>JARHVA010000480.1:2800000-3187500 GCA_037957365.1 Torreya grandis | reverse complement strand
AATAAGTATTTGTAAAACCTAGTGGGTTTGCAACAAGTGAAATTACATTAGGTTTAAATGACCAAACCTAATGAGTGCACTAACATAAAACTATTTTTCCTATTTTAGTTTTGAAAAATTGTATATGGAAGATAGAATGTTGAGGGGAATTCTAATGAGAGTTATCAAGTTGATCCTAATCATCTAATAGCCAAACAAGATATAAATCTTGATCAAATCCTCATCATCATAAATGAAACTAGGGATAGATTAGTATCCTTAATGTATGAATTTCATGGGCAAGGTGAGGAAAATGAACAAGAGGTACCAAAGGAACAACTATTTTGTCAAGTAGAGCCTCAAGATCATTGGCATGCTAAGTAGCAACAAGTATTAATAACGTAAGTAGTTATGGAACTTGCATGAGATATGAGGAAATTAAATCCACCCAAGTTCAATTGTATAGTGTTAGGTGATGGAGTTGAATCCTAGATTATAGATATGTAAAAATATTTAAAATTTTGAAATTATTATAAGTAACCAAGGCTATTTATAAAGCCTATAAATTAGATGGTTAATCAATAACTTGGTGGGCCCATAAGAATCTAGAGATGGTTCTTGACTCTAATAACACCACTTTTGATCAATTTATATCCTTTTTTAGGGATTAGTGGATACCATAGTTCTATTTTGATTAGAAGTTAATATATTTTAAACATCAAAACAAAGTATACCCATTACTAAATGAGTAAGGGGAAGCATTCGTAAAGATTTTGAAATATGTACCTCAATACCAAAAATATGAAAATTTTATGATCAATAAGTTAATCATGCATTTAAAGCCACAAATTAGGTGTGAAATGGATATTCATGGGCCATCCACCATTGACTAAGTTTTAAAGAAAGTGGTTAAGCAGGAATATAAGTTGAAATCACTTTAAGAGGTTAGAAATAAATTCAAAAAGAAATTTACAAGCTCAAAAACTATCTTCAAGATATAAAATAGAATGGGAATTTCAATAATAGGGTGATTAACTAGAATGTGAGGTTCACTAATACTTTAGGAAATAATAAATATAGAAATGGTTTTAATTAAATGTTCAAGGGAGGAAATCAATCTAAGAGGAGGAGACCATATTAAGTAATTTTTATGTGGAGACTATTATGGTAAGTAATGTCCAAGTGGAATAAATAAGGAAAAAAAAATGAATCATCTACCTCTACATCACAATAGGGAAACTCTCAATAATGAATTCATGTAGATGTTAATAATTGTCAAGCTAAATTTCAAGCTTCTCCCATCGAAGTATCAAGTAACTTATTTATTGATCCTATTTACATATCAATAGATATGGGAGCCACTAAATCTTTTATTTCTCTTATAATGTTAAATAAATTATATAGGAAGGATGGTTTAATGAAAAATTCTTGGTTAGTGTAGTATGAGAATGAATCTAAGGTCCAGGTTGATAGGTGTCTTATTAAGCTTGTGCTGATGTTACATGAATTCACCATAAAAGTTGATCTTTATGCAACACTACTAGGATCACATGGCATGATCCTATGGTTTAATTGTCTCTTTAGGCATAAAACTAAGGTTTACTATTTTCTAAAGAAGGTGAAATGTTTAGATGATTTAAGGAATACAACCCAAATTTAAAGATAAAAGAGAGAATTGAAACTAAAATATTTCTCAACCATTCAATTAAATAAGGATCAGTAGAAGGGATGTTAATTATTCTTGGATAAATTTGATGAAATTGAAGGAAATAAAGGACCCTCTATTGAATACTATCCCTTTTGTAAAGAGTTCTAGTATGTTTATCTAGATGATTTACTTGGTTCACCTCCAAAAATTAAATTTGACTTTACTATTTACATCATTCCAAGATCATAACTTCAATCTAAGGCTTATTACAAAATGACAGCTAAATTAGTCATGTTGAATCCAAACTTTAGGAAATGTTGACCAAAGGATTGATTTGGCCAAGTGTTTCACTGTGGGGTGAAACTATAGTTTTCATAAAGAATAAGTATGGGACACTTCAATTGTGCATAGATTACATGATGTTGAGAAAACAAACCGTTAATAACATGTATCATATACCCAAATTTTATGATATTTTTAATCAAATATGAGGTGGAATATTCTTTTCAAATATTGACTTTTCAAGATTGGCAGCATTAGTTGATGATCATATAGGAATACATTCCTAAAATACCCTTCAAGACCAAATATGGGAACTATGAGTTTATAGTTCTTACTTTTGGGATAACGAATTCTCATGCAAAATTTATTAATCTCATGAATAGTGTGTTCCAAGATTACCTTAATCAATTTGTGCTTGTTTTTATTGATGATATTCTCATTTACTCTAAAAGTGAATATGAGCATATTTAGCATTTGCATTTGGTTTTACAAATAATTGAAAAATCACAAACTCTATGGGAAATTATCTAAGTGTGCCTTATTTAAAATAAGAGTCTAATATTTGTCGAATATTATAGTTGTAGAGGGAATATTAGTAGATCTAGCTAATATAAGGGCCATCATGGAATGGATAACTCCTAGGAATATGCATGAGGTGTGTAGTTTTATAGGTTTAGTAGGATATTATAATAAATTTGTGCCAAAATTCTCTAAGATAGCTAACCCAATCACCTTTTTACAATGAAAATAATATATTTTTATTTCGATATGTAAGTGTGAATAACCATTTCAAATCTTAGAAAAGAGGCTTACTTCAACACCAATGTTGTAGATTCTATATACAAATGGTCTTTTGTAGTGATAACTAAGTCTTCCTAAGATGGTTTGGGAGGAATTATTATGCAATATGGTCCAGTTTTACCTTATGAATTAAGAAAATTGAAGGATTATGAGCATAATTATTCTTCACATGACTTAGATTTGGTTTACATAATACATTATTTACAATTATGGATCCATTATTTATTAAGAAATATTTTTGAGATTAAAATAGGTAATGTGAGACTCAAGTATATATTTACCCAACCCAACTTGCATGCTTGACAAAGACGATGGTTAGAATTTATAATGGATTATGACTTTGACATTATATACATTAAGGGTAAGGAAAACAAAGTTGTAGATGCCCTTAGTTGAAGAAGGTAAATTACAGGAGTGGCTACTATTAGGAGTATATTTTGAGATCATGTATTGAAGTTCTCACTAGGAGATGAATTATATGATCAAATAAAGAAATATATATGAAAAAAATCATAGGATATTATGTATAAAATATTTTAATTTGAAAAGAATGGACTATTAAGATACAATAGAAGGATCTATGTGTTTGATAAAGAAAATTTGAGGGTTATGGTGCTGAAAGAGTTTCACAACACTCTGTATTCAGGACATCCTAATGTAACTAATCTCTTAGAAAAACTAAAACCATTGTATTTCTAGAAAAGAATCAAGAAATATATAGCATATTTTGTGTCAATTTGCTTATGATGTTATTAAGTCAAGGTTGAACATGGTATATTATTTTATGCACATTACATACTAGAATTGAAATGGAAAGTCACCAGTATGTTTTTTTTCTAAGGATTTCCTATGTAAAAGAATCTTCATGATATGATATTCGTGGTTGTTGTTAAAATCACCAAAGTATCACACTTAATTCCTAGTAATTTTATGGATAATGCACTAAAACTTTCAAAGAAATTCATAAATGAAGTATATAGATTTCATGGGTTTCCAAAAAATATCATCTCAAATAGGGACTCTCGGATGAATTTAAGGTTTTGTCAAACTCTTTATTCAACATTAGGCACACAACTAAAATTTAGTACAACTTACCATCTAGAAAGGGATGGGAAAATAGAATGAGTAAATCATATATTGGAAGATATTTTGATAATGTATTGCATGGAAAAAAAATACAAATGGAAATAATATTTCTCATTAGTTGAGTTTTCTTATAATAACTCATTACAATCAAGGTTTAAAGATGCCTCCTTTTGAAGCATTGTATGGTAGAAGGTGTATAAAACCTATACATTTGGATAAATTAAAATATAAAGTGTTATTTAGATGTAATATGCTCACCAAAATGGAATAAAAATTGAAATTGATAAGGAAAATATTGGATGAAGACAATGGTAGACAAAAAACTATGCTGATTAAAAAAGGAAAACACGGCATGTCTCAATGGGAGATAAGTTTCTTCAGTGAGTTAAAACCCAAAATAGATCTATTAAGTATTTGAAATCAGGTAAATTATCATTGAGATATGTGAGACCCTTTGAGGTTATAGAATTGATAAATCATGTAGTGTATAGACTTGATTTTCCACTAGATCTAGAACAAATGCATATTTTTTTTTAATGTATATTACCTTAAAAAGTATATGGTTAATCCTTCGCATGTTTTGGACTAGAATGCATTATAGGTTTTGGATCCAAGGGTGATATAAGTAGAACCAATCATAATAATTGATACACATTAGCTTAACCTATGTAATATATAAATATTACAATGCAAGGTCCAATGGGACAATTATTATAAAGATAGTGCCACATGGAAGGATTATGAAAATTTATATAGGTTGTTTCCTCATCTATTTGATATTTTGTGTTAGACTTTATTTTATTTTCACAACTTATGTTTTAAATAAAATTCACTATGATGATGACCTATTTTAGGGTGGAATAATGTTACATCCCACACTACTATTTACAAAATGCATTAGCATTAAGAAATTAAATAAACTAATGATTAGTTATTTTTCTGATTCTTGATGATATATTTGGATATTTGTGATGTTTTATTAAATAAGTATTATATTTTATTTCATGATATATTATGATTTGAGGATATTTTTACATGTATTTAGATATATCATATTGTTTTGTATTGTAATCTTATGTTGAGATGATCTCATTCACAAATTTGATTTGTCATAAAACAATTCATTTGATATATATACATTCGGAAAATTTTTGTTATCTTATTGTAAACTTGAACTAACTACTATTTTGCTTGAGCAAGTTTCTTGGAGGAATATCTCACTGTAATTGATTGAAATAGATGGAGACCATCATAAGGTATGAGGATGTAGATATCGATAATAGGGATAGAAATAATGAACCAAACCCCCACACACAGTTATGCATTTGGATGTTGAGATTAACTAGTGTTGTTCATATTTTGTGAATATGTTTTGGATTTATTTTAACTATATATTGTTATGGTTATTATTTAATGATTTATATTGTTTATGGTTAATTTACTTGTTATGTTTTGGGTAAACTAATTTGAGAGCAAATTTTATTCTTAGTATTATTTATTAACCATGTTATGGAAAATTGTTATGTGCATTTATGAAAATGATGTGTGAGTTAAATGTTGGTTTGCTAAATTGTGAATGAACATAGATCTAATTTATTCATTCTTAAATTATTAGGATTCAAGATGTTATTTAGTTGATTTTCCTTGTATCCTAACATGAAAATAATTATTGGTTTTAAATTAACCCCTTTTTGGTGGCTGAGGGGATACGAGACAAAATACACCCAAGCATTTATAATTTTTTTAAGTCTTAAAAAAACATAGAGAAATGTTTTGGAAGTTTATAAATTGGAAAATAATTGTGTTTTTACATGAATCACTACATACAAAAATTTGAACCTAAATATTAGGGTTATCTTGAATTCTTTAGAATAAAATTAGGTTTTTTATATCATTGTGGTTTTGACTTCTCCATTTGGTGGAGAGTTGAGTTCATGAGGTTTGGAATGCATCCATCATGATAAGATAGCTATAGTGTAAATTTGATATAAATTAATTAAAAAGGTTATGTATTTATGAATTTGAGTCATGTGATGGAAAAATTATAGAGTTCTAAGAGAAACTCGAGGGCATGCAGAATGGGGAAAAGGAAAAAAAATAGAATAAGAGAGGGAAAAGGGGAAGAAAGATGAAGATGGGTAAAAGAAGAGAATAAATGGAAAGGATTAGAAAGAGTAAGGGGTTTTTAATATAATTTTTGGTTTTCAATAGGCATCAACCATCATTACCTTTAATAACTAGGCAAGTGGTGTAATTGAAAATTTAAACCATTTATGGGATTTGCTTATTTTCATATGGACTATTTTAGTTAATTATTTTATGATTAAAATGATATTTATAGACACTATTTATTTGTTTTAGGTTATATGTATTTTCAATACTTAACATGGTAGCTTCTTTTGGCCACTCTTGGTCATCATACTCAACCAGATGTAAAAATAGTCAATAGGGTTTTATTTTGGTTTTTGAACTTGGGTATACATAACATTTTTGGTTTAAATAAAGGTCACTCTTAAGGACATGGGGATGTAACTTACATTCTTAAATATTACCTTAATATTTAGGATTTGTCAGCACATAAAACTAGAAACCTTTGTGGAGAAATGGTTACATTTATGCCTATTATTAAAAACTCTTGTAGGTCAACTCACTTGTGTGAAAGTGTGAAAATTGAATCTTACTCTTTTTTGGTTATGTCAAAGTTATATAAATGGATCTCATGAACTTAAAGAGGACATGAACAATTTTTATGTATTTTTTTTAATTATATTATTGAACTCAAAGTTGTAGTTAAGTAAACATTTGGGAAATGTTCTGTTACATCCATCTACCAAGCACCTTGTATTTGTAGGTAGTGTTATATAGTGGACCAACTGTAGGTATATAATTTGTAGATGATGTTACTATTAAATACATAGATACATAATATTTTTATGTGGATGTTTCAATTAAGGTTATTGAAAATTTTTTCATCTCCTTTTCATAATAATAAGGCTTTTAAAAAAAATAGTTGTAAGTTTATATTTTATGAGATTTTTGTAATTGTCTACATCTATACATCCTTATACAATGATATGTAAGTATGTATTTTGATAGTTTTAGTCTCATAAATTTATGCAAGTTGTATATTTTATTTTAATTTGTTATAGTCATACATATAATATATAAATTTTAGGTTTGTATTGTGATTAATTTCTTGACAATTTTTCACACACACACACACACACACAGTAAGGAATATTGCTCATATATAGTTATATACATAAATAATATCTATATGTATTATTTCATAGAATAAAAATTTAGATAAAATTTAAGATAAATTTTATAGTGTTCTAGGACTCGAACAAGTAAATCAATAACAAGGATATTAAAATGGAATTGTTTAATAAGTTTCAATTATGCTCAAAAAAAATTGTGAGTCTTCAAAAAATAATGGTTTACTTTAGACTTTCATTTGGGTAATTCATTTCTTGGATTATACACACACACACATACACACACACACACACACACACACACACACACACACACACACACACACACACACACACACACACACACACACACACACACACACACACACACACACACACACACACACACACACACACACACACACACACACACACACACACACACACACACACACACACACATTAATAAAGATATATGATGAAATTAATTAAAAATATAAAATTCCAATGAATAAAGGTTTAAGGATGAATAGTCTATAATCAATTGATATAATTTATAAACTTGAACCTAGTAAATAAACCATGGGTTATAGGCATATGATCCTTGTAGAGTTATGTTTGATCTATTGCTTAATTTTTAAAGTGTTAGGAAATAAAAATGAATTAATTTTTTTTAGTATTATTGAACACTCCAAAGTATATGATAATAAACCCATTTTTTTTAGATTCATTAAAATTAAAACATATGCCTTAGGCAAGCTCCTTATGGGAAATGATTATGTGGATTTATGGAAATAACTTATATTGATTGAATTTTATTGATATGAAAACATTTATATTTGGAATTATTATTATTGAAATATATATTAGTGAAATTTTATCTAAATAAATCTATGATGTTTGGATTCATTCATTGTGAAAGTGATAGCTTGTATATTGGAAAAAAAAGTTTTATTTTGTGAAACATATATGTTCTAAACTTCTATTGAATGATAATGAAAAATATGACATGAATTACTAGTTAATTTCATGCTATAAGTTTATGAATATAATGTATTGAACTATTTTATAATATTACAAATATGTATCCTCTATTATGACAAGGAATGATAGTTAGATAAGGCTTAGGCCATGAAATGTATATTCCTATCATCTAATAACATAAGAGATATTGAGATTTATTAGCAGAGAGTATGTGTGTGTGTATTTGACTTAGATTCATGAGAGATCTAAAGTCTATAATGAAAAAATTTGGCCAAAGTATTGTTATAGATTAAAACTTTTTCAATACACTGTATTGTCTAGTTTATATGCATATGCATGATGTCATATTATATATATGATTATTTTCCATGATTTATATTACTATTGCATGTATTAGTGACTATACTACACATGATTTTAATTGAGTTCTTGATATCCACATTTACATTATCTACACCTCCATGAAGGTAATGGCCACTCTTAGTGGGGATGTTTGTAGGATATCAATAGTATGTGGTTGGAGAAAAAGTGTGTAGATGATGCTCTCCCACTATTAAGTGGATCAACCATTCTAGATGCATATTCATGTCTATTGTATTTATTTTGAGCTATCTTATGAAGCTATGATTTATTATTGTACTTCATACTATATAACATTTAGTGGAAATTATATTATTTATATTTTTAGTATTATTATGGTCATTTGTAGTATTGGTTATATATTTGTACATGTTTCATTATAATGATAATAGTAGTGGTTTTTTATTCTTATTTATCTATAAGAATAAATTATTTTAGTGTATTTTTGTATTATTCATTTTGTATATGCTTTAAATATGGTATTTATCTTATGTACTATTAAATGTTGTTTTTAATCTAAAAATAGCATGACTTAACTAGTGGGTCAGTATTATTTATATACATACTATATTTAGTTGTATTTAACTCTCAAATAGTATAACAACTATGATAACTAGTGTATAAGATTATTCTTAAGTATGTTAATGTAAAAGTTTTAAAAAAATGCATGTTTTAGTAAAACCCATTGGGGTTGTAACAAGTGGTATCATAGCATACATTTAAACACTCAAGCATAGTGAGTCCACTAAAAATAAATTATTTATCTTAATGAAAAATGGTACATGGAAGATCCAATGTTGAGGGGAATTATAATGAGAATCTTAGGGCTGATCCTAATCAACTGGTAGCTAAGTAAGATCCAAAGTTTGATCAGATCCCCATTGTCATAAATGAAAAAGGGATAAATTAGTATCTATAGAGTAGGAATTTCATGGGAAAGGAGAGGAAAATTAATAAGAGGGACCAAAGGAATTACTAGTAGGTTAGGAAGAGCCTTATGATTAGTGGAATATTAACAAGTAGTAAGAGCATAAGTAGATATAGAATTTGTGTGAGATATGAGTATATTAAATCCACCCAAGTTTGATGGTACAGTGTTATGTGATGGAGCTAATGTCTATATTATAGAGATGGAAAAATATTTCAAAAAATAAAATTATTCTAAGGTAACCAAGGCTTTTTGGCAAGCCTATCATTTAAATAGTGAAGTAACAACTTGGTTAGCTAATAATAATCTAGATATGGGTATTAAATCTACGGCCACCACTTAGGAGAAGTTTCTATCTTTGTTTAAGGCTTAATGGATACCATAGTTGTATTTTGATCATAAGTTAATGGATTTACAAAATTTAAAATAAGGAGACTTGTCAATAAATGAGTACTAGGAATTATTAACAAAGTTTTTGAAATATTTACCTTAATAACAAAAATATGAACAATTTCAGATCAAAAAGTTCATCATGGGTTTAAAGCCCGAAATTGGGTGTGAAGTGGATGTTCATGGGCCACACACCATTTACCAAATATTTTAAAAATTATTTAAGTAGGAACATAATTTGAAATATCTTATATAGGTTAGAGAAAAATTCAAAACTAAATTTAGGAGATCAAAAACTATCTTTAATAAAAATAATCAAAAATGGAATGAGAATTACAAGAAGAGTTTAAATACCTAGTGTGAGTTTAACTAATAATTTAGAGAACACAAAACCTATAAATGGTTTCAAAGAAGGCTTCAAGGGAAGTAATCAAACTAAGAGGAAGAGACCATCTAGCATATGTTTTAAATGTAAAGGATACCATTATGATAAGAACTATTTTAGGTGGAATAAAGAAGGAATAATAATAATAATTCATCTACATGTACATCATATTAGGGAAAATTTTATTAATGAATTCACACAAATATTGACAATCATCAAGATGAATTACAATATTCTCCCATCAAAGTATTAGGTACCTTATTTTGGCATCCTATTTCCATATTGATAGATACATGAGGCACTAAATTTTTTATCTCTCCTTTAATTTTAAATAAATTATCTATGAAGGATGGTTTCAAGGAAAATGCTTAGTTAATTTAGTCTATGTGTATATCTAAGGTTGAGGTTTACAAGTGTCTTGTTGAGGCTAAGGTGTAATTACCATAATTCATCATGATAGTTGATCTATATGCAGTACCACTAGGATTATATGATGTGATCCTAGGAGTGAATTGTCTCTCTAGGCATAAAACTAACGTGGAATACTTTCTAAAGAAGGTGGAATGATTAGATGATTTGGGGAATCAAATAAAAATTCAAGAAGAAAAGAGAGAGTTGAAACTAAGATAGATATGAGCCATTTAATTATATAAGGCTCAACATAAGGGATGTAAAGTATTCTTGGTTAAGTTGATGAAATCAAATGAACCAAGGGACCCTTTATTAAAGCCTAACCATTTATGTAAGAATTCCAAGATGTTTTCTAAAAGAGTTACCTAGTTTACCTCTAAAAATTGTATTCAAATAGACTATAGATGTCATTTTAGGATTGGAACCTCAGTCTAAGTCTCCTTAAATAATGAAAAAATTGAATTATTCGAGTTAAAATATCAACTATAGTAAATATTGACCAAAGGATTGATTCATCTAAGTGTTTCATCATGGGTGCACTTGCTATTTTCATAAATAATAAGTATGGGACCCTTCATTGGGGCATATATTAAATGATATTGAATAAATTAAAAATTAATAACTATTTTACATTACCCTACATTGATGATATTTTTAACCAAATAAAAGGTGAAACAATATTTTCCATGATTGACATTCAATTTGGGTACCATCAATTAAAGATCATGGATGAAGACATTCCTAAAATAGCCTTAAAAACCATATATGGGCACCATGGGTTTAATATTATTCCTTTTTGTCTTATGAATTCTCATGTAACATTAATGAACCTCATGAATAGTGTGTTCCAAGATTACCTTGGTTAATTCATGCTTTTTTTTGTTCATGACATCCTCATCTACTCTTAAAGTGAAGAGTCAAATATTGAGCATTTGCATTTGATTTTGAAATGGTTGTGAATGTATAAAATCTGAATTGTCTAAGTGTGCCTTATTTCAAATAAGAGTACCATACCTAGGGAATATTATATCTACAAAGGGAATATTGATATATCCAACTAAGGGCCATCATGGAATGGTTAAAACCTAGGAATGTGCATGACATGCATAGCTTTATAGATTTAATGGGATATTACAAGAAATTTGTGCCACATTTATCTAATATAACTAACCCATAACCTCTCCATAATTAAAAGATCAACATTTTGTCTAGATCGATAAGTGTGAATAAGCCTTTTAAATCTCAAAAAAAGAAGCTTACTTCAAGACCAATGATATATATTTTGGATCCAAATGGTATTTTTGTAGTGATAACTAATTATTATAGGGAAATTCTAGGAGGATTTATTATGCAAGATTATTCAGTTGTAGCTTATGAATCGATTAAATTGAATCCTTATGAGTCTTATTATGCCCCACATGACTTGGAGTTGGATACCATAGTACACACTTTAAAAGTATGGAGGCATTATTTATTGTTAAAAAATTTCAAGGACAAAATAAATATTTGGGACTTAAGTATATATTTATCAAACCTAGCCTAGATTCTTGGTAAATATGATGGTTATAATTTATATTGGATTATGACTTAATATTAGCTATCTCAGTGGAATGGAAAACATAGTTGCATATGCCCTTAGTCATATAAGGTAATTTATAGCTTTAGCTATTGTTATATCTTAAAAATGCACCCTATGAGAGGGTGATTAAATCCCTATCTCTTTGATCTATACAATTGGATTGACTCTAGGTTTTGGGTTACTTATAAGTGAATCAAACCTCTAAATTTGGTCTACCTCCCAAAAGTACAACACCTAAACTAATAAATTACACTATGTGATTAACATATAAAAGGGATAAATGAACACTAAAAGCAACAACATAATTTGAAGTTGATGCATAAAATTTTAATTATTAAACTTTTTGAATATGTAATATGAAACATCAAACTATAATCTGATTATAGTACTCTAAAATAGTCATAATCACATTAGTTTTTAAATATGAATGTTTGAGAGGCTACAAAGGACTAGGATTACCAACTAAGAGGTGATAATAGAAACAATAATAGTTTATTATTTATCTAACTTATCAAACTAAGTAGAACACTTCATATGACTTGTGAGAGACACAACCTGCATAAGGCAAGGACATGAAGGATAAATGCAAAGAATACAACACTATCACCAATCACTCATCGATTCAAAATATACAAATTCATTATTTTTAATAAAGAGATATAATATATAGCTTAAATTCATTTTAATATAAAATAAAAATACTCAATTTTTTTAGGGCTTCACCATAGCCAATGTGAAGATCCCTTACAAGGCCTAAAATCACTATTTTTATAGAGAATTATCAACAGAGAGAGGTAGTCATAGGAGGGAAAAATGATGAGTCATCAATCATAAATCATCATGAAGTCAATTATTCTCTTCAAAACCATAAGAAAATCACAAAAAACCTACATTGAAACATGTATCAACCTGATCCTCAAGTAACTCCATGACGTTGATGAAGATGAGAGGAAAAAACACTCATTTTAGCATCTTTGAAGTTTTGAATATCTACCACTTCAATTAAAAGGAGTTACATTAGTTTAAAATTATCCTAAATATCATGACAATCTTGACACTTTATTAAATCCATGACATCTTAACTTGACACCTCTATATTCTTTTTACACTAAAAGGCACCTTCCTAGCTAGGGAGTTAGCAAATAATTTAAAACTTCCTTGGAGACTTTTGACACCTTTTTCTGGTTTAAAATATGAAAATAATGATTGAAATAGTTATCAAAACATTATTTGAACTTACATATACTTTATACACTTGCCTTTTATGATCTTGTTTGCATATCATGAAGTCTTTTCTCAATGATCAAATAAGCCAACTAGTAAATTAGGCCTAGTGTTGACACTTGTTATTTGGATGGTTGTAGGTGTTCAATATCACTACTTTCATGTATTAGATACATGTTTATAAGGTCTAATTTTTCTCCAATTTATCATGGAAACCTTAGGATAATTCCAATTTATACTTTCTTTTTCATCTAGATGGCCATTTTACTCCATTTTACCCCTTTGAGGCTACCTTTCTTACACAAACCTATAGAATTGGTATTATGAATAAATAAGAGTAATTTTAGGTTTATGAGGTTGAAAAAAATATTCAATCACCTTCCACTATGGTTATTATAAATTAATCCATCTTTACACCTTCAAATATTCATAAAAACTTGTAAAAATGAAGGATTTACCTCATTCATAAAGATTATAATACAAAACATTATGTGATGAGAACCTTATGCGAGTGTTTATCATGATACAATTGTTACATGGGAAAAATCAATCCATTTGGATACATTTTATTCAATAATTTCTATATTGGGTCCTTATTAGAGTATAAGAGGGGTTTTTAGAGGTTTAGATTCTTTGCAATGGTTCATAAAGGTTGGGCCCCTAGCCTTTGAACTAATGCAACTAATATATTTTATAAAAGACCCCTAAATTATCACAAATTGGTCACCATCCCATACAACTATTATGTACATTTTTGAGCTCCTAAAGATGCTCCATGGGTGGCAAATGTGTATTTTATGCATTCTAACAGTAGTTCTAAGCCAAAATGGTCATTTACAAGATCTCTACTGCAAATAAATGCCTATTTCACATATAAAAACCTATTATTAATTCTGAAATAAATTTATTAGGTCTCCATTCAATACCTTTTACTCTTTACCCTAGTATCCAATTGTTGATTCCTTGAGGAGGGCCTTAGACCTATAGGCCTAATGACTATACTCTATATATTCTGCCCTTGAAGAGAGTGATATAATTACTCATACACTTTTCAGTGAATGTAAATCACTCTATGAACCCTTTTTTTCACTCATGTTAGGTTACCTAAGCCATTTTTTCACTCTATATCACTTTACATAGTTAACTCACAAAAAATTGGGGTGTAGTTTTTAGGTATCATTGGCATTTAGAGACCTCTCTATGTGGTGATATTAATATGAAAGATTATGTTTCATGTTTATTCGTATTAGCTGAGGTGATTATGGATTTTACATATCAATATGGAGTTAACCATGCCTATATATCCTTGGCATATCTCTTACTCCATTCAAAACTAGATGTAGGTTGTGACAATAGGGTTGTAGAACTTCGTTCCAACATTTGACTATGTAAATATTTAGTGAAATCAATAAGGAATTTGAATGTGCCAAACACTAATTCAACCTCAAATATCTTGTAACCTATTAGTCTATTAAAAGTGTTGAGGTGTTTCCCATTAGGTCTATTATGTAAAAATATCTTTTAAACCCATTTAGGCCTTCTTGGTTTTTATTATGAGATATCACTATGAAATTTCAATTATTTGTTAAAATAAGTTAAGGTAAATTATAATTTACTGATAAATTTCATCTCATACTAAAAAAAAACTCTTAAACCTTATGTTTTTAAAGATGGTTCATCACCTAAACTAAGCAACCCTGTACATGGTGAAGACTGTGTATATAATGATTAAACTTAGGTTGTCTTTGTCATCTCATGATTCAAAGGATGTTAATCCTTAATATGTTCTCAATATCTCCAAAAACTAGTATAGATATAAAGAGAATTTTGATAGCTTTACAACACCTATTAAAATGTGTAAAATGGACATTGTATGCTCTAGATATCACTAGTCCAAGTTTGGATTAAAAAATAAACAACTATCAAATAGTGACGTGGATGCATGTATGGCTGCCAAGTGGACCAATTGGAATGTGACACATGGTAGTGAAATTGTGCAAGGGTGTTTTATTCACCTCTAGTATTTGACACTCATGTTCAAATAAATGGGACTTGTTATTTGCTAGCTGGGAACCCTTAGCTAGGGTCGACACACTTTTTTTTATGAAGGGGTGGCTTTGCCTCCAAATCTTCATGTTAACATTATAATATATATATATATATATATATATATATATATATATATATATACATATATGCCTCAATTACATTTATAAATATCATGTGTGACTAATAATCCCAATATTATTAAATTATTGCATAAAATTTTCAACATAGAAATGCATTCTCTATGCTGAGTTTGAAGTATGTTGCTCGAGTACCAACTTGATGTGACCAAGCCTAAGTGTTATCTCAATAGCCAACTCGATATTAGTTAAGTCACCAAGATAACTCATCATTATAGATCATAATGGTTCTAACCTCACCTAAGTTTGGTTGAGATCTGATCTTGAAGGATAACTAAGATCATTTAAACCAAGCTTAAACAAAAGGTGAGAGATGTGTTTGTAGCCACAAAATAATGAAGGGGCTTTAGGTTATATTAAGCCTTGAAAATGTTTCTACCTAACAGATGTGGGATTTTAATCCCTAAAATAAATCCATTATCAAGATTAAAGGTTGAACCCATTACCTCTCTTGTAAAAAAATAATGCTTGACTATTAGGTCACAACATTGGATCTCATGCATTGATGACATACTTACTTTTTGGAGTCAATTTATTAGGATTATTAGAGAATCTCACCATTGGATGGGAGTTGGGCTGACATGTGGCTATTTAATTGAAATATATAGTCTTGAATATGGTAAGGTGTATTTTTATTTACATATAAAAGCTCAAGCTTGGAAGGTTAATGAACTGATTTTGTAAGGCCTTTAAGCCATGGATGCATGGTATATAATCATGTAGATTGATCTTATAATGTGGAGGTATTCGTCTATTTTTCATGGCCATGGATGTATGTTATGCATAAAGTTATTTATAAATGGACAAAACTTGATTCTATGGTTTCTTTTTGCATTACGCCTATTTGGTAAAGGCCATTGGGCCAAAGGTGAATGATTTATGCCAAATGAAATAGAAATCACCAATTTAATAAGGTCTTTGGCTATGGTGAATGGTGTGTAACTATAAGAAGGTAGACCAAGATAATATTAGAGTATAAAAATACCCAAGATTTTCTATTTTGAATGGCCTTTAGGTTAGGGAAGAGGTATACAAGTATGTGTGGTTGTATATTGAATACACATAGTCCCAAAGATAGAAGGACATTATGTCTATTGTGTAAAGTCTTTGGGATATGGTGTAATTGTCTATGATATTTTCCATAGTCTTGAATAGAGCATTTATTTGCATATTTTTAAATGCCTTTAGGCCATGGTGAATTATGAAAACCTAAGATGGGAAAATATACATAGTCTAATATAATAAAATACATAAGAAACCTGAGCTTGGAGATACATACTCCTATTTTTTAAGGCCTTTGGCCATGGGAGATTATTGTAATGTATTTTTAGGGTTATTTTAGGATTTGTAGACTAAATAAAACCAAAGACACTCCTATTTATTATTGTGCCCATTATCAAGATTTTTTCGTATACTCTTAATGGTGAAACTTGCCCAAATGTACGAAGAAGACAAATAGATGCTACAGACTTGAGAAGACATTTTGTTGATTAGTTTTAGAGTCTTCACATAGTTAGTTTTAACATTATTTATAGGTTATCATATCCATATTGAGATGTAAGTTTGTAATTGCTAATATTTACATATTATTTTAATGGATCAGTTTGTGATTATGAACCTAGAGATGTAGCCCTTAAAAGACTGGACTTTGTTATCAATTTTGTGTCTTTTTCCTTACAATTCATTATTAGTTTCATTTTATAATTCAATTTTGGAAATGAATTAATGTAACACTAGAACTAAATATGAAAAGTTATAAAAATGACATAAATCAAGAGTTTTAAGTGGGAAATGAATTTATAGAGTTTTCTCATAACTTTTATTTAATTCCTAGAATAATTATATTTTACATAAGTAATTAATATTTTTCAGTATCTAATTTGGAAAAACAAATGTTTGATTTATCTAAAGGGGTAAATCTAGTTTTTAGATCAATTTTGGTATTAGAGTAGGTTGGTATAGGACTTGATTTAGTTGTTGATACACTTCATTTTGGAGTTTTTAGATATCATATTTTTGGTATTATTATTTTTTTGAGTTGACCATATAGGATTGGATAGTGTAAATTAAAATTGGAAGGCGTTTCAATTCATTAGAAGAAGATAAGATTCTAAAAACCAAGGTTCTGAAACCACTGGTCCTGCAAGATCAACATGGATGATGAACAAGAAATTATCATGTGAAGGTGTGAGATGGTGTTAAGAGAGGGTAAACCTTTCTTTCTTAGGATGCATTAAGATAAAATGCAAGTAATTTTTATTAATGTGCATCCAAGAGGAATTAGTTGCAATCCTATTACTATTCTTACAAAGAGGGCAAATTAAGGTAAGATGGTGATCTGATTTCATATTGGTATTAACACAATATTTTGGTCTTTTATAACCAATTGTGTATCCTTTATTATTGGATAGCTAATAATATTATGGATGCTTATGTACCTAATTATAGGAACAATTGAAAATACTAGTTTCCATTGTAAGATATGGAAATGGCAATTAGGGCATTATTCAAGAAATTGAGTAGGTTTTTTCACTTTGAGTATTGAGATTTTAAATTAATTAATAAGTTGATTTATGTTTCATAGATTTATTAATATTTACATGAATCAAATAGGAATTTTTATAAACACCAACAATATGCCAACCATTTCTCAACATATGTGCACTTCACAATTTATAAAGACATATAAGTTATTTTCAAACATAACTATATATGCACAATTTTGGTTTGAATCCTTTGTGTAGTGTTACCTTGGAAGTAAAATATGCCTTGATGTGGAATTTTTTTAAAATACTTTTGAAAATTAAAATGGATAATCTAAATCTTGGTAAAATAGAGTTTTAAATAAGATGAAACAAACTCTTATTTAGTTGTGGAAACCATGAAGAGGGAACAACCCTTATTAGTAAAATGGTTAACTTGAATAGTTTTGGATAAGCATTACTATAGTATTGAATAGTACTCTTAGTTTCACTTCAAACACTATTTTCAAGGAAATTACTAACTATTGGATGTCGAGAAGGAATTTTTGATAAACTTGTGTTTAGAAAGATAAATTTGCTATCTCCTATTTTAGTTTTCCATTGTGATAACTTTTTTGGAAATCTAACTCAATTGTGGAAGTATGAATTAGGGAGAATTCAATAGTGAGGAAACTTTGAGATAGGTTTAAAGGCTCTTAATTTTGAATTGTGTATTTATAACCTTAGGATAGATAAATTCATTGAAACTTTGTATAATTAACATATATGTTTAAGTCCCAATGTATCTTGGGAAATGTTTGTATTACAAATTTTTTTTACACACATTTATGTTTGTCATGCACATCATGTAGATGTACTTTTAAAGACCCATAGATGGGAAACATCAATAAATGCAAGTATATAAGTGTTATAATATGTGTATAAAATGTATAGGGGTATGAAACACATTTTTTTCCCTTGTGTGATGTTGATAACAAGGAGAAAACCTTAACCTTCATGTATTTTAAGGGTTGAGATAATTCGTTAGTACAATGATTATTTTGGGAAATAGATCATTTTGGTAAAATGGGTAAAGAGTTTCTTATACTCTCTATAATTAGGTTATAATTTTAGTTCGATAGTTAAATTATTGAAGGGAAGTTTTAGATAACATCTTATTTTTATTGATGTAGACTTGTGTTTTTCAAATGAAGTTTTATTGCATCATTTTGATAGATTCACTTAATAACTCCTTCATACGCTATTTTTGGATCTTGTATGTTTTGAATTAATACAAGAAGATTGTCAATGGCAAAGAAGAGAGCTCACAAAGATATTTTTGTGTTAGTTATATTATTTGGACTTTTGGAGACCAAAAGCCTCTTTATGAAGAGGTTTGATCTAGAGGATTTTTTAATCCTCCATATATTCCCAAGATCTCCTAAAACTAGTATAGAGATAAAGATCATTATAGAGATTTCCAACACCTATTGAAATGCATAAAATAGACATAATACGTTCCAAATATCACTAGTTGAATTGTGGATAAAAAATAGTGAACCATTAAATAGTAACGTGGATGCATGGATGGTTTTCAAGTGGACCAATTATCATGTGACATGTGATAGTGAAATGGTAAAGGGTTTTTTTTTCACCTCTAGTCTTTGAAACTCATGTTTAAATAAATGGGCCCTACTATTTTCTAACTGGGAACCCTCAACTAGGGTCGACACACTTTTTTTTATGAAGGGATGCCTTTGCCACTGAATCTTCATGTTACCATTGTAACATTATTATTTATATATGCCTTAGTGTTGTTTATACATTACACATGGGACTAATAATCCCAATATTATTAAACTATTTTATACATTATTCAAAATACAAATACATGCTCTATGATGAGTTTGAAGTATGCATCTCAAGTACCAAATCGACATGACTGAGCTCAAGATTGAGCCCAAGTGATATCTCAATAACCAAATTGAGATTAGTTAATTCATTAATCTAGTTCATCATTATATCTCAAAATGGTTCTAACCACACCTAATTTTGGTTGAGATTTGATATTGAAGGATAGTCAAGATCATGTAAAACAAGCCTAAACAAAAGGTAAGAGACATTTCCATAGCCATGAAATAATGGAGGGGCTTTAGGTTATATTAATCCCTAAAAATGTTTATACCTAATAGATTTGGGATTTTAATCCCTAAAATAAATTTGTTAACAAGATTAAATGTTGAATTGATGACCTCTCTTGTAAAAAAATCACTTGACCATTAGGTCACAAACTTGAATCTCATGAAATAGTGACAAACTTGTTATTTGGAGTCAGTTTGTTGGGATTGTTAGAGAAGCATAATGGATAAACACACCATTATATGGCAGCTGGGCAAACATGTGGTTGTTTAATTAAAATACATAGCCTCAAATATGGTAAAGGTTTCTTTTTATTTTCACAAAAAAATCAAGACTTGAAGGTTATTATGTCAATTTTGTAAGGCCTTTAGGCCATGGATGCATGGTATGTAGGCATGCAAACCAAGCTTATAATGTGGATGTCTTCATCTATTTTCTTCAAGCCATGGATGGATGTTATGGCATCAAGGTATTTGTAAATGGACAAACCTGATTCTATGGTTTCTTTTTGCATTAACCATATTTAGTAAAGGCAATCATTGGGCTAAAGGAAAATGATAGATGTTTGAGGATATTTAAACACAAATCCTGAATGAAGGAGAAATCACTAATTTAACAAGGCCTTTGGCTATGGAAAATGGTGTGTAACTATAAAAAGGCATACTAAGATGGTGTTTGAGTATATAAATACCTAATATCTCCTATTTTGAAACATATTTAGGTTAGGGAAGAGGTATATAGGTATGTGTGACTGTATACTAAATACACACAACCCTAAAGATAGAAGGACATTACATCTATTGTGTAAAGTCTTTAGGCTATAGCATAATTATCTATGATATTTTTCACAATCCTAAATAGAGGACATGTTCACCTATTTAGGAAGGCCTTTGGGCCATGGTTAATGATGAAGACCTGATATGGGAACATGTACATAGTTTACTCTAATAAAACACATAAGAAACCCAAGCTTGGAGATACATACTCCTATTTTGTAAGGCCTTTGGCCATGGGAGATTATTGTAAGGTCTTTGTAGGGTTATTTTAGGAGTTATAGACTAAATAAATCCAAAGACACTCATATTTATTATTGTGCCCATTTTTAAGACTTTTCATATACTTTTAATGGATAAACTTGCCTAAATACATGGAGAAGATAAACATGTGATATACACTTGAGAAGACATTTTGCTAATTAGTTTCAGAGTCTTCACACAGTTAATTTCAAAATTATTTATAGGTTAGTATATCCATATTGAGATGTAAGTTTGTAATTATTGATATTTAAATCTTATTTTAATCGATCAAATAATGATTATGAACTTAGAGATGTATCCCTTAAAAGAGTGAACTTCATTATCAATTTTGTGTCTTTTTCCTTACAGTTCATTATGAGTTTTAGTTTATAATTTAGTTTTGAAAATGAATTAATGGAACACTGGAAGTAATTATATAAATTTATAAAAATGACACAAATTAGTATTTTTAAGTGGGAAATGAATTTATAGAGCTTTTTGAGCAATTTTCATTCATTCCTAGAATATTCCACATCCAATTCTATTTCACTCAAGGAATTGATATTTTTTAGTATCTGATTTGGAAAAAAAATTATTTGATTTATCTAAAGGGTTAAATCTAGTTTTTAGATCATCTCAATAGGAAAGTGTTGGATTGATCTTGTTTCAACTTAGATTCTTGTGTTTAGAGTTCCACTCAGCTTTTTCATATATTTCAAACTCTAAAACTCCATTCACTCTCAATTTCTATTCATTTAAGCTTGGTTATAAGTGGTGCTCTCTTTGGGATTTCTAAGCATCCAGTTCTCAACTTGAACTAACTTATAGTGCCATTTTTACTAAAAATAGTATAACTTGTTATTAGTTTAAAACATTCATCTAATCCCTTTCACAATTTATAGACATCCTCACTCTTTGAAATGTCTTTATTCATTATATATACTACCTATATGTTTATCTTTACCTGCTAGTCTTATTGACTCCATGTACCATTTCTACCTTGAGAACCTTGCAGTAGCTATTCAAAGGGTTTTCATATTCTAAGGGGATATCACTTGTCCTCAAATGTTCTCTAAGGTGTATAAGACTATGTGTACAATGATTCACATGAGTTGGAAGATCCTCATTTTCCAACACCTTCTTTGATGACCTTCAAAGGAGATAATCAGATTTGAATGGATTTCAAAGAACATAGTGCCTACTTTAATGTTATCAAACACTCCTAACATAGAATTGGACTCATGAATGTACACTTATAGACCTATAGGCCTATGTAGCTAGAACACTCTATTAGCCCTTGCTTGATGGTGAACTTATATCATCACCATCATTATATATGACTCTTAATGGTTTAATGGTGTCTTCTTCATATTACTATGGATTTCTCAAGAACATTCTTACCAAACATTAACACTCAGACATGAAGAAGGTTGCTCAAATATTATATAGGATTTTCAAGAACAAAGCACTTAGAGACTATAGATAAGATTGCATTCCAAGGGTAATAACATTGAAATATATTAATTTTATGGATATTACATTAATTATGAATCACTTGGGAACATCTAAGAGTGATCACCATGAAAACAAAATAAAACATTTGTAGTAGGAGCAATTAAACACCTTGTACTTGAGACATTATTCTTCTCATTCAAGACAAATCATACTCATTGATGAAACCACCATGAAAATTAGTTACTTTAACTCTAAGAATACCCACTAAAACCATTCTTCTCCATTATATTCCAAAGTGGATAAATAGGTGTAAAATTAGACCCTATTCAAATGGACAAGGCATAGTGACCTACTATCACTCTTAGTGATTGTTCATAAATAAGGATAAATTAATGTATAAAATAATTCCACTTATTTCAATATTACTAGGACCCCTAACAATGTCCAATTTTTTATATCCTAACTCTCTCTCTCTCTCTCTCTCTCTCTCTCTCTCTCTCTCTCTCTCTCTCTCTCTCTCTCTCTCTCTCTCTCTCTCTCTCTCTCTCTCTCTCTCTCTCTCTCTCTCTCTCTCTAACATACCATTCACTTCAAATTTGCCTTTCAAAGCTTGTGAAGGTAGTGATGAAGGAGAGAGAATTCTTGAAGTGTCTATATGACCTAAAACTTGGTCCAAATCCTAAAAAATATCTCAAGGATCTTAATGGACACTCTCAAACCATTTCCAACTGACAATTGATCCTCTAAGACCATACAAGTTCCCAAAATTTCTTGTAAAGTGGCATATTTCCCATTTTAGACATGAACCTTCATGTTTGTTATTGTCTGAATATTCTTAAACATCTATGACATAAGGTATATTTGGGTATCTTGTTTAAATGTTTTAAATTTAAGGACATAAAATTCCATAAAATAAGCTTAAAATGTGGTAAAATGGCCTTTTAACACATAAGGACAAAATGAAATTCTAACACATGATAATATGACTCTCAAAACTAATTAATAATCATTTTTAATGCCTCTAAAACATATCACAAATTTTACCACCCTTGAAAACATCAAGGCCTATAAATGACCCCTAGGAGTAGACGAGTCATATAAGACTAAACCTTGAGCAATTCTAAACCAATTTAAGTATGAACACATGAAAACCTTTCAAAACTATGACAAGAAATTTATAATGCCACATAAGAGTTTAGATAGAATTATAAAAGTTTCAATCTATAAGGGTTGACAATATTGACTTAGTAGTCAAAATTAGTCAATAAATTAGCTACTCATAGGGGTAACATGTCTAAAAATCTAATAGATCAGTGGCTTTAACCTTTCTCATTTTGAAATGGGGTCACTCTAAAAATAGAACTTGACACCTACCATGAATCAAACTAAAACTAGACAAACACAAACCATAACAAACATGTATCATAAGACAATTAGAAGAAAGAGAGATGCATAAGAAAAAAATCAAACACTTTCACATGAAGCACTATTAACTAACCTCAATATCATGGATTCAAGTGTAACCCATTGATTGGGATACTCAATTATTCTCCATTTAGTCTTTTTATTTGAAAAACATTATGATCTTTACAAGTATTGATGACATAGGGTCCAATTAATAATGATTCAAACTTGGTATACTTATTAGGAGTGCTCTATCAACATCCCACTTCAAAATAAGATCATATTATTGGTATGTTCTTATGGTATCTCTCTTGTCAAATTTTCTCTTCAATTGTGCTTAGTGACATTCCATGTTGTGCATATTAGGATTCGTTACTTCCTTCAAGGCCATTAGTTATACGCATATTATTTTTATAGGATCATTTCCAATCCTCTTAAGCTAATGTGACAACTCAAGAGATGGTATATCAGGGGAAATAGGTAACTTAGCTTCTCTCCCATAAACAAGCATATAAGGAGAGTTGTCAATAGCAACCTTAGGAGTGATCATATTATCCCATAGAGATGTCCCAAATCCTTTCATTAGCCTCTATAATTTTATTTATAATTTTTATTAGATTATTATTAGTAGAATCATATATCCCATTACCTTGGGGATATTAATTAGAGGAAGTAATCAAGTATATGGAATATTGTATAGCCCACTCCATTGTCATTACTCCACTAAAATCCATGGCATTATAAATAATTATGGTTGTAGGTACTCCAAACCTTATTAATATGCCCTCATAAAGTTTAACTAAAGTTTCATTAGCCTCATTGAATTTTGTTGCCTCTACCCATATTTTGAAAAAGTTCATAGTTGTAAGAACCTGTTTATGACAAGTACTAGATGGAGGGTTGATCATTACAATGAAATCAAGCCTCCATTGCAAGAATATTTGTTCAGCTTGGATTGGGTGAAGAGGAAGGGATAAAATTAGGGTTCATTTTAAGAGGCCCTATAGGAAAACCTATTGCAAATATCTGGTGAATATAGGAAATTTTTTTTCACAAGCATGGCAAATATCCAAATCTCCTAAGGGTGATGGTAAATAGTTGAACCAAATGGTTGAAATAAATAGTTAAACTGAATGATCTAGATAAATAAGAAAGATGAGCCATTACAATAAATTACTAAACTTAAAGGGATAGATAAATAGCTAAATGGTAAGGCTAAACTGAATGTCTAAGATAAATGGTCAAGTTAATCAACTAGACTAGATAGCTGAGATGAATGACTGAACTAGATGACTAAACTAAACACCTAAACCAGAAAACTAAACCAAAATGCTGAACTATATGGTTGAGCTAGATGGCTACATCAAATGGCTAAGCCACATGGATTAGATGAATGCCTGAGTCATGCTAAATGGTCTAACCAAATAGATGAATAGAACTGCTAAAAGAAACAACTAAATTAGAAGGCTAAACCAAATGGCTAAGCCAAATAGCTTAGTTGAATGCTTGAGTTGAGGACCTTATTTTAATGGTTCTATCAGATGTTGGAGCTAGATGATTCAATCATTCCATGCATTGGTGGGTGACCTATACATTTGATTTGTTATCTGATTGCCCAGTCACCTCCCATGATCTATAAATAATCACCTCTACCCTCATTTCTAACATTTTGTAGAACTTTTTTCTCATTCTCAAGAGAAAAACATTTTATAGCCATGAAAAGAATTTTTTTTTTCAAAAACCTACTATGCCCACACATCATGAAGATTGTACAACAACTAGAAGCATTCAATGATTAGGTTCAAGAATGTAGCTTTAATGGTCTCCTCTACATGCCACAATACAACCTCAACACCACCATTTTGAAAATGCTCATGTACTCATATGACTCAAATGAGAACATCTTCACCTTGCAAGTTAATTTGAAAATGATTTCATTTGGTACTTTGACACAACATATTCACAATCTCATAGGTCTTCCATTTCACAATGTAACCCTTATGACTTCTAAATCACAACCATCAAATGAAGATACAAATTACTTGGCCAAAAAAATTATTTACACATAAAAAAATTTGGTATGTACTTATAAATTTATTTGTATATTCAAAATTCAATTTTCATCTTTTATAATCTAAAGACTATAATCCTCTTTTTGTCTTTCATTTCAGATGGTTGAAAGAGAGATGTCCACATCGAAGATGTTACTCACCCTTTTTTTAAAGCAATGGTTCAATTTTTCCAAGCCAAAATATTATTGTAAGGAAGAGGCATATATATTCCATATTAGGCACTATTTTGCGTTATCCATATTATTTTCAACTTTAAATATGACTGGTGCTCTTTCATTTCCACAAAAATAATGCTTGAATTTATTTCTACTGGTAGTAATCCTAGTTACAATATTTCTTGTTCCAATTTTATTCTATAAATATACTACTAGTCCTTCTTTGACCTCTAAAAGACATAGGGTCCAAATGTTCTTGATCTAAAAATTATGATAAACTCTTTGTCTATGGATGAGCAAGAGGTTAGTTAATTTATTCATTTATTGATCTAGATTCTAAGGTTTAATGTTTGTCTATTTGTTAAATGGTTACCAAGGTAAATATTAATGATTGTTTGATCTTTGTTTATTATAATTGATAGGCAAGAATGTGTGCCTTGAAAAACCAATCTACCTCAAAAGGATAGTGTGAAATGAAACCTATGGTTGAAGATTCTATAGAATCATCCATGCAATCTTATCAACTTTTGAAATGTCCATGAGTTTCTTCGATGTCCTCTCCTTGTGTAGGTTTGGCATTTAAAAATTTAAAATGAGATTTTAATTTTACAAAATCAAATTCATTATTTTAGCTATTTTTTTAAATTCTTGTAGTTGATTTGAGTGTAATTTAGATGGTGGAACTACCACCAATACCACCATAATAAATATTAGCATCTATTGTCCCTTCTCAACCCTGTATGAAAGGTATTGTACATTACATTTTTTTTGGATTTTGATTATTTTTTTATACTAAATGTTTGCATAATGTAGTAGATCAAAAAAACCCTATGGTTGTCACTCATAATACATTACATACAATGGAGAATATTTTATTTCCAAATATAAGTATTAAAATTTTAATTTCAATTTTGCATATAACTTTATTTCTTCAATTTATTTATTTTCTAAAATAAAATACATTTTACAAGCCATTCTCTATCTATGAGGACAATTATGCCACTGCCTCTACCCTTGAATGCATTTCATGAAATCAGGAAGGATCTTCCTTTGACACTATCACAATGCACAATAAAACTACAAATATTAGGTTCCTAAATCCCCTTTTTCTCTATTGGAGGTTTAATGAGTGTGCATGGATTGACTTCTTTGTCATAAATTGATCTTGATGATTAATATATAGGGTTCAATAGTGCTGCTAATGTTGGAACTGATTTCAATCCACATGATTTTATCCAAGGAGATGCATCACATGTTCATGCGACTAATCAACAAGAAGCTTCAAGAACTTCATAAGATAGTTCCACCCCAATAGAGAATGTTGTAAAGTTTGATGATGCCCTTACATATTTTTCATTGAAAAATTTGGTGGTAGATAGTATTATTGATAGCATTTAGGAGGGAGTAATTGATGAGTTTAAAAATTTATGTGTGTGGGAGATTTGGGTGAAGGCCTTGATAAAATAAATAAATGGCCATTATCGCATCCACCTGGAGTGATAATTTTTTTTCGTTGGTGAAATAGGAACCCACAAAGATGGATGCTTTATTTGTCAAAGCTAAATCTAGGTTAGTTACTATTGCTAATACTTACAATGATAATGTGTTGATGATCATGCTTAAAAGGTTAGAGAATTTGAATGTAGAAGTCCAGGCATATTTTAATAAATGGGTGAAAGACATCAACATTGTTGTGATTAAAAATGTGGAGAAGGAAAAATATTTGGTAATGTATATTAATTTTAATCAATTTTCATGGCATTGTTAATTTTTTTCACATCTAATTACATTACATTTTAAAATGTAGGAAACATATGAGAAATTTAAGAAATAATTCAAGGTCCTTAATGTACATCTAAAAATGCACAAAAATGTTTACAATCTGTCATTAAATTCAAGGAGAAGCTTACTCTATTGAATAAATAAAACAATGCACTATGAGAAATCATTAAGGAGTAAGGATGGGATCCTGATTCCTTATTTATGTAGAAGACACTTGTTGATCCAAGTCTACTTGTTGTAGGTGATATTGGAAAAGAGGATAGGGAGAATATTTAATGTCTTAATGTTATGGCTATGGATCTTGAAAAGGCAGCGATATTGAGGGACAATAGTGGCATATATGATATTGGGATTGAGAAAGTGGTTCTAAAATAAGGGGGAAAAGTGGCTAAGAAAATAGTTGATTAATTGAGATTCTGTGTTAAAATTTTATATACTTGAAAACAATGTTTTATTTTAAAATACAAATTATGAATGATAATTTTAAGTTTGTCGATGTTTTGATCAATTGATTGAGTTTTAATTACAGTTTTAATTTGAATTTTAATATGTTGTAAACTTGAATGGTGTTAGGCCCCCTTTTGATATTTTTGATGCACTTGTGAAACTCACATCTCAATATAAATGGATTAATGTCAACATATTCCTTTAGAAAGTGTTTCACCTAATACAATGATAATATATTAATCTTTTGGAGTCATCACTTAGCAAGAAACACATAAATGCATTTCAAAAAATGTATAATAGTTATTGTATGTTATTATAAAAAAATGAGTTGGTTTTTGTGGAAGATCTTTTCTTTTTTATTTTTAGATCGTTTCTTGAGTAAATCATTATTTGTTATGCTTTTGAGGCCATTAAAAAATCACATTCATGTTTGGTAGATATCTATGTTGAAGATAGTATTTTGATAGTCATTAATAATGAAGATTCATCAAAATTGAAAATATGCATAATTGATTGTGATCATAAACTATATAATAGGTTAATAGATTGTTTAATGTTATGAGGATGTGTATAGATAAGGTTATATTTTATTTTATCACTTTATTCTAAAAATAATTAGTGTTAAGGACTCTAAACATTTGCACAACTTTTTAAATATAGGCTATATACTCCATAGGAGTAGATATCCGACACTACCCTATAGGGAGGTACTATATATGGCTTGTCTAGTACCTATGTAGGGTATATATAGAGTATATATGAGTATATATGAAGTATATACTCTTATATACAATAGTATATGCTATATAGTGTGTGTGTGTGTGTGTGTGTGTGTGTGTGTGTGTGTGTGTGTGTGTGTGTGTGTGTGTGTGTGTGTGTGTGTGTGTGTGTGTGATAAAAGTGATTTAATTGTTACATAAAATATCCAAGGTTTAGGACTATGTTCATTCAATTACAAGACTTTATAGAAGTAAATTGAAATCCTAAGCCAAAATGAAAGAGGAACAAGTAGTGTTCTATTTAAAATTTAGGATCACCAAATTAACTATAATGTGAAATTTAAGGTATTGAAATTATATAGGAAGCTAATTAATAGATTATACAACAAGTATGACAAAATATAAATACTTTATAAATAAACTTGTACTTGTAAATTGATTTATTTGAGTCTATTATATTTCAATCGACTGTAAGAACATGAAGATATAAATGATTTAGAAAATAAAATTCCACTATGTATTGTGACAAGGTCAAAGAAGATAGACAAGATCATAGTGCATGAAAAAAAATATGGGCTCATTTTCCCCTATCACAGAACTTGTTTTGATTTAATAAAAAAATATATCCATAAAAAATATGTATCAAAGACATAAAAAACCATATTAACCTATAGTGTTCCACTTAACACAATGAATATATATTAATCTTTTACATTTAGAACCTAAAAAAAACAAGAAAATGAATTTCAAAAAATGTATAATAATTATTACATATTTTGATAAACATGTGAAATTTAAACTCAAAAACTCAATTTCTAGAAGTCTGGTAGTTGAAAGAATTCTCCACAAACCTAATCATCAGTAGTAACATTTGCATCCACCATGTTGGTGCCATATTCAATGTCATTATTTACATCCTCTTTATTTGTTGTTGTATTATTAATGCCTCTTCTTTTAGTTAGATAACTCCATGTTGCTATAGCTATTTCATATAGAAACATATCCACTACATAATAGGAAACATATAATCTCAAATAGGTTTCTAAATTTCTATCCAATCTATTTCAAAGTTTTGACTTTATGAATGATAATAAATACTCTTTCATCTTCTACTAAGCCCATAATCATTGTTTGACAAATCTCATATAATTGGAAATATTCACTTATAATTTTTTTGTAATACACTACTAAGATAGAGTTTTCTCCATAGTCTTGTAATTACCCCATTCTCTATTGGTTCACATAGAAGATGATATTTTTCAAACATTGTAATGCTAAAATGGGTTGACTGGGATGTTATTTAATCCTTTCCCAAAATGTCTTTAATTTCTACACCATTCGCATTTATAGATCTATAGAAATGCATTCCAAGATAGTGCATTTATTTTAAAATAAACTGCTAACCATTTTTTGATTGTTATTAATGTTCCAAAAAATGGGATTGACAACTAGCATCACCTCTAACAAATCATCCCTTTAAAAATGATCTCTAATCTCTATAACTAATTTTTGGGAAACTCTACTTAGTTTCATTTGGGTTTCAGATAGAGTAGTGTCATACAAAATATGTGTTATGGGCATTTCTTTGAATTCAACTCCCACAAGATCAGGGCTTTTGTATAAAGTGTGCATTGGAATCTCCTTTCCATTAACAATGACACAAATATGATAATTTATATTCAACTTCAAATAATTTTTAGGGTTCTGTAAATTAGTCAAACATTACCATCTACTAAAAACAAGGCCTTAAAAAAATCTTCCAAAGTGTATAGTATGACAAGAGATTGACATGCTCATTTGTTGAGTTATATGAAGTCCAAAATATAAATGGACCTCTCCTAAGCATGTTTCATTAAACAATTAATTTCCCTTAGTATTGGAGGAATTCCACATAAAGTTAGCAGTGTTTCCAAATCTGTTAAATGGTACGACAAATCTTTTGCCTTGTCAATTTCTCTATGATATTTATACATGAAACATACTAATGATGGATATTCTTTAAAAATTAGGCAAGCAAGTTCATACATAGAAATTTACCTTATATCAACATATTTCAATAGTTTATTACAATTAGTCACTCATATTGCAAATTTTTAGAACTCTAAATTTTTTTTTAGACTGCTTGACATATAAGTATGTAGGTCATGAATGAGCTTTTCCACTTTGGCCACATTACCAAATTTGTTAACCATTTTATATGAAATATTCATCCTATGAGCCATGGTATGAATTGGAATCATAAATGGTACAATTTTTGTTTTCATCCAAACACACAAACCATTTTTATGCCCCTGCATAACTTATGCACCATCATCCCTGACACATACCAGATTTATAGCTATTACATAATCATCCATTCCAACTTTATCTTTCAAATTTGATACAACTAATTTGTGAATATTTTCTATATTTCAATTTTATACCATTTTATGAATTTCTAATAGATTAGGTTGCCTTTAATAGTTTTTAAAAGTATACACATGAATGCAAACCTAGGTTGTGTTGTCAACTACTATGACCTCATCAATGGATAGTGAGATAAATAGTTATTTTTGAACACTTCGTTTCAAATATTTAATTTCAACCACTACTAGACATTTTTACATTTCCCAAGGACTACTATCCAGCCAATATGATTATGGAATATCCAAAAATCCATTATGTTGAAACAAAATTTTTTAATCTAAAAAATCAAAAATAGGCCTACCTTTTTCTAGAATATGGTATATTGTAGAGAATTATATGTATTTCACCTTTAGATGGGACTGCTTGACTTTAACAAAATTTTATTTAATTGTTCTCCCTCCTTCCACAATATGTTTTTGATGTTTCTTATCATTTTCATACTCCTATGCATATCTTACATGTATGCATTATTATATAGTTTTCCATATGTGTGTTATTGTTATCACTCTATCTAGGTGCTTCACTATCTCATATAATTTTCCATGATGTTTCTCAATTGTGTCCAATTTTAATTACATTCTATGTTCTTTTCCTAGTTTCCAGCTACATATTGTACATGTTGTGAACAAAGAATTTGACTAAAAAGAGGAGACTAGTTTTGTGTTAGTGACAAAATGAACAAAACAAATTGATAAAAAAATACACTAAACTAACATCTTCATGCCTAGTTACTAGGGTGAGCTTGGTGAAGAAAGACAAATGAACAAAGCATAACTAAAATGCAAGAAAACACACATTCCTTACTTTCCTTGATGCTCCAAAAGTATTATTCAATTGGATTTCTTGGTTTTTGCTCATGAAGTCGTCATCAATGGAAGCTTGGCTACCTCCATCTCTCCTTGGCACCTTTGGCTTTGGCTTAGGTTGGCTTGGAATCAATTTGGCATGGTAACACTAGTTTTCATGAAGCTTTTATAACCAATCCTACATTATATATTTGCACAAATTAAGCTTTAAAATGATGTTCATGGACTCTTTATTTATATATTTTTGATATTGATCAGAATCAACCTAAACCATACATCTCAAGATTGAGAGGTCTAGCTAAGGATTAATCCAATTTTGTAATTAAAATTGATAAATAAGATCATCAATATTTGGGATAGAGGAGTAATTAAGAGGCATGGAGGGCATTGATGAGTCATGGGAGGCATGAATCCTAATATTTATGGCATTTATGGCCTACAAATGTCTTCCCAAGATATGAGGTCACCTGATGATGCATATATTCAATATTCATTTCCAAAACAAATTATTCAAAAGGTTTCCATGAAATTATTGATCAGGATCTAATTTGGTTTAATTATATTTTAATCATGTTTAAGCACTTTGTGCATAAATTACTCATATTGATTAGAATGCCTTGTTATTAGTCCAAAATTTGACTAGACTATAATTGGAAGGTGATGTCAGATGCATTGGATCTGTTATCCCATTTAGGTTATTATCAATAAAAAATATCAAAGGCACATGTCTTGTGTAAGATATTTGATAGAAAAGAGAAATCCAGAGCACCTATGTGCAAAATTAGCATTTTGACTCAAAATGAACTACTCAAATTTAACTAGCCCATAAATTGTACTACCCCATTTAATGATACCCTAGCTAAAATCAACACTTGAATATATAAGTTTCACATCTTTTAGCATGTTTTAGTGTTTTTTGGCCAAATTATGCATTTTGGATATAAATTAGTCAAAATCATGGTTGGAGGTTATCAGTGGCCAGTTTTAGGTGTCTATAGTTTTCCCCTATTTGGGAAGATGTTGCAAACCATAGGCAAAGCAATGTCTTCTCAAATAATGAGAGATGGCCATATGCCACAAGAAGATGAGGATTAAAGAATAAATATCCAAATGATTTTGGGAAGCCTATGATGATTCCCCCTTGAGGGAGTGGTTGTCACACATGTTGATGGATGATCCCTCGAAAAGAAACAAGAATAAAGGTGTAATTAACATGTGGTTGAGATTAATCCAAATGATAAAATGCATGCATGCATTGACTTAAAAAGGATGTTGATTTTCCCAAAAGTAGTTATAATCAAGAATAAAAGTCAAAAATAATGATTTTTCCATAAGTGGTTATAGTCGTTACGAGGACTTGAATTGGCTAAAGATGATGGTACCCTAGTTAGGGTTGATTAACAAGCGTAAATCAAGCATATAACCTAGAATATAGGTAAAGTTGAGTGGGCACAAAGTAATGAAAGAGATGGATACAAGAATGAGATTGAATGATTTAGTTGTACTTGTTAATGAGGAGATACTCATCCTAATTAACAATTATACAACTAGAATGGTCAAATGAGTTATATTGATCAAGGTGGGTGGGAGGATTTGCCAAGGTGCCAAGGAGAAATTTTTTGTAGATCCATTGATTGTAGAACCTATTAAAGCTAATTTTTGTTATAGCATGTGATGGTAGGATTCATGATAGAATAACATGAAGACTTGGCCAAAAAATGCATAAGTACTGACTCTTGATATCCAATAAACACTCAAAAATAATACACCAATTATAAAAACCATAATGACAATGTTAATGAATGAATATAGATGAACTCAAGAATAATGTTTTCAAGGAATCATGCAATGAACACATCTAGACTAAGTCAAGACAATAATGCAAAAATAAAATAAATAAGAAAGCAAACAAACAAACAAATAACTTGAAAATAAACAAACAAACAAAAAACTTGAAAGCAAAAGCAAAAGAAAGCATCCTAATAATGACCATGCCCCAATAAGGTAGATCGAGGATAAATTACTAGGCTTAAAAATGATAAATGTTTTTGGATTTTTTAAAATGTCATGAATGTTTTTGGCATTTTGAGGTACCTTAACTCATTAGAGAATGATAGGATACCTAATCTTAAAATGATGAGAGAATTTGGCTTAGGTTACTCATAAAATGGTGAGAGCATATGGAAAGGGGGACTCAGGTAACCTCAACATGAATTGAGCATGACCCACATAGTCCTAAAATAATCTCAAGTCATAGTAATTCTATCCACATAAAAGGCAAGGAAAAAGTAACTAGGTCCCAACAAGTTCTCAAATCTAGCAAATATCCAATTAAATGAAAATAGTCATGGCAAGATGATGTAGCAATGCATGATAAACAAGTGTTGCCCCTAGTTTTCCCATAGGTAGTTATAACTAAGATAAAATAGAATAGGTCAATGGTACTAATTTGACCATAGGTGGTTATAGTTAGTAGCAAGACTGGTGAAACATTGATTTGCCCATAGGTGGTTATAATCAAGCTCATATAAACAAGCTTGATACAGAATGGAAAATGAAATATATCTTGCCAGATCAACTATCACACTACTTTCATAGACCATCATTTAAACATGGACTTGATTGATTGTTGAAATTTGATTTGAATCCCCTCATAAAAAGTGCGGGAAGAACCAAAGGAAATAAGATCAAAATAGGATTGGGTATGATGAGTAAAAATAAGCTTTGGCCTAAATAGGAATGGAATGATATGATGTACAAAATGGTAAGAGGGTTACCCCTAGGTGATAGGGTGAATATCATGAATATGCAACAATGGAAAATGGATATGTAACAATAGCAATGGCATAGCAATGAAATGATATGGAACATGTTTTTAGCCTAGGTGTGGTTTTTAATTATATTGTTCCTATTGATGGGGAGATGCACATCCTAATCAATAAATGATACAAATAGACTAATTGATCACGTTAATTTATATCCCACACCTCATCTAAAAAATTTATTTGTCAAGAACTCAATTTAGATTTAGATTTTGAGAATGCTTTTGTGATCTTTATTGGTCATTGATTCTAATTCATTTGAACATAGAGACAAGGTATCTTTGTAGCCTTTGTAAAGGAAAGTTCATCTATGGATGGTAAATAAGGACAAATAATGGATGGTAGGTTTAACTATGAAATGAAATGGTAGATGAGAATGGAAAGGTTAATGGTGGGGAAATAAATGAATATCAGGACTTTCAATCACACGTAATGTTGGTAATACTAGATTCAACATAACTTTGGTTGTAGTGGGGTCAAAGACTTGTTCTCTTATTAGGACCACCATATTTTTCTATTGTTGGACCTAAAGAGTAGTTAACATCTAATTAGGCTATAGATTGGAATATATTTTGATTTTATCTTTGATTTTGTCTTCATCAAGTAGTGAAGAACTTTTGTGCTTAGTTATTGGTTCCTCAATGAGGTTTTCACCAAGGAAGTTATCTTGATTATCCTATAACACCTTCAAGAAGGTTTCACTAAGGAAAGTTGACTTTTGACTTTGATTATCTTTTAGTGCTTCCAAAAAAGTTTCACTAGAAGATTTTGATTTCTGACTTTGATTGTCCCCTAGTGCCTTTGAAAAGGTTTCACTAGGAAAGTGTTCTTCTACTATATCAATGTGGTCTTATCCTCCTTGCTCTGCTTCAACTGTTATGTCACCATAGATGTGGTTCAACAAAGTTTTAATATATCAATCCAAATCAACACTTGTGGGAGATGGAATGTCAATAATATGGCTATTTTGGTTAATCATAATGACTTGTGGAATAGTAATGGAATGGGGAAAGGCCACACAATCCTCATATAAGATACTAGGATAACTCATGTCAAAGTTGAAGTACTCATCCTCAAAAATGTAGAAGGATCACAAATATATTAAAATTGATCTATGAGGCATGCATAACTAATGATGTAATAGCCATGAATATTTTTTTCTTTTGAATCTAATTCTAACTCAAGGGACTCTGAATCTGATGTCGAGACTAATGTTGATTCTAATGTTGATGCTAAATATGATGTTAGTTCAAGAATAGAACTAAATCTAATTCTTTATCTGATGGTTAATATATTATAATGTTGTCTTTTTGAATATTTGGTATTGGACAAGTAATAGCCTATGATGGCATAATGGGCTCCATAATAACTAGTTTGTCAAAGTGAGACTCCTCTAGGATGGGAAAAAGGTCAAGAGACAACTCCTCAAAGACTGTCTTGTTAACATGAGGCTCTTGAAAAATAGGCACATGATCAAGGTAATGATTTTCCCAATGGTAGTTATAATCAATAAGAAGTGACTTGACAAAGACTAGCTCATCAGTATGAGACTCCTCGACAAATGGTATAGGATCAATAGGAAATTCATCACAAGATAAATTATCACAAATGGTTGGTTCAACAAAAATATCTTGGGTTGATTGCTTATTTTGGCCTTGGTTTATAATGAGTTGGAAAATACTAGTTTTGAACATAGCTTGGTCTTTAAATGATTGGATTGGTTGAGGTTTAGATGGGATTGGTATTGGATGAGGAATGACTTGTGGTTGTATAATGATAAGGAACTGTGGAGCATTATTTATCACATGAGCCAAAGGATGAAGTCCCCAAATTGTAATAATAGGTCATTGTGGGGCTTTATTGCTCACACAAGCCAAAAGACTAGGTCCTATAATGACGAAGGGGAATTGTGGAGCTTGATTGCTCATACAAGATAAAGGATGAGGTCCTGGTATAGAAATGGTTTGGGATTGTTGATCCTAATTACTTGTAAAAATAAAAGGATGAGGTATTGGTATGAGAATGGTGTGAAATTTTGATCCTAGAATAAAAATGGTATGATGTGGTGGAGCTTGATTACTTACATAAGCCAAAGAATCTATGTCTTCCTCATAAACCATATCATCCCAGTCATGAGTTGGTCATAAGCTTATTCTTAACAATGTTTTATGTACTAATTATTACAAAGAGGGTATGGATCCATATCCCAAACAACATTATCTATAGTTGGGTCTTCAACGTCCTCCTCACAAGCCTCTTCATGCCAATCAAGGTTTTGATTTATATTTTGTGGATTTTTACTGTATTCCCCATATAGAGTATTATAGAGAGAATAATAAAAATCCTTAGAAAATATTTGTCTATACAGGTTCCTAGTGGGATTTTATATGGTCATTCTATCATAAGTTGGATTTTACAAGACTCAACCATAAGTGAAGTTAGACATATCTGCATAAATGATGAAAGATTTGAAATAAAAATTCTTAGATTTCTACAAACTCTAAAAAAACAATATCCAAAGGACAAATGGTTCAATCTTAGTCTAACTTGGTTAGAAGGTGGAGTTGTATCTCTAATGTGGTCTAAAAGTGGAGCTGTATCTCTAAAATGATTTGTGTTAAGACTTGGCATAAAATACCCTGACATCAAATGTCTAATGTCAAATATCATATGGATAAAAGGTCAAGTGTCTAAATAGAAACTGACATGTCAAAGGTCTAGGTCAAAGCATTCCAAATAAGGTATAAACTAGGAAAGGGAAAAGTTGAGTTTTTAGGTCTTTTGTCCAAATGCAAAGTCAAAAGCTAGGCTCAAAAAAATAGGCATATGCTAGGAATTTTGGCTAAATGGCATGAAAAGATATAATTAAAACAAAGGCATGATGTGATTTGATTTAATCTAACAAATTTGGAAATAACTTTGACATAGACCCAGCATACAAAATCAAACATAAACATGATCATTTGGCATAAGGCATGAGGCAAAAGGATTTTGGAGAAAGGTTGTGTTATCCCAAATAAAGGCACAAACAATGATAAGGATAGGTAATAAACAAATAAACCATCAATAGTTTTCAAATTTGGGTAATTCATTTAACCAAAGTTATGCGACTCAAAAGAGAAATATCTATGTATCAGCCCCACGAATTGAGGCCTAAACATAAATCAATCAATGTTTGAATCCAAAATTGAAAAGGTTAATTAAAAATTCAATGTTGAAAACTAATATTTTAACCAAACAAGCTAGACAAGATCAAACAACATGATGACACATCACAAAGGTCTAAATGGTACACATGACATGGTTTAAAACAAACATTTTTTTTATACAAGGTAAACTAGTCTTAAAGCAAATTGAGCAGCCTAATGGCATAAGCATGCTTGAATGATGTGATCTATGTTATGTTTCAAAGACTCAAAAGTATCAAAATGTTTTGACATGATTTATGTATCATAATGCTACCCTCTGCAACTCAAATGACACACACACAAACAAGTTTAGAAAAATTTCAAGGCATAAGTGTGGTGTAAAATGGCCAGCATAAGGCCTCTTTAGACAAAGGAGTGACGTATAGATAAATAGGTTTTGACATGTTTTTATGAACAAAAAAAACAATTTTTAGTCTCAAAAATATCAAGTAAGATAAATGACCAAAATACACTAAGTATAGTCATCCAAATCCTAACAAGGGTATGGCAATGTGGGGTTGACTAACTATCAAGTTTTTAAATGTTTCTATGGGAATAAATTGCATAATGACTTTCACATCAAACAATGTAAAATAAAAGCATAGAAATTAGGTGATCATGATATTATCTAGTTTTAAAAAGGTCTATTTTTTTTACAACCATTACATCCTATTGTTCACTCAATGTAGTGTGTTGTCCAAATGTAAATATGTCTCATGTGAAAATCAGGAGTAAGTGAATTCAATGCTGAGAGATGAAACATCAGGTCAAATTTTCCCTAAAGAAATCATGAGAGTTAATGAAGTCCCCATCACAAGCCAAGTTTACATGAAATAAAAGACTAAAAGAGAAAGACTTTAGGGTCATTTTCAAGGTCACTCAAACTTTGAAAAGTTTGTTGGGAGTTCTTTAGATGGCATTGTTTCTATGCCTTGGACTAGGTAAGTTACAATAATAATGGCACTTTTGATTCCAATGGTTCCCTAAAGGGGAAAAATAGAAGAGCATACACGTGGCATCCCTCTTTTTGCCAAACAAAATCTAGATTAAAAAACTAAGTGAATACAAAAATATTGGAAAGGTGAGTTCATTTTTAATCCCAAATGGAAAGGTGTGATGGTGTTCTTTTACCCTTGGTCTTAATTTCAAACTTTGAAAACATTCACCATAAACATCTAATTTTTTTATTAAACACCAAAACAAGGTTCCTAATCTATTTTAAAGAATGCACAAGGTGACCTAAACATGTTTTTAGAAAATTCCAAAGTTGGTCCTACAACAAATATGTCAACAAGAGGTTTAGCTTTGAAGATAAAATTAGTTTGAAAGAAAGAAGTTAGAAAACGGAGCTCTTGGGTTGTCATAGTGGTGAAATACCACTACTTGATAGAGTAATCCCACCACTTGTAGGACAATCCCCCAGCTTTAAGAGTTGTTGTATTGTAACTTAACTACAAGTAGTTTAGTCTTAATATCATGACATAATTTCACAATCTTGATAATAATAGGACAACCCTACTACTTAGTGAGTTGTGTTATTACAAAAAACAATCATGTGACTCAGGGTCACAATTTTGCTACTTGGGATAAAATGAGGTTTTGTGAAAAAAGTATACAACTTTAGGCTAAAATAATAACATATTATGAAAATTTAGTAAAAAATCACATGTTTTTAAAAAAATATCATCGAAAATGGAGTCTGAATGACCCCAAATGAAGATTCAAAAAATGGCCTATTTTGTACACTACAGTACCATGACTCATAATGACAATCTTACTACTTGCAGGACAATCCCACCACTTTAAAAGTAGCATTATTTTCATTTAACCTATTGGTGGTTAGACAATACCATGACTTGGTTTGGCAACCCCATGAGTTGCAAAACAATCCCACTACAAAGATAATAGCAATATTGTTAAACCTACACAGAAAGACAAAGTTAGTCTGACAAAAAAAAGAAGCTTAGCACAATACTGTGAGTTGTAGGACAATCCTATGACTCAAATCAACAATACCATGACTGTGTTAGAACAACCCCATGACTCCCATAAAAATGTGTTTTACTCTAATTTTCACTCTTTTTGGCTTCTTGCTTCAAGATTCTATAAGTAAAAGATTAGTAGGTTTCTTGAAAGAGCTTTATGATCATTTTTGTGAATCTAGAAAGGTCCCACCAAGTGTTCCATTATGTGAACTAGGAATTTAACTTATAATAACAGATTAGTGTTGTGTTAGTGATAAAATAAAAAATAATAAATTGACAAGAAACACACTAAACTAACATCTTCATGCGTAGTTACTAGGGTGAGCTTGGTGAATAAATAAAAATGAAAAAATCACAAATAAAATGCAATAAAACACACATTCCTTACCTTCTTTGATTCTCCAAAAGTATTATTCAATTGGCCTACTTGTTTTGTGCTCATGAAGTCCTCATCAATGGAAGCTTGGATACCTCCATCTCTCCTTGGCACCTTTGGCTTTGGTTTGGCTTAGCTTGGAATCAATTTGGCATGGTAACACTAGTTTTCATCAAGCTTTTAGAACTAATCCTTCATTATAAATTTGCATAAATTAAGTTTAAAAATGATGTTCATGGCCTCTCTATTTATAGATTTTTGAGATTTATTAGAATCATCCTAAACCATCCATCTCAAGATTGAGATGTGTGGCTAAGGATTAATCCAATTTTGCAATTAAAATTGATAAATATGCTCATTAATATTTGGGATATAGGAGTAATTAAGAGGCATGGAGGGCATTGATGAGGTATGGGAGGAATGAATCTTGATATTTGTGGCATTTATGGCCTAGGGATGTCTTCTCAATAAATGAGGTCACCTGATGATGTAGATATTCAATATTCATTTTCGAAACAAATTATTCAACAAGTTTCCATGAAACTCTTGATTAGGCTCTAATTTGGTTTAATTAGCTCTTAAGCATGTTTAAGCAGTTTATGCACAAATTAATCAAAATGCCTTGGTGTTGGTCCAAAATTTGAATGGATTAGAATTTAAAGGTGATGTCAGATGCATTATATTTGTTATCCCATTTAGGATATTATCAACAACAAATAACAAAGGCATATGTCTTGTGCAAGAGATTTGATGAGAAATAACAATCCAGAGCACCTAGGTATAAAATTGGCATTTTGACTCAAAATGAACTAATCAAAGTTAGTTGGCCCATAAATTGCACTACCCTATTTAATGATACCCTAGCCAAAATCAATATTTGAATATATCAGTTTCACATCTTTCAGCATATTTTAGTATTTTTAGGCAAAATTATGCATTTTAGGTAGAAATTAGTCAAAAGCCTAGTTGGAGGTTATCAGTGGCCAATTTTAGGTGTCTACACATGTTCATTCTTTTAGAGTATCATCATCATTTTTAGGCTCTATAGGTTCTATAAAGGGAAATTTTGTCACCCAATCCACCTTAAAGGACCTTCCAATTGTCCATCTACTTCTCTTCCTTCAGGAAGATTTTTGAGTGGAGGTTTCAACTAAACTTTGTGTTTGGTGAGATGGTCCAATCTCTTCTACCACTTTAGTGTCATTATCATTTTCATCAAAAACTAGAGGAGAGTTTTTGAGTGGTGGTATGTCATCATCAAAAAAATCTTTAGGGGGTGATATGCTATTCTAGTTGATCCTATCTTTTGAGATAATAGTGAGGATTTCTACATGTAAAATTATTTTAATATTATTGAAAAGTTGAAGTCAAATTTATCACAAACTAAAAAAATAATAAATACCTATATTTTGAGTTCATTGTGATTGTGTGGAATTTTTTGTTGAGTCTTTAAAATAAGATAATATGGATGATTTTCCTGATGATTAGCCTTTTTATTATCATTCCAACTAGATGACATGATAGCCTATAATTTTTAGCTCTATCATTCAAAACTAACATTCGATAATATCATATGATAGAAGGGTTTCACTAAATTTCAGATCTACCATGCATCTCTATCATCTGGTGCTACCATTCAACTCTATCATTTGGCTATACCATTTAGCTTAGACATCTAGCTAAATCATTTAGCTAGGTTACTCGACTCTGTCATTCAGCTCTATCATTTGGTTGGGTTATTTAGTGATGTCATTTAGCTTTGACATTTGGTTGGGTCATTCAACTCTATCATTCAGCTCTATCATTTGGTTGGGTCATTTGAATTTGTTGTTTGGCTCTATTGTTCAACTTTATCATTCAATTGAATCCTTTAGTTGGGTCATTCAGATCTATCACTTGACTGGGTCATTCAACTCTATTATTTAGTAGAATATTTTGGGTTGTTGTTCAGTTCTATCATTCATTTTCTTCATTCACTATTATTGTTTAGTTTTGTGCTCCTTCATTTGTATTTCTACTTGTTCCTTTGCTTGGTATATGTCAAACACTCAAGGGATCTACTATATATATCTGGTGAATGTAAGGTTAATCTTATATATCATTGTAAGGGGTTGACAAGCTGACCCCCCAAAAAAAAACTATCCCTATAATTTTAGTTATTTGGTCCCATCTATCGACCCTAAAAATTTTCCAAAACCAAAATCCTAAGAATGAAATATTTTTGAATTAATGAATATTCACCACTAAAAAAACACTACTTCAACTGGACCCAATGCACATTCATAATATTCTCCAAATCTTGGAAATGAACCATACCTCACATGATTTGATTACATAAAAGGTGTTCATGATGACTCATCAACTACATTATCAACTCACCTCCAGCATGACACTTTTAGATGTTGAGGCCTCTTCAAAGTTGACTAAGGACCTTCATACATGTTCAAACATTCTAAATGATGGGTGTCATTATCTTCCCTTCATTTAACCAATCTATTTTAGTGTTAATAATTACTAGTGCCAGTGTCTAACGTTGTCTAAAGTATGGTGTTTATTAGGTTCAGCTAACAATTTTAGTTGGGCAGATTTTTGGAGTTGATCTATATTAAGTTTTTACTTTTGAAAGTTTTAAGTGATAAAAGAAACACACTTGCTCAAAATGAAAACACACCAAACTAAATTAATATATTGAAATAAATCACATGATTCTATTGAAAATTAAACACACTAATATTGAATACTAAATACACATTTAAGCTATATTGTATATTTAAGATTATTGAAATTAAGGAAATGATAAATGTTCATTTGAATCATAAAATGTACACACACATTAATAGTCTATTTGACCTGTGGGTTGTCAATTCAATAAAATAAAGTATTTTTATTAATTTAATTAAAAAAATAAGAAACAAATTATAAATACCAAAATTACACATGTCATATCTCCTTGGGGAGTGGGCCCTTGCTCACCCTTGGATTTAGGATCAAAATAATTCAGTCCATAGGAAACAATCTTGACTAACACATAGAAATGAAAGAGTATTCTTTGCCACAAAATATTCTTGTATTCTATATTCAAAATGACAATTCTTATAATGTTTCACACCCCCTCATATATCAAGTAGGGATTTTTATTTTATTAGATACAAAGGAAACTAACTGTCCCTAGATACTAGGTAACAACTTAACTAGCTAAACAAGAGAATATTCATAAAGATTAGTTTATATGGACAAAATAGGGAGGAGCATTACAAAATATATCCATTGTATTTGGGGATATCCTAATGGGATTTTCAAGTACTTATTCTAGCCATATTTGGTTACCAAATCTCATATAAAATGTATGCATATCATCTTGTCCAAAGTTGCAACCTATATTTACTATCTTCTATAAATGGAAAGCTACATATAGATAGAAATCTATATATAAATATATGTAAAAATATAAAGTATTTAAAATATATCTATATGAGTAGAGATCATCATGGAATTGTTGAAGGAATCTTTGGAATGCCTTGTAAACATGGTTTAGATGAGTCCATAGCATGTTGCATAAGTTTGTAGCTTGACTATCAAAATTTATAACTCGAATGTCAAAATCCATAGATCAATTGTCAAAATCTAGAGCTTCAATCAAATGATAGGTTTGTGACTAAGGCCATTCCTTGTCTTCATGGGATCATATCAAGACTCTTCTTTAGATGATATAATACCTATACATATCAGAAATAGAGGACTAAACATGTAAACATTTATAACATTATGTAAAGAATGCTAACTCAGACTCACATAAGCTTAAAGAGACAAAATCATTCATCTTCTACCTTAGACTAGTTATAATTCCTAAACCTAAATAAAATGTGCAACCTAAATGGAATATTAATGGCTTTTAAGGATGATATATTATGGTTATAATGAATCATAGTGTGGATCATTATAACCATAATATATCATCTTTAAAAGCCATTAATATGCCTAGGATAATGAACAAAAATGAGCATACTTACTGAGATGATATACACCAACCATGATAAAATTTTGACCATCAAATCTTGGTAACCCTATAACGAAATCCATATAGATCTCTTCCTAATGTTGGCTAGGGATAGATAAAGGTTGTAAAAGACCTAGAGTTTTTATGGTTTCACCTTTGTTGACAGATCATATATTCAACCACATGTTTTTGGACATCCCACTTGAGACCTTCCCAATAAAAATCTTACTTGATCCTGTGATAGGTTTTAAAAAATCTTGAATGACCCCCAGTTGGAGTTGCATGAAGTTCTTGAAGGTTTTTTTGTTTAAGAAGAGAATTCTTACATAGGTACAATCTATTTTTGTACCATAATGCATTACTTTTCCATGTGAATTTTTCAAATCCATCTAAACCCTACCAGATATTTTGAATCAAATCATGAGAATTACTATCATGTTCCCATTCTAATTGTTCTTGCTCTAGCCAATCTACTTGTAAAATGGTTATGACACATAGCAATGCCTCAATTGATTCATCTTTTCTAGATAGTGCATCTGCCACCACATTGTCCTTTCCTTTTTTTTAGACTATTTCAAAATCATAGCCTAGCATCTTAGTTACCCATTTATGTTGTTCTTCAGATGAAAACCTTTATTCTAAAAAGTTTTTAAGACTATCATTATTATTTTTTACCTGAAAGTGATGACCCATCAAATAAGGTCTCCATTGTTTTACTACATGCAAAATGGCCATCATTTCCTTCTCATAGATGGGCTTGTGCTGATTTTTACCCTTGAGTTTATGACTTTAAAATTCTATTGATATAACTTATTTCATGAGTACAACACCCATACCATACCCAAATGCATCACATTCAACCACAAAATTCTTAGAAAAATCAAGAGTGGCTAATACTAGAGTAGTACACATAGCCAATTTCAATTATTTAAATGATCAAGTAGCTACATTAGTCCATTAAAAGGAGTCTTTAATTAACAAAGAGGTATGTGGGCCTGAAATACTACCATAATTTTTTCCAAATCTGTGGTAATAACTATTAAGTCCCAAAAATCCTTGAAGTTACTTGAGTGTCTTAGGAATTAGCCAGTCTACCATTGCTTGGATTTTTTTAGGATCCACGTTCAGTCCTTCATAATATACCAAATGACCCAAATATTCAAACTCACTAGCCCCAAAATTACATTTGGAATGTTTTGCATACAATTGATTTTACTCCAAAATAGAGAGTACCAGTTTCACATGTTACAAATGGTCTGCCCAATTTTTACTATAAATGAGGATATCATCAAAGAATACCAAAACAAATTTCCTCAAAAATGGCTTAAAAATAATATTCATCAAACTCCGAAAAGTATACGGTGCATTTGTTAGGCCAAAAGGCATAACCAAAAACTCATAATGGCCCTCATGAGTCCTGAAAGCAGTTTTAGGTATGTCTTCATCACGGATCTTGATTTCATGATACCTAGAACATAGATCTAACTTGGTAAAATAAAGAGAAGAATTTAATTCATCTATCAAATCATTAATGATAGGAATTGGAAACTTATCTTTGATAGTGTACTTGTTGAGTTCTCTATAGTCAGGGCACATCCTCCAAGTGTCATCTTTCTTTCACACCATGACAAATCGTGATGAGTATTAATTTTGGCTATGGTGAATGATTCTTTCATCCAAAATATCTTGTACCATCTTTTTAATTTCACTTTTTTTGGCATATGGATACCTATATGGTCTGATGTTGGGTGGTGTACTACCAAGAATAAGTGTGATAACATGATCATACATGTAACTAGGTGGAAGTCCTTTTAGCATGTCTATAAAAATAATATAATGAGCATAAATTATTTTTTGAATATTAAGAGGTGGAGATGGTTGAGTTAGTTGTACTTCCATAGAAAACAAGTAGGCTACAAATCCATCACCACCCTTATGAAGAATCTTTGTCATTTGATGGGAGCTAACAAGCTGGGGAGGTTTAGCTTTTAATCCTCTTAGCTCAAATTTCCTTTATTTGGAATGAAAATGCATTAATAATTATTTTAAATTCATCTCAATAGTTCCCTCATACTTTACCTTTTATAAGTCCCATTGTAAACTATCTTCTTCAGTCTTCATAGGTGTGGATTTTTTGCTCTAATTTGAGTCTAAGATCATAGATGGAGTATTATTATTATCCTATTTTTTCATTATAAGGAGTGAATCACATATACCTATTAATAAATTAAATCCAAAGTGTAAATTTATCCTCACAAGATGGCTCTTTTTTCTACCATGGAAACATGGGAAAAAACAATAAGGGTGGTCTAAATCTCATTCCTATCCAAAATTTATATCCACCTTCTTGAATTACATTTTAAATAATCTGAATCTTGGACTTATATCTCTTAAGGGTCCATATTATATTAGTGGGAGAGAGAAATTCTCTTTTTTTCTAAGGACCTATCAATAGATTCCATCATTGACTATAGGTGGTTACAACTTGATCAAATAAGTGTTGAACAAACAAATCAAAATTGGTAATACCATCCTATAAAGCATGAATATAGTGGTCATGACATCAAAATGTTGAAATTAAAGGAATTTTAAATCTGATATCACTTGAAATGTATTACCAAATTGAGGTTTGCTGTATAGACCAACTTCTCATGCTATACTCACATAATCATTATATATATCTTCCTAGGTTATTTTGTTTCTATAGGTGGAGAGATGGGATCCTAGTTGTAGCTCACCAAAAAATAGGTTGATCAATAAATCATTAGTCTTTCTCAAGATAATATCACATAATTATAATTCACATAGTACATCTTGTCTATTAGGAGTACTTTTTTGATAAACTACTAAGATTTCGTCACTTGTGTTGATCTCATGTAGGCCACACTACCAATTTTTTGCAAGATCTAATAAGGCCTATAATACTTAGGAGACAAATTGTTATCCTTTTTTACTGCTTCAATGAAATTTGTTTGTATGGTTGTAAGAAAATAAAGACCCAATCACTAATTTCAAAATTTATCTCACTTCTATTTTGATCTTCTTGTTGCTTCATGTGATTCTGGGCCATAGCTAAATTTTCATGCAAACTTGCAAGGACCTCCTATTGATGGTGAATATGTTCTTCAAATGTATGAAACTTAAGATGGACCTTCAAGGTGGAAGTGATGGATGGAAGGTGGTATCCATATAGTGCCAAAAAAGGAGACATTTTGGAAGAACTATGAATAAAAGTATTATACCACCATTCAGCAAGTGGCAACTAATGAACCCATTTATCCTATTTATCAAAAACAAAATAGAGATATCCTTCCAGATATTTGTTGACTACCTCAGTTTGTATGGTATATTAAGGATGATAGGATGAACTATGAGCCAATTGAGTACCTAAACATGTAAATAACTCAAACCAAAAATTACTATTAAAAATGGGACCTTTATCACTGACAATGATCTTAGGAGTCCCATGTAGTTTTTGAACTATATTGAGAAAAGTAGAAGCTACTGAACTAGCAAAAAATGGATAAGATAATGAAAAAACATGAGCATACTTACTGAGATGATCTACAACAACCATGATAACATTTTGACCATCAGATTTTGGTAACCCTATAATGAAATCCACAGAGACCTCTTCCTAATGCGGCCTAGGGATAGATAAAGGTTGTAAAAGACATGTTGTTTTGATGGTTTTGATTTTGTTTGCTTGACAAATTATACATTTAGCCACATATTTATGGACATCCCCATTGAGACCTTCCCAAAAAAAATCTTGCTTGATCTTGTGATAGGTTTTCAAAAATCTTGAATGACCCCCAATTGGAGTTTCATAAAATTCTTGAAAGATTTTTTGTTTAAGAAGAGAATTATTACATAGGTATAATCTATTTTTGTACCATAATGCATTACCTTTCCATGTGAATTTTTCAAATCCATCTAAACCCTACTAAATATTTTGAATCAAATCATGAGTAGTACTATCATTTTCTCATTCTGATCATGCTTCCTCTAGCCAATCTACCTACAAAATGGTTATGACACATAGAATGCCTCAACTAATTCATCTTTTCTAGATAGTGCATCTGCCACCACATTGTCCTTGCCTTTTTTTAGACTATTTCAAAATCATATCCTAGTATCTTAGTTACCCATTTTTGTTGTTATTCAAATGACAACCTTTATTCTAAAAAATATTTAAGATTATCATGATTAGTTTTTACCTAAAAGTGATGAACCATCAAATAAGGTCTCGATTATTTGACTGCATACAAAATGGCCATCATTTCCTTCTCATAGATGGGCTTGTTTAGATTTTTACCCTTGAGATGATGACTTTCAAATGCTAGTTCTCTACATTCTTGCATGAGTAAAACACCCATACAATACCCAGATTCATCATATTTAGCCACAAAAGTCTTAGAAAAATCAGGAGGGGCCAATAATGGAGTAGTGAACATAGCCAATTTCAATTGATCAAGTGCCCAAGTGGCTACATCATTCCACTGAAAGGAGTATTTATTTAACAAAGAGGTAAGTGGGGCTGTAATACTACCATAATTTTGGACAAATATGTGGTAATAAACAGTAAGTCCTAAAAATCCTTGAAGTTACTTGAGTGTCTTAGGGATTGGCTAGTCCACCATTACTTGTAATTTTTTAGGATCCACTTTCACTCCTTCATAAGATACCAATGATCTAAATATTCAACCTCACCAACCCCAAAAGTACATTTGGAAGGTTTCACATATAATTGATTTTGCTCTAAAATGGAGAGTAGATGTTTCACATGATGCAAATGGTCTACCCAATTTTTACTATAAATGAGAATATCATCAAAGAATACCAAAAAACATTTCCTCAAAAATGGCTTTAAAATAGTATTCATCAAACTATGAAAAGTAGATGGTGCATTTTTTAGGCCAAAAGGCGTAACCAAAAACTCATAATGGCCCTCATGAGTCTTGAAAGTAGTTTTGGGTTTCATCATGGATCTTGATTTGATGATACCCAAAACATAGATCTAACTTCTTAAAATAAATAAAACCATTAAAATCATCTAGAAACTCATTAATGACAAGAATTGGAAACTTATCTTTGATAGTGTACTTGTTGAGTTCTATGTAGTCAGGGCACATCCTCCAAGTGTCATCTTTCTTTCTCACCATGACAATTGGTGATGAGTATTCATTTTGGATATGGAAAATGATTCCTTCATCTAACATCTCTTGTACCATCTTTTCAATTTCACTTTTTTGGGCATAAGGATACTTGTATGGCCTAATTTTGGGTGGTGTAATACCAATAATTAGTGTGATAACATGATCATGCATGTAGCTAGGTGGAAGTCCTTTTGGCATGTATCCAAAAACAAAAAAATGAGAATTAATTATTTTTTGTAGATCAAGAGGTGGAGATGGTTGAGTTGGATGTACTTCTATAGAAAATAAGCAGGCTACAAATCCTTTAGTACCCTTATGAAGAATATTTGTCATTTTATGGGAGCTAACAAGTTAGGGAGATTTAGATTTTAATCCTCTTAGCTCAAATGTCCTTTCTTTAAATTGAAAATTCATGAATAATTATTGAAAATTCATCTCATTAGTGCCTAAAGTGGTGAGCCACTAGACTTCCAAAACAATATCAGCTCCACCCATCAGAATAACAAACATAAGAGAATGTAATAAGTAGTCTCCCATGGCCAACTTAATACTATGACATTTTCCTAAATAGCTGATAACACCACCATCTAAAATCATAACCTAAAATTATGGAGATGGATAAATGAAATAGTTCAAATGAGTAACCAAATTACTATGGATGAAGTTGTGTGTGATCTTAGAATTAATCAAGATAGTGACCTATTTCTTAAGGAAACCCATCACCTTAAGAGTTTGGGGAGTAGTAATACCTAATAGGGCATGGAATGAAATAGTAGGCTGCAAGTCTTCAGATTCTTCCTTTGGAACTTCTACATCTACATCATTTACTTCTACATCCTCTTCATCATCATTGGTACCTTCAATTTAAAATAGATTATTTTCAACACAACGATGGTCTTCGCTCCATTTACTATCACAACCATAACACAATACTTTGGCTTGCTTCCCTTAATTTGTCATTATGTTAATCTAGTGGGCTATGGAAATGATGGTGTTGGAAAGTTACGATCATGACCAGTAGTGCAAGTTTTCATTTTGACCATCTCTTTTTCTTCTATCATATGTGCCTTAAGGATAGCTTTTGATATAGATTATGGGCTAAACATTCAAACTTCATATTGGATTCTATCTTTGAGACCACCCAAAAATAGATCTGTCAAATTTCTCTTAGTGATATTTTCCACCCTTAAAGAAAGATTTTGAAATTGATGAATATAATCCTTCATACGTCTTATTTTTCGTAGCTTTCCTAATTAGCTAAAATAGTTCTCAGAAACATTATTTTGATAATGAGTTGTCAACTCCTTAGTAAAAATAGTCCATGCAATAGAAGCACTATTATTTTTCATTTGAGCATATAAGCAATGATACCAAATGAATTTATTAGGTTCTATATATAAATATGCCACCATCACCCTCTAAGAACTAGGGGTTTGATGCAACTCAAATAAAATCTCAATTTTTTTAATCTAAGTGAGAGGATCCTTACCATCAAACTTACACATTCCCACTTTTTGCAACATCAATTTCATACTAGTATGGGAGTTGTTGAGAGGAGGATTTCAATGCTAAAATGGAGGATTGTTAGGCTGAAACTAAGATGTGAGGGTAGGCAACTAAGTAGTGATATGCTACAATTCACTATGAACTTCATTAATCTCTCTGTGCATCCCTAAAACATCATCTTAGATTGCAACAAAATCAACATGCCTCACCAGGTTTTTTTTGTCCTCTTGAAGTTGAGAAACCATCAAATATAAAGTTCTATATTCCATATCATTGGTAGAAGGAGTCTTAAGAGTTTATGGTGCCCCTTTTCTTACTTGAGTTGAAGGATCTGCCATAAACAAACCCTAGGGGGGTTTTGAACCCATAAAAAAGTGTACCAATAGAATAAACCATTGTGATCATTTCACTAAGACAAATATAATGACTAAAAGTGTGAAAGGGGAAAAAAAAATTACGAACTTTATTTCTTAAATTTTTTTTTTCAAAAAAACATTTCGAGCAATACTATGCTAATGAAAAAAATTAATTCTTCTTAGATTGCAATTTATGTTTTTTCATTTTCACTACTCCCAAAAGCCACACCTTACCAGATCTAAAAAATTCCACAAGAAACTTGCCCAAATAAAATCTCTAATACCACTTTTAATGAAATTACTTATATATTCGCACATAATGATTTTATATTTTGTAAAATAAGTAAATATGAGAGATTACATAGTGATAATTGACAATAGAATATAATAATAGATAATATAAGAAATCCACTTCAAGGGGGAAACCTCCAAAATAATGCACTATTAGAAAAATAATTTACACATGATGTTTAAATACTAACCACTACCTCCTATATATAGTCTACATAGCCAAGGTTATTCCATAGGCTGACCTATCTAAGAACATAGAGAAATGTAACAAGTAAATAAAAGAGGTATGTAAGCCCAAGTCAGCCACACATATCCCTAGATACACCAATGGTTAAGGGCATAACAATAGTCCACAAGAGATTTGATTTAATTTCCATAGACAAAACTATTCATGTAATAATAAACTATAGGAGGGAGATTGACTCCTACAATCTAAGAGCTTCTGACCTGGTTGATAGTTTTTTGTCATGTTTTTCTTGTTGATATGTTTGTGTAAGATCTTAAAAATTATATTTCTATTTATTAAGTATTTTATTTTATTCCTTTAATTATCCAAGTTTAAAACAAGTTCATTCCCAATGAATTTTAACATCAGAGTCAGACATAATGCATTGACAACCTTGCTTTACCATAGGTCTAGGGGGCACATTCTAAGATTTATAGGGTAATTTTGATTTTAATGTTTTATTTTGTTGTTTAGATTTAAGGATATTCCTTTTTAAGGACTTATTGTCTTATTCAAGTTCCTTAGTATAACCCCATAGATCAATAACTTAATTTTTAGATTCATCCACTTTCTTATTCAATAATTCTATTTCTGCATCTCTTACAAAAGACTAAACTTGAATGTTCTCTATATTTTGAAATAAAAGGGAAATAAAAAAATACTTACATTAACCTAAAGATAATATATGAGCAATGTCCTCTACTTATTATTTAACTATAGCCTCTAGATGGGACAATGATAAAGCATGATGCATTTCTACATCTTCTATTACTTTCGATGGTTGTGCTTCTTCAACAACCACGGGAGATTTACCCTTATCAATGGATGGTTGTGTTAGGGTGATGGAAGGAATAGCTTCCTTAGAAACATCCTATGAGAAAGGAATCTCCACTTCTTCTTTATCTTATGATAAATTATAAATGGGTTCCTACCATAAGTTGTCAATGGTTTTTGCAGTAAGTACTTCATCATCATCAATAGTCAATACCAACTTCCTCCTTATCTTCTTTGAATAAGTAGGAGGAATAGTTTATTCACATGAGGATTCCTTATTTCTTGTAGGATACCTATGCACTGAATGTTAAACAAGGTCTATAGTAGGCTCATATTATGTAATCTAAATAGGTTCTTGTGTATCAGTAAGATGATAAGATTATTTAGGGCTTCTTTCTGAGGGTCTAGGTCTTAATCTTCTTATAGGATCTATTAGTACAACCATATTGAGGGTAATTATAGGACTATGTGTAGAAACCCTAAAGGTTAACCTTTTACTCCAGACTAATTTTGGAGTAGCTACTTTAGAGGAAGATGCCTTTGGTGGAGACTTAGAACTAGAAGAAGAAGAAGGTTCTTATGGTATGCTCTTTTAAATCCATAGGTGTTTCCTTTTATTTTCCTTAAGAGAATCTATCCATTATTCTATTCCATGTTTTTTCTTAAGAAATTGGTGTTGGATTATTAGTTGGATAAGTCCATGATGATGAGCAAAGGATGGATTAATAGGATACCTCATGGACATTACTTGTATAGACCCTAGCATAAATATATGTAAGTTGATTCTATCCTGAGGGGTTTTTAGGCCATCCTTTAAATGAATCAACATATTCATCACATCAAAACTCAATACATTACAATACCCTTCACAAGTGATATATTTAATGACCCAAAAAGATATAGACCTCAATGGCTCTGGTAAGGTGTCTCTACTGATGCCTTTGATATTTCCATTGCTATCTTGAAAACATTTTTGTATTGGTTCAACTTCTCCATGGAAAATTTGTATGAGGTAATTGAAAGAAGATCTCCCTACAATCCTGGATCTTTCATCTAGAATTCTAGACAATTCACTGATGACCTAGCTAGAAAATGAAATTTTCACACCTTTAATAGTGGATAAATATGTATGTAAATGGATAAAAATGTTTATGACAAAGGTTTCATCAAACCCCTAAAATTTCTTTATAATTTTGAACCACCCTATAGCTTCACACATGAGTTTTGCTTGCTCATCCCCTAAGAGATCTTCTACAAACTCTAGCTTAGACTTTTTTTTATGCCATATTAAATTTTACAATTATCCATAGATCAAAACAAAGTATATCTAATTTATATCTCTACTTAGGAATTAAAATGACACTTAACTAGATTCTACCAATTGATTTTGGAATAAATTGTATCCCTTTTGTCTTAATTCTACAGATGAAGTCTGAAGATTTCCAAGAGTGTGATGTAATGATCATAATTTAAAACTTATCATGTCATAAAATGGTTAATAATTAATCATTTTTACCTTTTTATCCATTTGTAATTATCATGATTTTGGTCCTTATATCAACTAATTGTCCACATGAGTCATTATTTAATGATAAGGATAAGGTTATCATAGAAGTACACTTACTTGATCAGACTAAGTCCATAGCTTTTAGTCAAGTACCAAAATGTGACCTTTTTAAAGATTCCTTATTGACATAGGGATACCCTAGTACTAGGTCCACATCATTCTCATAAAATATAATGGAGGACCCACCAAAAGAATGAGCATATACTTGCAGACTTAGAAACTTAAAAACTAACCCTTAACAAAAGACTAAACACTATACCTCTAAAGCTCATGATGTTGTCACTGCTTATCCTTATTTACACATTCTAAAAAAATGGAATTACATGGATTATTTTGAATAATATTACATAATAGGACAACATCAATTTTATTGCTTTTGAGATAAGGAAGATCAATCATAGATGATGATTAATTCTGAATTTTTGAACTCACTTTTTTGATTTTTTTCTATTTTTTTACTTTTGCCCTTGACCAACCACTTATAGTTTTTTTTTCAAGGCTCATTTTAAGGTACATGATCAGCTAGCAAGCTGATTTTTTTATCATGACTGTCAACAATGTCCTTAAGGATTTTCATTGTTGATTTTTATTCTTTTTACTTTTTACCTTTTTATATTTTTATGGAAGAGGTGAATCTACTTCTTTTATTGAGATCATCTTAAATTCAAGGATTATTTTTCATGGAAGTTTTAATTTTTTTCATTATACCAAACTCATTTTTTACCATATAGATGAATTCTTCTTTGTTGGAAGGTTTTTAGTATAACTTCAAACCATGTCCATTGACTAGGAGTGTCTTCTGATTACCATTTTTAGGCAATAATTATACTAAACCATTATAAAAAACCTTTTCTATTTGAAACGGTTCTAACCATCTAGTTCTCAACTTACCTTTGAAGTGTTGGTACTTATAATCATACAAGAGTGCCTAGTATCCTTATTTAAACTTTTTTCTTTGATGTGTAAATCATGCCATTATTTTCTTTGGTACTGCAAGATCTCTATTTGTTGCAAAGCTTATATCCTCATCTCATTCAACTCATTTAGTTGTAAAATTCTCTCTCTATGTTTCATCCAAGTCAATACCTACTTATCTATAGTCCTTAGAGTTTTTATTTCAAATTCAATTGAAAGAAGAGGTTATTAGGAAATCTAGATTTTACATTAGTGAATTTGAGTATTTACCAAGAGGTAAATAGTACATACGGTTATGTAAGTTATTAAATAACATATTATTATTATGTAAAAATAATATATTTGTTATTGTATTGTTTGTGTGAGATTTGGTTATTAAACCAAACTCATGTAAATAGGTTTAGACATTTTATAGGTGAAATATTGGTGGATATTATAATCCCCAATAATAAGGATTATTGTCCTATATGTTTGTAATATATTCATATTTAATTAATAATAGAAATAAATGAGTGAGTAATAATATTATTAGTATATTTTAAAATATTCTCTATGCATTGTTAAATATATGTTTGGCTCTTTGAATCCACAACAATGGTATCAAAGTAGGAGCATGGTTTTCTTGTGAGAACATGTATGGGATCTTGAACATGATAAGGGGAAGATATTTTGATTGTTATGCTTTCCAAAAATAATGAAATCTATTTATATTATTTAATGATTTAGATCAAGAGGATAAATAAGAGAAAATAGTAGTACATACTACCTGTGTATGAGGTTCATCTATTACCATGATTTTATTCTATCATTCATTATAAGTCAACAGTGTGGATTAATGTCAATAAAGAGATAATTATTGCGTCTCAAATATGTTAAAAATGCAATGACAAAATTATTAAGTCTCAACATACAACTCACCTATTAGTCCTAAGTAATCAATGTGAAAAAGTGACTAGTTGGTAACATATTCTAAACCAGATAAGAATTATCCACATGTTCTTCACCTTTTATTTATTTATAGTTTTAAACAACAAGGAGTATGTATTGTTTTTTAAAGGTGGACATCACACCAGGATCAATTGGAAATATTTATTTCAAATGCATCTAATTTATAGCACATACCACCACTAGTCTACTTCCTATCATCATTCTTCATGATTTCCATGAAGGTTTCAATGCTCATAGTTCTATTGTAATGATGTGCTTTAGATTACATTATCAATATTCTTGTGTGTCTTATTTTAGTAGACTCTCTAGAATAAACCTTGAACAAGGTGCATAATCTTCATTTATATTTACAATGGTATACTCAGTTGTAAATCTTCATGTGGACTCTATTGCACTATACATGCATGCTAATTTTGGTCTAAGCTACAATAAAAAGTCTTGTCAAGTCCATTAAAGTATTAGTTTTTTTATTATAAAGTTTTTTTTTTTTACTTTAAATAGATTTTATTGTTATGTTTCTTCAAAGTATTATATAATATAATATGCTAGGAAGTCATTTTTTTAATTTCATATCATATTGTTATTTAGTAATAGAATATGTCATTATATATATTTTTTAAAAATCCTTAGTCTAGTCAATTTAAATAAATTTTTTCAAGTATGTCAATATTATAGTTTTACTCAGTCATTTTTTATCAAGGAGTCAAAATAAAAAAAGGGTCATAAGTTAAAAATTATTTTTTTAAATGTATTTATGTAAACAATTAAAAAATGTTGATAGTTGAGTCATTTTATCATTGATTCAATATCAAATGTGTCAAATAAAATTGTAAAAATAAAAGAGTTACCTTATAGATGCATTTTCACTTGTACACAACGTCCAAATTGTGTGTGTGTGGGGGGGGGGGGGGTTCCTTAAAAAAATCATGTACTAGAGCTTCATGACTTATTTGACTAAGAAGAGACATGTTGGAGGTTTGAGGATACATGGAATATGGAGGTCTTTTAGTGACCTCTCATTAGTCACCAATGATGGGGCTACATCAATGTTTTGGTGACTTATGTGTGTGTTTTTAATTTTTGCTTTGTGTTTTTTAGAAGAAGAATGCAAGAATATGCCTATTCAAAGATATACAATTTGTGTGAAAATTCCAAACATGATTCCTTGAGGTGAATACATTGTGAAATAATATAAATTACCAATGTAAGTTAGGTTATGGATCTTGAAAGGGTTTTTGGTAGACATCTAGAAAACCATAGGATGTGAACAATTTTTTGGCAACAGTTAGGAGAGTAGCTACTATAGAGATCCTTCGACTACCTTACTTCTTTATGGAGATGACCCTTAGTGACATGTCCATTGTGATCATGTTAATTAAATGTGGGATTTATTCCTTCATATATAATGGTCATGTACATCAAGATTGCACCAATAATATGTAGACCTTAGAGTATGTAGTGGCATATAGTTCTGTTCATGCCAATTCTTGGAGGTAGATGGTGTTCTTGTTCATGTCAAGGTTTTTGGTAAACCTATAAAACCATGGGAAGAGTGAGGCTATCTTTATATCAAGTTCATGAGATAAAAAGAACATGCTATAAGAGGAGAGCATACTACAGATAAGAGTGTGAATGTTTTTGCACCATGTGAAAACTATGGGGGAAATGTTAGGAAATATAGATTATACATTAGTGAATCTTAGTATTTACCAAGAGGTAGATAGTAGGTTTGATATTTACCATAAATTAAATCATAATTATGGTTATGTAAGTTGGTAAATAATATATTATTATGTAATAATAATATATTTGTTATTGTATTGTTTGTGTGAGATTTGGTTGTTAAACCAAACTACGTAAATATGTTTGGAGATTTTATAGGTGAGATATTGGTGTAAATTCTAATCCCAAATAATACGGATTATTTCCCTATATATTTTCTATATATTTGTATTAAATTAATTAGAGAAACTAGTGATTGAGTAATAATATTATAAGAATATTTTAAAATATTCTCTATGCATTGTTAAATTTGTGTTTGGCTCTTTGAATACACAACATAGGTTTATTACCAAATACCAATTCATATGGTGAGAAACTATTAGTGGTATTTCATGTTGTGTTGTGTGCCCATACAACCTCTAGAAGCTTGGATGCCTAATTTTTCCTTCTACTATTAACTATCTTGGTAAGAATATTCTCTAACTTTATGTTTGTAACTTTTACCTATCCATCTTCTTATGGGTGGTATGGAGAATAATTCATATGGTTGACTTGGTAGAGCTTTGTAAATGCTTGAATCATATTACACATGAACTTGGGTCCCTAAATAGATACTATCTCTCTAGGTGATCCAAATCTCTGCATGATCCTAGAGTATAAAAAATCTACTACTACCTCTTCTCTTGTAAATGAAAGAGATTGTACTTTAGAAAATTTAGTCACATAATCTATACATACCAGAAAATATTCCTTCCATTGATAAGTTAGATCAATGGGCCCAACAAAGTCCATGCACCTATTTTCAAAGGGTTTCAAAACCACTTGAGGTTAAAAGGGCATTTTAGAAGATAGTGTAGGTTTACCCATTCTCTATCATGGATCACATTGCCAAATTTACTTCTTTACCTACTTATGAAGAGTTGTCTAGTAGTAACCAACTCCAAGGATCTTATACACTATCCTCTTAATAGAGTAGTATCATCCACTAGGCTCATCATGGTAAGCATGAATGATGACAATACATTTCATTCTCTTTTACACACCTATGAAAGACATAATTAGGTCTATATTTAAACAATATACCATTAATACATTTAAAATAAGAACTTTATTTAATAAAATGTTTATTTTCTTTCCTAGTGAACTAAAAAGGAAACTTCCTTGTAGCCAATTTTTTTTTTATATAATCAAACCAAGGTAACTGTGATACAACAACAAATCTTTGTTCATCTAAGAAGTTGTCTTCTATAGGTCCCTATTCATCTGCATTGTTCAATATAGAAAGAAATTTAACAACCATATTAAACTTGCTACGTTTATTAATGATTATTATGTCAAATTCTTGCAACATTAATAGCCATTTAATGATTCTTCCTCCTTTAACTAGTTTTTTCATCAAGTATCTGATAGCTGTAAAGTTAGTATATATAATTTTTTTGTAACCAATGATATAGTGTCTAAAATTATTTATGGCTTAAATTACATCAGTGAGTTCCTTCTCAGTGGTTGTTTAATTTATTTTATTATGATTCAAGTTATTGCTAATGTAATATATGATGTACATTTGTGTTTCTTCATCTTTCTATCCTAAAAATGCCCCCATAGCATGATTAGATGCATTAGTGTAAATATGGAAGGGTTGTGACCAATTATTTCCTCTTAGGATTGGGGTAGAACTCAATTTTTCTTTAATAGTCTCAAAGTATTGTTGATAATCTAGACTCCAAATAAAAACACTCTATTTTGTCAGCAACACAAACATAAGAGCAATATTTTTTCTCAAATCTTCTATAAACCTTCTATAATATCTTGCATCACTTAAGAAGCTTTTGATATCAGTGTCATTTTGAGGATTAAGTATGTTTTAAATTAATTTAATTTTTTTTGGATCCATCTGGAATCCTTCTATATAAATATGATGTTCTAAAACTATCCCTTCCTCTACCATGATCAACCATTTTTCATGGATCAAAGACAAATTGTGTCATTCACATCTTTTTAGTAATTTGTTTAGATTATTTATACTTTCATCAAAGGATTCTCTATGAATGGTGAAATTATCCATGCAGACTTCTACATAATCATTGGTTAAATCTAAAAATATGGCTAAGACTACTTGTTAGAAGGTAGTAGGTGCATTTCAAAAATCAAAGGGCAATACACTATATTAAAATGTCCCCCATAAACAAGTGAAGATTATTTTATCCTAATATTCAAGTTCCACTTGTATCTAATTGTACCCACTAAAACCATCTAAGACAGATAAGTATTTTTTATCTACCAAGCTATCAAGTACTTGGTTAATAAAGGGTAAAGGAAAATAATCTTTGATTTTTGCTTTGTTTAATTCTGTATAGTCTATGCATATTCTTCATTTACAATTTTTTTAAGAAAAATAACCAAGGGAGAGACCCACTAGCTGTCAGAGATAGGATAAATGGATCCTACTTCTAACAACTTTTCTATTTTAGTTTTCACAATGTCTCTTAAAGCAAGATTAATTCTTCTCTGAGGTTGTATGACTAGTTTAATATTCTCTGTGTAGATATGATGGGTGCATACACTAGGATGGATGACCTTTCTATCTTTATTTCCCAAGAAAAAGCTTTAGTGTGTTATTAAATTACATTAAATACTTTTACTTCCTTATCATCTGTCAACTAACTATTTATGTTGAGTAACTTCCTTGGTGCTACTTTATTTTCTTAGTGTATGGATGAAGAGAATATATTTGTTTGAATTCACTCATTAAATATTTGAGAGGATAGGGATTTAGAAACAACATATGGAATGTGACAACATCATTGAAAAAAAATTCTCCTAAAGGAATCACTCTAGCTAAAAGATAATGGAAAGATGTCTATAAAGTATTTTAACCTTCATATGGCCATTACATAAAACTATGTTAGATGTCCCTATGGTTATATATGGTGCTGGAAGAGGTGGAAAAATATGGATGTTCAGAAGGATAGGAAGAGATCTATTTATAGGTTCTTCTATCGTAGTCTGTAGTTAGACAGAAAAAGTCCATAGCGAGACTAACAAAGTCCATAGCTAGACTAATAAGGTCCATAGACTGTCAAAGTCTATAACATTCCTGATACTTATTGTTAACTCATCCTCTGTTTCTTCCACATGATCAGTGATTGTGATCATCTCTAGATAAGAGATACTATCACATTTTTCTTTAGGTTTATCTACCCATAACTAGTTTACAATATTAATTGATGGTTGTGCAAATGGATATAGAGAAATGTGCTTTGCTTTAAGAACATTTGAGATGGTTATATCTCCTTATATAAAATCAATCAAATCTACCACTATTTCTAAGTAAGGCCTTCCTAAGATCAATGGGTATCTTATTTATTTGTTTTTAAGCTGGATAACAATAAAATCAACTAGCTATTGCCATGACTCTATAGTTATTATTATATCCTCTATGATGACCTCTAGTTTAGTAGTTGAATGATCTACCATTTGTAAGATTATGGTGGTGGGTTGTATTCCTATTAGAGAGAGATTTTTCATGGTGGAAATAGTAATTAAATTAATAGCAAATCCTAAGTCCACCAATACATCTGGTATCTCTTTATTTTTAATCATTACATAAATGATAGGAATCCCAAGGTCCCCATACTTGGGTAGAAGTAGCTTACTTACTAATAAATGAAAGTTCTTTCCATCTACCTATAAAGTCTTGAGATATTATCTTTTCCTACCAAGTGTCTCATGTACAAATTTTTTATTACTCTATTGAGTTTTGGAATGTCCCTAATGGCTTGCAATAATGGGATTTATATGTTGATTTTTATAAGCTCCTAAATCAATTCAACTTCCCTTTTGTCTTCCACTTCCTCCAATCATTCTAGAAAGAGAACAAGTGGAGGAGTTATCGTGACTTCCTCTATTTTTTAGGTTTTTGTCCTAGATCTTCTTCTTTAACTAGTTGAGTTTGATAAAAAAAAATTCATGAGGCATGTTTGTGATGATAATCTAAGGTTTTTATAATGTTTTTCCTAAGCTAAGATGTATGTCTTCACATTAAATAACACCTACCCCTATAGTTTCACCTTGTTCATTAACATAAACCTACCTATTCTTTGAATTTGATACTAGTTGAGTAGGTGACTAAGGTTGGTTTACTTGTTTTTTGGCGTGTGGTTGAGTTATCGAAGGAGCCATCAACGATTTTTGTTGTGGAATATTCCTTTATTGTTGGTTATAGTTTAGGTTAGGATTCCAAAGTTGACTTACCCAAGGTTGTTGATGAGATTGGGGTATCTAAGGTTATTGATTAGGTTGAGGCATCATCCATGGTTATTTAATCCATTTATGATTGCCCCACTAAGGTGGTGTGGCCCCAAAAAATTGTGGAGGTGCATGCCATGGTGTAAACAGAATCCTTAGGCCAAACTATTATGGTTGATTTTATGGGAATGCATTTCCTTGCCTTTGAACATAGTTTAATTCTTATATGGTTTGTATATTCCATTTAAGATTTTAAGATGGTTCTTAAGAAAATAAAGGTGATTACAATTTCTTGTATCATGATCCTAAGCATCACATATTCCATAGATTTCTATTTTGTCTAGAAGATAATCTTTGAGTGTGTGTTTTAATTTTCACTTTGGGAAATAGATTTATAGTGGTTCAGTGTTAGATTTAACTTTATATTTTGATCTATATAATGATCAGTTGAACTAGTTTATCTATTTTGAAATTTTCTAATTCCTCCATGAGTTGGCTCACATCACTATATTTCCCTAGTTTAACTCTCATACTATTAGGTTTTGTCTTAGAGTAGTTGGTACATAATTATGTAGTCTCTTAGAAGTCTAGTTTGGTAATATCTCCCTTCCCATGGGATTCAAATAATCCCTATAGGAATCATCAAATATTTTAAGGAAAATAATTTTGATTACTTATGTCTATATCTCATATCCACACCTATTGTGGGTAGAAGTAAACTGATCTAGATAATATTCAAGTTTCTCATCTTCATTCTATTTTATCTTTAAAAATTCTTCTTTTTAATCCTTGACCCTATAGTAATTATAATATCTATCTAGGAATACTATTTCTATTTCTGTCTAAGTGCTGATAGAGTTTATTGCTAGGACCATAAACCACCTCATTGCTCCTTCCTTAAAGATAGAATAAAAGAGTTTCAACTTTTGATTATCTAAAGTGTAATCATAGGTTTGACAGAGAACATTGAATTTAAAAAGGAATCGATATGGGTGTTTAATGGACATATCTCTAAAGGTAGGTATATTAGATGGGAAAATGTTTGCCATTATTGTTCTACCATCATTATCAAGGACAATGGGCTAAGAGAAAGTCCTCTTAGGAATATTACTGTAAGGGTTTTTTAAATTACCTAAATTTTCTCCCATTGTAAATAAAGTTATATTGAGAGGAGGGGATCATTCAAGGTCTTTTGAATATTCACCCTCTGAAATTTCTATCTTATTAGAGGAAGAATCCTCTAGATCTTGAGATATACTTCCAAAATACTCACTTATTTTTTTCTTCAAGATCTCTGTATTTTATTTAAGTACCTAAATTATCTCCTTGTTAGGAACCCATGTTATCTCTTCTTGTAGACACTAGAAAACTATACTAGGTGTAAAAATACCTTGGAATACCTTAGGGACCACCTAACCCTTCTCAACCCACTAACCAATCCATCAGACCTTGAGTTTAGTTAGTTACTTAGCCAACTAAACTCAATAAATAACTAACCCATGCTTCACCTAACCCCTTTCGACCCACCTTGACCTTTTTTCCTTCAAACACTCGATCATCGATGGTCAACTTGACCACTAATGGTTAGGCTAACCATTGATGGTTAGGTCCTCTTCATTCCTTCACAGTATGAGTTGTGCAAGATAACATGGCATAATTTAATATATCTTTCATTTCCTATTTCTAACAAACTCCCAAGAATTGAAATCAATAAGCCAAGCTAATAGGGGACCTTCTATCTTCCATCTCTCTTTGCCTATAAAATGAGGGGAGTAGGAGGTGAAATGAATCAATCATTAGAAGCATTCTTACACATAGGTATTCAAGATTATATTCATCTATCTAATATTCCTCCAAAAAATCAAAAACAACAAATATTTGAACCTATACTAAAATTTATCTCAAGGTAAAGTATCATTACTCTACCAAAATTTCTCATGTTGTCTACCATCAGCCTTTTATCAAGCAACAAGTATAATTATACTTCAGCTTTGTGATTCTAGTTTCTAAACTCTTTTCACCATTAAACATTTATACACCTATCTTCCAACCTCCTATTTCTAATTAGACCCTTGAATAGAACCTTACCTAATCAACAAACCATTCTACAACTCTTTTCTAAGTACCTTCAAAAATCCATAAGAAACCACTGATGGTTACATTGATGGTCATCATAATTGTCAATGGTCATTCTTACCATCAGTGGTCACTATGGCATGAAATAACAAGTTATTTATAACCCCTTACCCTTAACAAAATTTGACTTTCTATGTCCTTGCCTATTCACAAACCCCTACCTAATTTTCTTAACCTGACTTGATCTATTTTAGCACTAGTATTGACCTAATTTTACTATATTTAGTCATTTTATCTGTCAATCATTCACTTTATTCTTGTATTACATTTCAATTACTTTCTATTATTTGATTCAAGTATCTTAATTTTATCTCTTTCAACTTAATGTTTATCGAAGAGTGGATTTCTAACCTCCTAGCAAGATCACACTTTTTGAATCTAGATCATGATAGGTAGTCCACCTAACTATATTTATAACAACCCTTTTCTTAGTGATTTCTTATCTATAGGTTATTCCTTCCAAGACAAAAATGATCTCTCCATACTCATATGGATTATTAGAGCATCAATAACTAGATATTTATACCACACCCTTATTATTAGTTTCTTATCGTCTTCCTAAATTAAGAAATGAGCATAAAATAAGAGAAATTAGGGTTTGTCATTACCTTATTAACCATAAAACTTTCATCATAACTAACATTGACCCATTCAAGTACATGCATTCTAAACCATACCAAAACTAGTGTATGGCTAAGTGGATCATGTTTTTAGTTAAATTTGACCTTTATTTCTTGTAGTAGAAGTCAGTTAAAGGGAAATTCACTATTGATTAATTATTTGAAGCCCCTATACTAGATAACCAACTACTTCTTATTGCATTTCTAGATGATTCCATTGTGATGCTTTCTTATGAGAACCCCACCTACCAAATTACCATGTTTGTTGATGCTTCCAAATGTCAACATGGTGGGGGTGATAGAGTTATTCTTATTCCCCTTAATGGTGAACCTCTTCACATTTCCTTTAAACATGATTTTGTGTGCATGAACAATGTGGATAAGTATGAATCCCTAGTGATAGGTCTTTAGATTGATCTAGCCTTGGGAATTAAGACCATTAGTGTCTTTGGAAATTCCAAACTTGTGGTCAACTAAGTCAATGGATCCTATAAATTTAATAATGATGTCTTGAAAAAGTACAAACAAATAGTAGATGTACTCTTAATATCATTTAATCATTACCTTGTCTAATTTATTCCATGATCTACCAAAAAAATTACAGATACAATGGCTTCCCTTGCTTCCCAAATCCCATCTACACTTACTAATTCTAAACTCTTTATTACCATACATCACTTTAACACACCCTCTTATATCCATTATGACCTTCCTACCATTTTTAGTGTGGAATCATCTCCATTAGACATATGCTATGAGCAAACCTTTAACTACCTCAATCTTAACATCATTCCTCCTAACCTCTCTAGGAATGCCTAAAGATATTTTGTTTAGAGTACATCTTGTTATACCATATTATGGGTAATATTTTATAATTGACACTTTTATGGCTTCCTTCTCCATTGTCTACATAGTCATGAGGCTTCCTATGATATCAAGGAAATACATGATAGAATCTATGGGAGACACTTTAGTGGTTTATATATCACTAAATTTATCCTTTTCCTTCGCTACTATTAGCCCACCCTCAATCAGGACTCTTGTGATTATGTAAATAAGTGTGTTAAACGTCAATGACATGCCAATTTACATCACACACCTACCCATGACCTTCATGTATCCAAAGACTATTATCCCTTCTCATAATGGGGACTTGATCTCATTAGGTAAACTAATCCTCACTCTTTATGACACCAATCCATCATCATCACCACTAAGTATTTCACCAAATGGGTGGCATATATTCCTCTAATATCGATCAAAGCCAACAAGATAGTCAATTTCATCAATCATCATATCATATTTCATTTTGGTGTTCCTCATAAGATCATCACCGATAATGGTAAATATTTAAAAAATAAGAAGTTCAAGGTCTTTGTGATGCATTTAGAATCAAGTTAAGATTTTCCTCACCTTACCATCCACAAGCAAATGGATAGGCAAAAGCCTTTAATAAAACCCTTAACAAAATGTTGACCAAAGTAATCAGGATTGGCACTTATACATCCCTTTTCACTTTATGGTCCTATCACACTAGTATTCAAACCTCTATGGGTACTACCCCTTTCTCTCTCATCTTGGAAGCATAGTCAGTCTCACCTTTAAAAGTTTAGATTCTTTCTCTTTGCATATCCTTGTAAGACATAATTTTTGAGAGTGATTATCATAAAGAACATCTATCATACCTTGAGATACTTGATGAGAATAGCCTAACATCACTTAACCATATTCATGTATATCAAGAGTGAATCAAGCATGCCTATAACAAACACCTAAAATAATGATAATTCACTATCAAATACCTCATCTTAAAGGAAAACCAACATGTAACCACTATGGAGAAAAGAAAAAGAGGCAAGTTTCCTTTCAATTGGCTTATACCCTACATCATAACCCATAAATATGGATCAAGATCTTATCATTTCTCATCTCTTGAAGGCAATCCAGAACTTGAGCCTCTCAATGCTTTGCATCTACATCTACATCTTTCTTTTGTTAAAATAAGGATCAAACTCACCTTTTTGTCTAACTTAAGCTCATCCCTTGATTTACAAGATTTTCACCTTCACTTACATATCCCTATCCTTTTGAGGACAACTGATTAGAATATAGAACCATGTGATTAACGATCATAGTCATAGCCCAACCTTAAATATGGGTACCACAACTCTACCTATAACATGGTTCTCATGGATACTTTTTGTCTCTAAAAAGATGAAATTCCATGGTCAATTATCTCTTAAAACCACCCCTTTTCACCTATCATTAAATTTATGTGCTAAATTTATTCCCTCATAAAGGTAAACATCTAAGCCTATATAGACAAACCCATGTCTAAACATAGCGTCAAAATAATTGGGATACCAAAATATCACTTGGGTAACATATCTCTAGTAGAGCAAACTTCTCCCTTGATGGACAATGGCCCAAAATTAAATTGATTAAAAGATAGACTTCTCCCTTGAAGGATAACTATGAAATAAACATACCCAAACATAGAACACTCCTTTGAAGGATGGCTAAGTCAAATGGGTCAGAAATAATCATTTGAAGCTTCTTACATCGATCAAATTCAAAAACATATCAAAACAAAAGTAATAAATGACCCTATATCAAAAATTAGAACAAGCTATCCTAAGAAAGCTATAACCAACCTTCATTAGTAGACTTCCCACATCGATAAATCTACACCTTGCATAAAGAAATGGATTTGTTTAATATGATTCTTAGGTCACCTATAGAAGGGGAAAACTAAACCACATAAGGTTACCTTACTTATCACCAATTTACTTATCACCTACCACCTACCTTCCCCTTTATACCTTCTAAAAATCAAGGGATTATGAGCTTACTTAACACAATGTGATCAAGATACAGTTTTATCAACCAAAGCATGCTAATGTGAAGAATTTTAAGGGCTTATATTCCTTAATCCAATCAAAATTCACTTTTTGTTTTGTCTTTGCCAATGAAATGACATCATGCTTTTTCCTTACCTTCTTATCAGTGGTTCATGTAGACATATGTATCATGATTCTCATCTCTTTTCTCATGTTTAGTTTGTTATATAGCTTACTTTTTGTGTTAATATCATATTTAAAACATCACTTGACATCCATTATCAAAGAAATGAAACATCATCATCATAACATCATATCTAAATCACATCAATAACCATAATCACACCATTTATAGTCATCAACATCATATCCATGAACAAAATAAAAACATCATCCATAATCATCACATGCCTAAGATACTGAGTCCACATCTCATAAGCATAAAGCATAAAACATTAAAACATATAAATCATGAACCATAAACCACATCATAAACATCAAAACATCTCTACATCATCATAAACATAATATACATCATATCAAAATAAATAATACATGTTATAATATGTATATATATCTCTCTCAAGAAATTATTTACATCTCACTACATCAACATGCAGTCTAGTATCAAAATCATGTACATCTTATCACATCATATCATGCCCCTAGGGCACCACTCCAACTGACCCCTCTTGCACCTACACTACCACTAGCATCTAGTTTTGGTCTTCTTTGGATGCCTACCTATCCACTCATCAATGTGGGCTACTGACCTAAAGTCACCATAGCTGCCCCACCTACTAAATTAGATCTATACTCACCCCATCAAGGCTGATCAAAACACTGTGCTAGAATTATGGCCTCATAACACCTTAACTCCTCCATTATGGCCAAGTACCATGTTATTAGGATGGTATCTAGTGGACCTTCTAGTATTTCCACTACTCATACCCTCTGTTTAAAGGTATCCCTCTCTTGGGTCACCAAACCTAGAGAGGTCTTGGCCTAATCTCTCTCACCTATAATGGCAAAAATCTAACCTTATAAAGTCATAATTTTGCCTTGCAATCTATAAACCTATCCCTATAACCTTTTAATATATGCCTACATAGTAGTAATTTCTATTCTTACCTCTCCATTAGGGCCAATACCTAATACCTATACTTGTGGATCTCCACTAGCTGGATCCACATCCATGGCCTATCAGCCCCCATCATCCCATCTAAAATTAGCCACTATCTAAAGGGCCTATTACCATGCCACATAGTGACTAATAACACTGGCATCATCAACCCCTGCTCTAACTGGTAGCTCCTCATGATTTAGGACCACCTCTTTTGGATATGGCTCAAGTAATAAAAAATTAGCATCCTCCCTCTTATACCTCAAGAATGGACCTAAAATCCCCTACACTAGTCCAAACTACCTCAAAAATTAGTCAAATGGGATGAGCTTAGTCTTACCCTCTCTCCTCACATAGATCCATCTCCAATTCTATAAAGATAATTTATGATGGATATAGAGGTTCCACCTCAAAAAGTTGATATAGGGCCTCCACACCACATCACCCATAACCAAACCATCCATGACATCCTTGAACCAGTCAATATCTCTCACCCCTCCTCTAGCTTCTATCAATTCATAATCTCCCCTCCATCACATGAAACCCACTCTAAAATCCATCTAGGTGTATCCCTAATGGTCTTAGAACCATAATATTCTCATATGCCCAATAATGGAGCACAAACCCCACACTAATCTCATATCTCTTGTGAGCTCAAAATACCTAGAGCTCCCTGTATATCTAGACCAACAAAATTAGTGCCCACTTGAAAACTATCCTCCCAAGTAACATTTCTACTAACACTCCTCATAGTAGATAATGAAATTACCCATTACTCAAATCTAGAAACACAAAAAAATAAACTATCATCATCATCATAGTCATCAAATGCCTCTCATTTATATCCCTTTTGTATAATGGCCCATAATTAAAACCATTTTCATGCCACCAAACAAGGGCCCAATCCTCACCATATAGGAGCTCCATTTGCTCATCCCTCTCCTTACTCTCAATATGGTAAATTTACTCCCCCTAAATGGGTATCCATGTAATCTTATGAACATCCTCTAACAAGAAGGTTATCTCTCTTATCGATAAGAAGATGTTGTTCATGGCTAGATCCCATATCTTGATGAGGGTCATGATCATCATTGCATCTCAATGTAAGCACTGATAGTATCGCATATCCCTAAGGATAGCCTCCCCCATGTGTGTCTATTCATCCCCATTTATCCTTTCATAGATCTCCATAAAGATCCTAGGAACTCGATCCCTGATCTAGATATGATATCATGCTTACAAAAATCAAATTTGGCATGCACACTTAGTTTTCCATTACCATTGATCATCTCTATTCATTTCAATCATTCTACCTTAATATACCTCTATACCAAACTAAACCAACCTACATCAACCTAAACCAACCTATATCAACCTATTTCCAATACTAGCCCATAACTATCTATAACATTACCCCTAAACATTTTAACACCTACCTTCACCTATCAAACCACCATCTAACTCTTTCATCCACAAAATTCTAACACCTACCCTAAACCTCTCAAACCAACACCTAACCCTAACCCACAAACCATTTTAACACATCAATCCTACTTGGAAATCATCCTATCCTTGCCTACACTTGGAATTTTAACCCTTTAAGACATTTTAAGAACATTTTACTAACTCTTATATCAACCCACCTTCCCTAAACACTTGACCATCGATGATCACTATGACCACCAATGATCAAGTATCTTTTGTTATTTGGTTGTTGACCACCGATGTCAAGTCTGACCATCGATGGTTGGGTCTAATCATTGATGGTAACTATGTGTGACCATTTGTGATGAACCACCTAGCCCTAATTTCATCAAAACCTAACAAAATAATAAAATTTCAAAAAATCACTCACTTAATTCTATCATATAACCTACCCCTAACCCAAATACTCCATCAATTTTGAATTTCATTAGTTAATTTTTCCAATAACAATCAAAACCTAAACTAGGTCAAAACTCCCAAAACCCTATTCCAACATAACCACAAAATAGCCAAATTCAAATTCATAACCAACTAAATCAATTAAAACTAATAATTTTTAAACACCCCCTACCTTATTCCTTGACTACTATCAAGGATGAAGCCCACATCCAGTTTCTCAACTGCATCCTCATCTACTTTACCTCTTGGTTTGAATAGATCACCTCAAACACAAGCCTATATCCACTTGACAATCATGACATTAACAACCACTCTTTCAAACCTCTCACAACAAAAAGATAAATCACCCAATCATAAAAATGCATGGAAATCTTAGAGTCAATGAGTCAAAAGTGATAATGACTTTTGTTTTTTGATTTTTATCCTAAACCTTTTAGGGTTTTCCATTGATTGACGATGATTAAGGTGATCATTGATGGTCAACCTTAAAACCCCTAACTATCGATGGTCAGGGTATCTCATTTAAATTTTTTTTAGACACCTACACCTAAGTGTCAAATTTTTGAATATAAAATATCTCCCCTAAATGAAAAACTAAACTTTTGGATATTACCCTTCTTCAACCAACCATAAAACCATGTCCACCTTTATATTGACCATTTTAAACCTAAAAATTGCATATTCTATGATGACCTTGCTTGGTATTTTTACCATACCAACCAACCTTTCCATGTTAAACATTTGAATTTGCACCACCTCATGCACAACCAGACTATTTATGTTTTTTAAGGGAACACTTCTTACCTTAGATACCTATAAAAACATTGACCCTATCTAGAAAAATTATAGATTAACCTAATTAGCTATGACTAACATTGTAGATTATTTAACCTATCACTTGTACTTCTATAATTGACCTTATTTTTATCAACCATTGGCAACCTTAGTCTATGTGTGATCTTAGCTATCACACTTAGTCATATTTTATGTGCATGTTTTAGCTTGAAATTCCTAGGCACCCTTTTGTCACTGACCTCATGACTAACCATACACCACTTATCAAACCCTAACTTAATTTCAACTTCACGTCATTGACTCCCAGTTTGAGGGGGAACACCTCTTCCCATAATCAAGGTAAACAATAGAAAACCATACTAGATGTCAAAATGCCTCAAGATACTTTAGGAACCACCTAACCCTTCTTGACCCATTGACCAATCCATTAGACCTTGAGTCTAGTTAGGTACTTATCCAACTAAACTCACTAATTTAATAACTAACCCTTCACCCAACCACTTTCAACCCACCTTAACCTCTTTTCCTTTAGATGCTCAACCGTTGATGTCCTACTTGACCATCGATAATTAGGCTGATCATCAATGGTTAGGTCCTCCCCATTCTTACATAATACCAATTGTGTAAGATAACATGACACAATTTAATGTATCCCACCTTTCCCATTGATAACAAACTCCTAAGCATCAAAATTAGAAAGCTAACCTATTAGAGGACCTTCTATCCTCCATCTCTTTGTGCCTATAAAAGGAGGGGAGTAGGAGGTGAAATGAATCAATCATCAACCCCATTTTTACACATATGTATTCAATATTATAGCCAACCAGCCAATCTTCCTCCAATAATTTAACAACAATAATAAAGATCCAAACCTCTATCAAAATTTCTTTCAAGGAAAATTACCATTACTATACCAAAATTTCTCTAGCCATCAACCATCAACCACTTAGTAAGCAATAGGTATACTTGTACTTTAATTTTGTGATTCTAGTTTCTAACCTCTCTTCCACATCAAAACTTTGAATTTATATCCTCCTAACAAGCTCACACTTTTTGGATCTAGCTTACGCTAGGTAGTCCACCTAACTATCTTGCTAACAACTCATTTTGTTAGTGTTTTCTTATCTATAGGTTATTCCTTCCAAGATAAAGATAATCTCTCCATACTCATATGGATTATGCATGCATCAATAACTAGGTATTTTTACCAAACCCTTATTAATAGTTTCTTATCTTCTAAATTAAGAAATAAGTATAAATTAAGAGAAACACTTCTCTTTACTTTATTAGTATAATAGTAGTTATGGATGCATATGTTTTTTAAGTCATCCCATGAGCCTTTTGTTTTATCTCACATTTATCAAAATTAATAGTTTATTAAATTACACTTGGTATATAAGTAAATTTTGAAGCTAATAAACACAACCAAAAATTTATTATATTGATCTTGCTCAAAGGAGGTTGCCCCCTCGAAGAGGCTAGTGATTATGCAATTCAGCCATTGTAATTTAGTTATGCTTATTTGAGTTAATATATTACTAATTTTCATATTTTATTTCATGTAGTTGAAATTATATGCTAAATGTTTTAGGAAGGATCCTCTCATATGGTATCCGAGTGATTTCCATGGTTAAATTAAATTTTTGAAAGTGTTTTTCTATTTTGTTGCATAATTCATTTATGTATTTTTCTATATCACAATAATCTATTTTGGACCACGGTAAAAACCTATCTACATAACTGTGAGAAGTGTTTGAGTGAAATACCTAAAATTCATTATGAAGAGTACCATAGGAATCTCAAAGTAGCTATCCCATTGAGAGGACCTGTTAGTGAAACAGGCAATGGCCCCATCATGATTGACGAGTTTTCATCTATGAGAAAAATCAAAAGTTGTCATTTAGAGGTAAACCCATGGCCAAATTAGTTTTGGATAGTGTTACTTGTTCAAATGGTGTTGGTGGCTAGACATATATCTTTAAACCCTTAGGTAACCATTGAAACTTGCATCCCATTTCTATCAGTTTCAAAATATTTCCAACAGATGATCAATAAAATCAACTAGTAGTAGAGTATCCAAAGACTATAAGAGGACTTACAACCAAAAATTTGATAGAAACTAAAAATTATAAAATATTAATCCTATCAATTTCATAAAAATATCCATAGAGTATCAAATAGCACTTAGAGGACTTGTAACTAGACAAAAAGAAAAGAAAAAAGAATCCAAAACAAAAAAAAAACATTTTTTTCCCATATATTTCCATCTATAGCCTTGTTGATCCTCAAAATCTATCTAATCATTTTAAATTACATTCTCCACATTTTATTTCTTGAGGTCCCATATTTGAATTCCACTCCTAACTCTTGCAAATCTCAATTTTCCCTTTTTTTGGGTTTTACCATAACTTCTTTTGTTTTTGTGCATTTTCCTCAACATTTTTCCATGGTTTTCATCCTTATTTTTTGCTACTTTGTCCCTCTATGATAAATTTTGTGTTTTTCCCATTTGATCTCCTAAAATTTCCATCACCTTTATCATTCATACTCCCACTTTCTAAAAGAATTAGTAAAAGTACCTTTAACCCTTCTAATTTCACCCAAATCACAAACTTCCCTTACTAAACATGTATTAACTCTAGTTTTCATACCCATTAAAAAAACATATCTATTAGTTAGATCATGGTAGTAATCCAAACAGGAGCAAAAAACATGGAGGATGAAATTTTCACCCTTAAGACACATCAAAGATCTTGATGAAAAAATTCTTGGCCATAGTCTCCAACATACCACCTTGAACAACATATGACATCAAGAGTCCTCTTTTAACACTATATTTTCTTCTTCTAGAAACTTTTATGGGTTAAAGCTTGATTTTCATTGATTCCATGGAGCATATCTGACTAGATGGATCTATCCAGTATAACAATATTTTAGTCTGCATAGTACTTTGATACCAATAAGGTTCTGCTTACATCCTTTCAGTTGGAACTTGAATCCCTTCAATGGTATCATTGGTATACCAAGGCTCATGACAAGCCAAGATGGATTTATTTTCACACCCTCATTTTATAATAGTTTGTCCCTAGTGCTTTTGATGACTTCATAAGAGCATTCACTAGAATCTATCAAATAGGAACCATGAGATAATATCAAATAAATTTTGAAAAACTAGCCAATCATATAGAGGAATTGTCTGATGAATTCTTCAAGAGTAATTTTGTTAGTGGACTAAAAGATGCAATTTGATATGAGGTCAAAATGTTCTACCCCAACATGATGATGGAATACCTAGGGTTGGATATGTTGGTAGAGGACAAGATCATATGTCATCAGTGAATCAAATCTAATTTTTCTCCATTTATAAATACAACTCCATAATGATCTCAAACAACACTAGACCCTAGAACCACTCTTATGAATCATTTGAATAAATCAAAGATGTGAGTCCATAGAGAAAAAAGGATTGTATTATAATTATGATGAAAAAATCACTCAAGGACATTGATGTGTTGAGAAAAATCATTACCTAATGGATGTGAACTCTCTACCCTAAATTAAGGATTGGGAAGATGTTCAGGATATAATAGATGATCTGAAAGAATCTCAATTTATTGTGGAACATGATTTTCAAGAAGACCAACCAAACATATCTCTCCATGACTCTATAGGAGTTACCACCCCACAAACCATGTGAGTTAGGGGTTGCTTCAATAATTTCCCTCTCATAATAATACTCATTAATTTTGGTAACACTCATAACTTCATTAATCCTTAGATCACCAAATAGATTGATTATTTTATCTATCATTGCTATAAATTTAAAGTCATGATTACCAATGGAGGCACATTACCTTATGAAGGGAAGTGTCTCAAGATACCTATCTCTATTAGATATTATAACTTATACTCTAAATGTTTTCCTTGCCCTTAAGTATGGCATGTTATTTTGGGAGCAAAATGGTTACACACACTTGGACCCATCTTATGGTATTTTGCTAAACTTTGGATGCAATTTTTAGATAATGGGCAAAAACACACATTGAAAGGCTTACAACCAAGGTCTCTCATCATCATCAATTCACATCACATGGAAAAGATTCTTAACAAAAATTCACATGGCATCATTGCCTAGCTCCATTCCATTCAAATGTAACCATTAATAGTCTCCACTCCTTTTGATCTACAAACCATTTTATATATGTATGTATGTGTCTTTGTCAAACCTGTGGGATTTCCACCTTCACATCTAGAGGACCACCATATTCATATCCTTCCTAGAATAATTCCTCCCAACATCAAGCCCTATCACTACCCATTTCAACAAAAGCCTAATATTCAGATGCTCATTTGAGACTTACTAAAGCAAGGCATTATTTTCCCTAGTACCAATCCATATTCTTCCCCAGTTCTCCTCATTTAAAAAAAATATGGGTCATGGTGCCTATGTATTGTCTTCCACACACGTAATCACATCACAATCAAGGATATTTTTTTGATACATATTATTGATGAGCTTCTTAATGAGATTTATGACACTCATTTTTTGTCTAGTTTGGATCTCCACTTTGGATATCATTAAATCTGGCTTCATGAGGATGATATCCCTAATATAAATTTTCACATGCATGATGGCCACTATGAGTTTTTTGTCATGCCCTTTGGCTATACTAATAATCCTTTAAAATTATAGGCAGTAATGAATAAAATATTCTATCCCTACCTACATAAATTGATTTTGGTCTTCTTCGATGACATCCTCATCTATAGTAAAACATGGTCTAAACATCTCCAACTTCTATATCTCACACTACAACTTCTCTCTAACCGTCATGTTTGTGCGAAACAATCCAAATGTGATTTTGTCTAGGAAAAAATGGAGTATCTTAGAAATATTGTTTCATCCCAAGGGTTTTGGGTTGATCCTAAAAAAATAGCTATCATGACAAATTGGCCTCATCCTTAGACACTCAAGAGCATCCATGGTTTTTTGGGGATGACTAGATATTATCACAAGTTTGTCAAGGACTATGGGAAGATTATAGATTTACTTATAGCTATGTTTAAAAAGGATTATTTTACATAGACACAAGCTAATGAGTGTGCATTTGAAGAATTGAAATAAGTTATGTGTACTACACCTATTTATCTTTGTCAAATTTTACCAAGACCTTCACTATCAAGAGTGATACTTGTAGCAATGGACTTCGTGTTTTTCTCCTCCAAGAGGGAAACCCCATTGCATTTAACATCAAATCTCTTTCTAGTCATAATTTATTACTCTCTACTTATGAGAAGGAAATGATGGCCATTTTTCATGCAGTATAGAAGTGTAGGCCATACCTACTAGGGAATCATTTTTACATCAAAATTGATATCCAAATTTTGAAATATTTCTTGGAAAAATAAATTTCCACCCCATAAAAATATAAATGGGCTAGAAAAATAATGGGTTATGACTATGAGATCACTTATAATGAGGGTAAGGATAATATTGTGCCTGATGCTCTATCTCACACATTTGTGGACGATGCTTTCCTTTTAGATATTTCCATACCTATTACAAATTAGTTGGATTTTATATATTAAGGGTATGTCAATGACTCCTCGTTATCTCAAATTATTCAATAGTTGGCCACTAACCCCTCTATTATGCCTCATTATTCTTTGGATGGTGCTTCTTTATGATACAAAGGTCATATCATGCTTCCCTAGAGCATAGATCTTTAACAGGTTATATTATATGAAAGCCATGATTCTTCATCTATAGGGAACTCAAGGTTTATCAAAACTTATGATCTAGCATGCTACAACTTTTTTTTAATGTAATGAGAAAGGTAATTCAACATATGGTGGTTGAATGTGATACCTACCAATGCAATAAGGGTAAAACCACACTCATCCCTAGGTTGATCGAACCCTTACCCATACCTACCATGATTTGGATAGATATTTTTATGGATTTCATTGAGGGGCTCCCTAAATCTAGAGGAAAATAGTGATTTTGGTATTTATTAATCACCTCTCCAAATATAGTCATTTTTGTGCCCTCATCTATCCCTATATAGCCTCTAAAGTCACACAAAGTTTATTATACCAAATTTTTGGTCTTCACAACATTCCTTCATCCATTGTCTTAAATCATGATATAGCCTTCACCAACCATTTTTGGATAGAACTATTTTGATGCATCAACCCCAACTAAAGATGAGTTATGGGTATCATCCAAAAATAGATGGACAAACTAAAATTGTCAATAAATGATTATAAACTTTCCTTCATTGCTTCACCTCAGAACAACAACATAAATAATCATAGTTCCTCCCCCTCACTAAATGGTGGTACAATACCTCCTACCACACTTCAACTAAAATGACTCCATATGAAGCAATCTATGGTCAAGCACCACCAGTGCTCTTTCTGTATACCCATAATAGTTCATCAGTTTAAGTAGTTGACATTATTCTCTAAAATAGAGATCAGATCCTTAGTACCCTATGGGACTATATTTATATGGCACAAAATTGAATGAAACAATAGGCTAATCAACACCATTTTCAGCACACTTTTCAAGTAGGTGATATGGTTTTTCTTTACCTATAATCATACAAACAATCCTCCCTAAAAATCAAAGGGCATCATAAGATATCTCCCAATGTTATATGGGCCCTATAAGGTTCTTAAAAAAATTGGGTCAGTTGCTTATAGGTTAGAGCTCCCACCTTCTTCCTGAGTTCACCCAATATTTCATGTCTCTTGTCTGATAACATTTCTTGACACAAACATCAAGGTGAAGACTATTTCACTAAAGATTGGTAATGAAGTATCCATCCTTCTTAAGCTAGAGACAATCCTTGAAAGGTGCACATTCCAAATTCACTCCCACTCCATCACAAAGGTTTTAATTTAGTGGTATAAAATGCAACCAAAGGATGCCATATGGGAATAATTATTTCAAATTCAGCACTAATACCCACATCTAAAGCTTTGAGGATAAATATTTTTCTAAAAGGCAAGGGATGTTAGGAAACCATGCCACCCCTTCTCTTTAATTTGTTCTTATAATAGTAATTATTGATGCATATGCTATGAAATTCATCCCATGAGCACTTTATTTTATCCCACATTTATAGGAAGTAGTAGTTTCTTAGATTGGACTTAGTATATAAGTAAGTGTTGAGGCCAATCAAGGAATCCATGAATTTATTATATTAATCTTGCTCAAAGTATGTTTCCCCTTTGAAGAGGATATTTATTCTATAATTCAACCATTGTAATCTATTTCTACTTATTTGAGTTAATATATTACTAATTTTTATAGTTTATTTTATGTATTTGCAATTATCTGCTAACTTGTTCAGAAAGGATCCTCTCACTCCCCTAAAGGATGAGGATATTTTGGAACAAACCTTACTTATGAATCATTTTGCCTACTAATATAATTGTATTTAACAAAAGAGTAGATTTTATTATATTTTTGGTTTTTGTTTTACTATTAGCTTAGAATTTTACCTTACTAACACTTTATAAGAAATCTTCAGAAATGATGGCAAAAATAATGGGTGTCATTGTCATTCCTTCATTTAAGTAATCTATGATGGTGTCATTAATTACTAGGGCTAGTGTCCAAGGCTATCTAAAATAATGTGTTTATTAGGTTCAGCTAATAGTGTTGGTTGGGGGGGTGTGGGGTTGATATATCTTAAGTTTCTACTTCCTAAAATTTTAACTATGTGCTGAAAGAAACACATTTGTTCAAAAGGTAAACACACCAAATTAAATGAAATACTTTAAATAAACCACATAATGTCATTTAAAATTAAACATAATAAAATTAAATACCAAATCCACACTTAAACTATGTTTCAAAATTAAGATTACTAAAATCAAGGAAGTGATAAATGTTTGTTTGAATCATAAAACACACACACACACTAATAGTCTAATTGACCTATAGGTTGTCAATCCAATCAAATAAATTATTTATATTAATTCAAATTATAAATAATAATAAATAAATTATAAATACAAAAAGTACACATGTCCTATCTCCTTAGGGAATGGGTCCTTTCTCACCCTTAGATTTAGGATCAAAACAATTTAATCCTTCGAAAGTAATCTTGACTGACGCATAAAAATAAAAGAGTATTATTTTCCACAAAATATTCTTGTATTTTGTATTCAAAATGAAAATTATTAAAATGTTTCACACCCCATTTTTTATCAAGTAGGGATATGTATTTTATTACATACAAAGGAAACTAATTGTTCCTAGATACTAGGTAAAAAATTAACTAGCTAAATAAGAGAATATTCATAAATATTGGCTTATATGGAAAAAATAGGTAGGAGTGTAACAAAAAATAACCAAACATAGTTGGGGAGATGCTCATGGGATTTATAACTAATTATTCCAACCATATTTGGTTACCAAATCTCATATAAAATGTATTAATATCATCTTGTTCAAAGTTACAACCTATATCTACTAAATTTTATAAATGGAAAGATACACACACACACACACACACACACACACACACACACACACACACACACAAGAAAAACTATAAAGTATCTAAAAGATAGATGGAGGAGTATAGATAATCATGAAATGGTCTAAGTAATCTTTGGAATGCCTCAGAAACATGTTTTAGACAAGTCAATATCAAGTTGTGGATTTCCATAGCTCGAATATCAAAATACATAACTTGATTATAAAAATCTATAGCTCGAGTGTCAAAATCCAAAGCTTCTTGAAAATGATAGATTTATGACTAAGGCCCTTCCTTATCTTCATGGGACCATATCAAGACTCTTATTTATATTATATAATAACTATACATATCAAAAATAGAGGACTAAAAATTTAAATATTTATAAAATTATGTAGATAATGTTAACTCAGACTCACATAATCTTAAAGAGACAAAACCATTCATATTCTACCTTATATTAGTTATAATCCCTAATACTACATATAATTCTCAATCAAAATGGAATATTAATGGCTATCAAGGATGATATATTATGGTTATAATGAATCATAGTGTGTGTTCATCACTAAAAACACTTGACATATTTTGGAACATGAAGTGAGGGGAATCATTATGTATCTCATAACATGAAAGATAGTAAACCTACTACACATGGAAAGACAACTAATTACTTATTTTGAACTGACCTAATTTTACTAATATGTATGATGACCATGAGGTATAATGGTGAGCTAGGGTTCTAAGGCTTTAGGTTGACCCCTTTCTAGGCCTGAGACTAGAAAGTGGTCAAAAACAACTTGGCAGCAAGTAGGTGTGATCATTAACTTAGTAAAGTGATGAGTGTTTTAGAGTGGTATTATTTATCTCTTATGTATATTTTTTTGATATCCAAGGCATATGGATCAAATTGGATGTTGATATACAAATTTGAAGGTCAAAATCCACTTCAAGATTAGGACTTCATTATTTTGAGTATTTATCTAAAGATTACCCTTGTGTTAAACCATTAGTGGTTCAAAGGTGTCCTTACTAGTAAGGATCATTAAGAGGAATGTGATTTGATTTAACTCTTTGCAATGAAGGTTAGATTGTATCTCCATAATTATGGATCATATTAAATGGATTGATGTATCCATAATATTTTTTATCATTGATCATAAGGAGACATATTCCTCATAAAGAAGGTTTGATTCTATGGTGGCGGCACCCAATTGGGTGGGTTTCCTATGTGTTGTTAGCATGGAAGTAATATAAGTGTATTTGGGAGATAGAGGTAGTAATCACCCTATGTGGGTGTACTTATTCATTATTAAACATGAAAATTATAAGAGTATACATTTGATTGGTATTTTATATGCTAGTTTCATAGGGAATAGAGTTGAGCATTGTTTTTTATAACTAAAATTTTTTATGGGTGTCAATTATTTGAGATAACCATTATCTTTTTTTGTTGTCCATTGCATTATTTTTTATAGTATGTGTCATGTAGATGAATGTATAATATAGTATCATGTGGTACCATATGGAATGATTTTGTTAGGTCTTGTAGTGATTATTTTTATTAACCCTATAATTCCATTGTTGGTTTCAGAATATTTGGCCATACTTGAGCATATCTTGATGAGCTATGTAGGTGTTTCACACCCTTGATTCTTGAAAGTTTGTTGGCTTAAGAGGATAATTTATTTATTGGTTTCATTTATTAATCATATAGGATTATCATTTAAACATTAAATCCTTGTATTATTTCATTTTCCTCCATAACAAGGATGTCTTTGATTGTGGAATGTGTTGCATATAATGTCATTTTATTTTAGTTTAGATCTAAAGGGATTGAGTTGTAGGGCACCGTAATGGATATGACACATGAGTCTTGGAAGTTGGGATGTATTGTAAGTTGGGATGTTATTTATAGGACCTTTTTATTAGGTATTTGTGGTATTTTTAGTGTGTGTCTCTAGGGATCACCTATGCCTTATTAAAATTGTTAAATGGTTAATTTGATTGAGTGACTTGAGAGTAATTTTTATATGACATGTTGGTTAGGTGAGTACCTATCATAATTCATAAGTTCATGAAGAATAAGTTCTTATAACCTTCTTGATCACCTTAGGTAAAGAATTGATTTTGATAGTTATGCCTATTGATTGGTAAGAAAAGTCACTAAGGACCAATTGTTCCTTATGTAGTGGGTGTTTTACAGTCATGTGTTGATTCTCACATAGGTAAGTGTTCACCTATACTTGGGATTTGTGCCTTGTTGATGTCAATTCAAGGGGATGGGATCTCAAAAGACCCCTCAATTATTCTAACCACCCTTGAGTGTTGGGAATTTTCCTCATAGTTTAGGAGTGTGATATGTTTGATAGTGAATTCTTATGCATTAGGAGTTTTATTCATGTATTGGTATTTCATATGTTCTTATAGAATGGGAAGAGATGTGGTTTAACACTTATCTAGCTTTGAGATGTGTTGATACTCTCTTTCTATCTAATGAAATAATTATAAGTAGATTGAGTGGATTATATCTTATATGATGTTAAGTGTTCCCTTTAATTAGTGACTTTTTTCTTTAGATTTGTTTCAACTACATTCTATGGCCTTCATAGAAGGGTGTCTTCTACTTTGTGTTGGATAGAGAAATTATATAGATATAATGGCTTGATGCCTCTATGTGATTTAATCATTTTCCTATTATTTTTTGAAATGTGTTATGCTAATTACCATTTACAAGTTTGTTATGTGTCTGGTGGTTTTGGTAACTATTATTTGTGATGTATTCTTCATAACATATAAGGGTATTAAAGAGTTGTGTATCTATTTGTTAATATGTTCGGTCTCTAATATCCACTTTTGTTCTTCCAAAGCCACATTATTTAGTATTTTTGTATTTGAGCTTATGAATTTTTACCTCATGATGTGGAAAGCACTGAATTTATTTTTGTTCTTGATTTGGATTTATAAGTTGATTTGAAAATGTATTTTATTATTTTCCTTTTAAAGGATTTTAAGGTTATTTAGATAATGATTATTTAAAAACTTGATTGATTATTGGAGCTCCTATTTTTCCCTTATTATATTTAGTTTTGGATTGAATTCGTTTATTTATCTAATTTTAAATTTTATTATTCTTTAGATTATATTGGGTTGTTTAACCTTGATTTTGGTTCTCCTTTGTCTATTTAGTTGGGTTATTTGGTTGATTGATTTACACCTTGATTAGATTGGTATTATTATGATCTTATTTAAATGCATTATTTTAATGAGCCTTTTTGTGTAATTTTTACCTTTAATGAGTATGGGAGTATTAGGTGAGAATTATCTTGTTACTTTAGTGGATGAGATAATATTTTGACTTGTTGTGTAACTTGTTGAGTAAGTAGGGAGACATACTCTTGTTTGTTCCTTTTATAGAGGTTACAAGGATGCTATGATCCTTAACCTTGGTTTTTATGTTAAATATTATCATTTATTCATCCTAACTCCAAGAGGGATGGATACGGTTTATATTTTTTTTATTATTTATGTTAGTGTATTTAATTTCACTTTGTGATCTATTAAAAGATATCTACCATCACTAAGTTAGATAGAGCATTGATTTGAATTACTAGGATTCCTAATGATTGTAATAAAATCATTCAAAATATACTTTTGACCCTAGTGACTCTGAAGATGAAGTATAAATAAAGGGATGGGGATGTGATGCCACTAATTCCATAGTGATTACTTATAAATAGTTGGTGTTTTAAGCACGTCCTATTGAGATGTGTTTTATGTGCTATTGAGACATAAGATGTTATTGAGTCCTTGTGACTAAGATAGAAATTTGATATGTTATGAGATGTGATTGAGTTATTATGACTAAGATAAAGATTACGTATATTACAATATGTTATTGAGTCCATGGGACTAATACATTGATTCTATATTTTATGAGATGTTATGTTTTGCTTATGTTTGGATTAGATGATTATTTTATGCATTGATATTAGTTTACTTATGTCATTTTATTTTTAATTATGATTCCTATTAATTCCATAGAGTATAGATATTATTATTGAGCATGTATTTGAGTATAAATATGTTTATACATTTGGTATAAAAGTATCACCATTGATATGTGATGACTTGGATATGTCATGTGTTTGTTTCTTGGATTTATATCTCTTGTATTGATTATATTTTATAGCTTTAGATTCTAAGGTAGTGAATTTTATATGTGAAATGACATGTAGGTGATAGGGTATCCTAATGATGGAACCAAGACTACATTAGGCATGATCATGTCATGGATAGAGTGGTGAAAAAAATACTTGACCTTACCATGATCCAAACTACCCCTATACCTTGTTTTGGACCTAGCTAGAAGTAAAGATGTCTTAAACCCATTTAACACCTTTTACCCACCCCTTGGACATTATTCACACTTTAAATTATTAACCTTAGGAGTTCCTTTATAATCTATATTTCTTTATTAAGTTATTTATAAGACACTTAAGTGGCCCCATTTGACTCAAAACTCAGGTGGATTGACAAAGACAATTTTGGAGTGACTCATAAATTAGGTTTTAGATATTTTGGGTCAATAATTTTTTCCATTGGACCAATAAGAATCTATGGGAGTCTTTAAAGGATCCTTAGAGGACTTTAGAGGTAGCCCATGTGCCATTTTGGATTGGGATAGTGAGTCTATTTATGAGTTATGAAATTTCTTGCTTGCCCACATGGACTTATAAGTTGGGTTATGGAGGGTGAGGAATTTTTGACCATAATCTAAAGGATGTGAAGGGATACATGTCACCTTACTATTATATTGTAGAGAATATATTTGAGCCTATATGAGGAATTAAATCCTTCCTTGAGATGAATTTTTGGCTTGTTTTAGAAAATTTGGAAATTATAGTGGAGAAGAGACGGAGAAAGAGGAGTTAGAGGGAGAGCTTAGAGGATGAGGCTATTATAATTTTATAAAGCTTTTAAAAAAGTATTCTTCATTGGATTATAGAAAGAACCAAGGTAGGATTTCATGTCCATTCTAATTAATTTTTTTAATAGTTAAGTTAATCTTGTTCCTTCCTTTTATTTACTTCATTTTCAAGAGGTGTAGGGCCACTTAGCCTACCCTCTTTTTATCTTTGATTACCATGGTTGTGCCTATAACCACTATGTTAATTTTATTAACCACTTTGACCTTGGAGATGTTCAATACCTCCTAATTTTATTTTTTGTTTTTAATATTCATTTTTAATTTAAATTTGGCATCGTTAGGCTATATAAATGGATGTGCAATTTTCCTTGCCTTATGGTATTCTCATTCATAGTGGAAGTGGTGGCGGAACTATGTTTTCAAACCATCCTGTGTAAGTTTATTTGTATGTATTTAAAGTGGAAAGTGGGATAAAAACCAAAATTCCCTCGTATGTTTTATTTTCATGGTGGAAGGTGTGTATGCTCTCCCATGATCAAGAGATTGTAGAATAAGAGTGAGGAATTCCCCATGTTCTTATTCTGATTTGATAGGCCTATTTGTGTTGGAAACTTGTATGGATGCCTTGTGATATTTTTTAATTTTAAATAATATTTTTAATTTATGTTATTATAGTTTTGGGGGAATGGAATCCTCCTTTTTATATATACTTAGCTTCTTATATGCATTTTCCTAGTGATCAACCCTTGCCTAGTCATGTTACCTTCTAAATCTCCTTTGTATCAAATTGTCCACCTTCAACATGATGTTATGATGCCTAAAACTAGGATTCTTAGGATTGGGAGTGACTAGGTCAGATTATTTATGATGGAAAAAGGATGGGAGGTGATTCCTCCTTTGGTTGACCTTACATTATATGAGGAATCCATGTGAACACTACTTAATCTATATTTTTTGTATATGCTTATAAAGAAATATTTTTGTTATTTAAGATCCATGATTATTGTATTTGTCTTAGTTGAGAATATTTATTTATTAGAATGAAACATTTTAATAAGTATTTATAATAAGCATGGTGTTCCTCTAGTACATGCATACTCCCTCTAGATAATGCATCAATTTTTAAAATTAATGGAAATGATTATTTTGTGTTTAATTCTAATTATATATTCTACTGTGGACATTTATAATTATGTATTTTATATTTGGTTGAAAATAATTGTTTTCCCTTTATTAAAATCACTAAAGTCATTGATTAGCATGAATCCATGAAATTTTAGTTGGCTTTGAAAATAAAATATGCAAATCAAATGATGTCTATTATTACTTAAATTAATTTAATAGAAAGAAGGATTTCTTAAAATTTTGTAGTAATTTAAAAAATAATTTTAGTAGTTTCCATTTGAAAATTATATATTTTTAATACTTGGCTTCTTAAATCATTTGATTTCCTTTGTAAAAATGTATAAGCTTCACATAATTTTTTAGCTCATTAAACAAGGTATAAAAATCCTCTTAACAATTTTAATGAAAATTTATGTGTTTTATAAGCCTAATGCCATTTGTTTCATAATTTTTGGTTTAATGTGTTGTAATATATTATTTTTTTAATTTAATCATCCCGAAGGGTAATTTTATTAAAATAAAGGCCCTAAGAGAGGGCATTACACCATTCTCATAGGATAGGCTGACTAACTTGAATAGATGTCCCCCATGGGTCAATGCATTATTTTTTAATAATACCCTAAGGTTTTAGAGGTATAATAGATGGTTTTAAAAACATATTCTTTCTTAAATATTGTTTGTGATAGTTATTGGGTTGGTATTTAACCTCATGGATTTGGTAGCCTAGCTACTACCATAGTCATCAGATGATGGCCTTAACCAAGATAGTTAGGATTACTAACCACCATGAAAACTATTTAAAAAAATTCAAAGCAATTTAATTTGTATATAATTTAAAAATTGATGTATATAAATTTTTGGTACCATTCTACATGATGAAATGTTTTTGACCTAAAAATATATATTTTTCTATTTATTACCCTTTTTACCCATTTATTCTTTAGACCTCCTTTGTAACTTAGTAGACTAGTTTTTCAATCACAATTATGGATATTTGATGGCTTGGAGGTGGAGAAACCCAAAAGAGAAACCACCAAATGTTTTCATATAATTACACATGTAAGTGATTTTTGGACCCTAAACATCATATTTTTTCACTTTTTCTTGTTTTGTCCTAGGGAGGTTTGTTTCACCCTTATTGGCTATCATGGGCTCCTAAGAGCCCCAAAATGGGTTGACCCAAAAAGGGACCCATAAAATTTTTTAGTACTCTTTAGTATAAAAATAATTTTAAATATTTAAGATTAAAAAATTCTAAATTTTTACCTTTTTATGGCCATTAATGAATGTGGATGATCTTGAAGATCCCAAGACCTATTTGAAAAAAGTGGGAGATTGAGACCTATGATTTTTACATCAAACTGGGCACCTATAGAATTTATGCATGTAGAATATTCCTATCATATTATTAAATTTAAAGTGAAAAATATTGGTTTTGGATTAAATCTTAGACACTCCATTAATGGTAGTAGTCTGGGTTTGAGGATGGAGAGGAGGGATTACTATGGAAAAGTCATCCTCTAACATCTCCTTCATCCTTCAAAATTGTTCTTTTTTCTTCTCAAGGAATAATTTTGAGACCTTATGTCCTCTTTAAGTTATTTAAGTCACTTTTTTATTTGACCAAATATGACAATTGAGATCAATTTGATCCAATAGTAAATATTGGATACACCAATAATGAAAGGATTAATTAAGATATTTTAGGTTCCCTTTGAGGTCCTATGAGGTCTATTTGATATATTTTTATCACTTTTCTCAAATTCAATTCAATGTGAAATTGGACATTTTTTACAACTTAAGTGATAATTGATCCATGTGATTGTATAAAATCATTCAAAACTCTCCTTGAACTCCTTTATGAGTTAGGATGTCTTGTTTGATAAAGCGTTTGTTCACAACCACCTCCATTTATTTGTGCATTATTTTTCATCCTTAGGGTTTTGGGTCCCACTATAATCGCTTAGAGAGATATTGGTTTGCATGAGATCATGTAAGCCAATTAATGAAAGTAAACATACATGGTTGTGTGGTGATTGTGAATCCACTTGTGTTTTACCTCATTATTATGTGGGTAATGTAGTTATGTAAAGTGTGTGTTTTATATTCTAAAAAAATGGATTATAAAGTGTGTGTTTCCATTATTTCAATTTTTGGGCATGACATAGGCAATTAAAATGCCCCAATAATCTAAAAATTCTTATTTTCTATATTTTAAATTTTCAAATCTAAAATGTATTACTTGTGAAAAATTGTAGATAATCCCATATGATTCCCCCCTTTTTATATTTTTAAATCATGTGTCTTAAAATAAAAGGTGAGAGAATTCGTGAAAAATGTAATCAAGTAATATCATGTGAATATTTGAAGTTTATTACAATCTAAAAGATATAGAATTGAAAGACATGAAAAGTTTAGATATTCCATTGCATCATTATCATTGAATATAGCATTGAAGTAGTGTATGTACCTTGTAAATAACTTCAAAGTCTTGTATATTTAAGCATATTATTGAAAATATTAAGCATTTAAATCACATATATAGTATGTGCATGATATGTATCATGGCACCATAGATGTATGTAATTAGATACTTATTAGTGTATGATAGACATCATGAGACCAAAGTAGTTGTATCAAAAATGTAAGAAAAATCACATAACCTCATACAAGAAGTCATAAATTTCACATACAAGGAGCATGTGATATGTTGCATAGAGTTTAAAAAAATCATGTATAAATGTTACACACAATTCCCAAAGGATAAATCCAAGGTACATGTGAATGTCTCATAATCATAGAAGGATAAAGGTCACACACATAAAAAATGATGATGGCATACAATCTAGATGGTGTATGTTTAACATACACAAGGACAAGCACTACATACAAGGAAAAAACAAATTGAAGCATATTATGTAAGGAAATAAGTATATGAAACAATCATAGAGAAACTAAAAGTAGCATATTTTAAGCATATGTATCTATGTTCATGTTAGTGAATGACATATTCATCATGGTACTTGTAAAGTATAAGTGAAAAATAGACATGTTTTTTACATCTCAATCATGTAAAAAGAGGTTTTGGATGAATAAAACCTATAAGAGTGTTTGAATAGAATAGTGATATGTTCCCAACTTGAGCAAGGTCATTAGGTAGAAGGCTATACAAACATTGAAACTATGGAAAATTATGATTTAATATTAAAATATGAATGATATCTGAGTATATTTTATGTTATGTTATGAAAAAGTGTGGAAAAGTATCATGTGACTATGTTTTAGTAGAAATCAAAGATACAAAATGCACAGGGACAGGAATGTAGTAGAGGATAGGGATGTAGTGTTGTTATTGTTTACTAGTGCATCTATGTCTTAATTTATTATATGAAATATTTGTCAATAAAAAAAACTTCATATAAGCATGAATATTTGGTTTTTATATAAAAATGTGTCTTATTCCATACTCAGATACTTTGTGAGAAGTGTTATTATATATTGAACATAAAGATAGAGGACATGAAAATATGTAATCTATTAACATGAAAGTTTCTTATAGGTCCTAGTTTTGATTGTTTTAATTATTTTTTTGAAAATATTTTGATTTTTTACAGATTTTATCATATATTAAATGGTTTTTTATTTTCTTCATATTTATAAGGGTAAATCATGTTTGAAGCATGATAAAGGTAGATATATTAAGTAACGATGCAAATGCATAAAATTAATGGGATTTTTTATAGGTTTTATTTCAAGTGTAGATAAATGATAAACTCTAATACCAATATTTTCAATGACTAAAAAAGGTCCTGACTATTTTAGCTTAATTTTTCATTTATTTTGTTTACTAAAAATTTTAATTTTTTATTTTTTTTGAGTATAAGGTCACCAATTTAAAATTATATATCACCAATTTTCTTACCATATGTTCTTTTAAAACATGTTTGATAAAATTTTAAATGTTTTAGAGCTCATATGTGTTTGTTATCAAGCATTTATAATTCCTATAGTCATTTTTCATAATATTCATTATCTTTGATAATGTATTTTAATAATACATGTAAGGAAGGTATTTCTATATCAAGAAGAAATGTTGATTTTGTACCATAAACAAGGGAGTATGGCATGGATCTTTTTGGTGTATAAACACTTGTGTGATAGGCCCAATGAATGTAGATAATATACTTATGGAAATCAGCCCCATGCTTTTCAACATTTTTGATTAATATCTTAACAATTATTTTATTGGTTGCCTCAACTTGCACATTTCCTTGTGGGTAATAAGGGGTAGGGAATGTATATCAAAATTTAAACATAAGACAAAATATTTTTAGCATTTTATTCTTAAAATAGGAACCATTATTTGTGATTATTTCATATGGTAATGTAAATCATGTAATTATATGTATAAGGAGAAATTTGTAAATATCTTTACCTTTAGTAAATTGTAATGGGATAGCTTAAACTCATTTTGTAAAATATTCAATGGAAGTAATGATAAATTTATGCCCTTTAGAGGATTTAGGATTTAAATTACCAATTATAATAAATCCCCAAAGAGAAAAAGGCCATGGAAATATAATAGGTTGTAATTCCTTGGATGGATCATGACTAACATTACCATGTTTTCAACATTGAGAGCAAAATTTATCATGTTTATGGTACTCATTATCCATTTTGGGCCAATAATATCCTTTATGGAGGAGTTTATAATACATTTCATTTCCACTAAAATTATCATCACATTTACTATCATGGACTTCAAATATGGTTGTTTGAGATTCAATATGATTTAGACATTTTAAGAGTTATCCATTGAAAAAGTGTTTGAAAAGAGATCCAACAATGAGTACATAATACATTGTTTGATGTTGTAATAACTTTTAATATTCACACATATAACTATCTAAAAATACACACACACACACACACACACACACACACACACACACACACACACACACACACACACACACACACACACACACACACACACACACACACACACACACACACACACACACACACACACACACACACACCAATCAAGATTATTTACACTTCTAGTAACTACAAGTATTTATAAAGCATTAATGATATGCATGTCTACTCAAGGATTATAAAGTTGTTATATTGTAAAAATTACATGATCATCAACACTGTCAATTAAAATTAAATAAGTAGTGATATCAATTGCATCAACATGATGATTATATTCTTAAGGTATATTTATAATGGAAAAAGGAGAGAAGTATGGTATTATTCATTAGAAAATATATTTATAAGGAATAATCTTGTCATCTTTTGTTTGATAAATGATTAATACTTTATTAATGACAAGTTGTGATTCTCCATATATAAATAAATATTTTATATTAAAAATTTTATTTGTTAATAGAATAATAATGAGATCTTCCTTAATGATCTTATAGGGAAATTCCAACCATCTCACACCATCAGTTAAATTATTACTGACACAAAACATCTCCTTTCCTGAACTTTCACTATCTCTCACTTCTTTTATAAAGGTATCAAGGTGAAAGACACCTTAGCAAAATTCAAATTTTTTATCATGGACTTGGCCATGTGGAATGGACCCTAAAACTAGCCCCACTCACACCCCCTAATCCAACCCTTGTTTGATTATGATGCAAATCTACTAAAGCCATAGGTAGGAGGTAAAATAACATGTGGAAACTCTAATCATGATTTGTAAAATGCTTAATTGAAATTTGTGTCATGATAATGACATGAAGTTTGAACTCAAATATTTAATAAACCATTTCAAAAATGCATATCATAATAGTAGGGGAGTAAAACAAAACATTAGTATTTTCCCTAGCTATTTAGATCATGACAACTTGAAACAAATTTGTAAAAATAATAAAAAACATATTGGGATGGGATAGGGACTGCTGTGAGCCAATTTAATTCATAGAATTTTAGACCAAATAATTTTTTTATAAGAAGCTATGGAAGGGTGTCCTAAGAAAATTCAAGCTAAGGATCAAAGGACATGATGAGATTCTTTTCAAAGATTTCATGATAGCATGAAATTAGAGGTAGGTGACTTTCACAAGGGTCATGGTTGATGTTTCTAAGGAACTCATAGGGGAAGTGACTAGAATGTCATATAAGGGAATGAAGGCCTTAAAGGATAAATGGCATAAGTAGGAGTTGATGCAAGCCTTCTTCTATTCTGACACAGTTTACCACATGGGTATGAAGGGCTTCCCTTGGGCTGACCCTCCTTGAAGATGGATTGAAATCTACCTATAGGTAATTTAGTATCTTCCTCTTGAAGGTGAATTTAACCACATATTCTCACATCACTTTTTAATACTAAATCACTTCAAAGGCCATAAAATTATCCAGTCATACTTTCTACTCATGTCTCTCAAAGTAAAAGTTCTAACCTTTCAATTAAAACCCTCTGTGGATATTATCCATCAAGGCTTAATCCTTCTTCTCATTAAATGGGAAAACCCTATGAGAAGTTAGGAAATACAATTAATATAAAGTAGAATATAAGTTATCTATGATAATCTCTTCTCTTTGGAGAGAATAAGAAGTGTTGCCTCCCCTTCTACCTATCTGACTCCATAGGAGGGAGGGAATAAGGAAAAGAGAGGCTCATGACCCTTCTCCCTCATAGAAAATCCTTGCTAAGAAGGCCAATAGCATCCTTCAGTTCCAAAAAGATATTGATAACTATAAATTTAACTTTTATGAACTCAAGGTAGTTGAATTTTGGATAATGGATGAGGATGCCACCAAAATTTTGTAGCGCATTGGCTAAAAGTTGTCAGTGTTTCAAGAAAACTTGAAGAGACTAGGCAGATAGATGGTTACATATATGGATCAATGGAAAAAACTAAAACAAGTGATTGATTACTTGAGGGAGGAGTCTAGGGAATAACATATGATAGGTGGGGGTAAGACTAAGGGTACACCCAAATCCAAGGAGGTAAACACCAACACCCTAGGGGCTCACAACACTAAGAGAGAGATAAAATTTGATGAAAAAGATAAAAGGCATAGCGGGACAAAAAAAACATAGAAGGAGGCCATATGCCCAAAATTAAAGGAATGTTAAGTAGAAATATAATGAAACTAGTGAGTAGTAATAGGGAGGAAACTTATTTTAAGGAAATTCAGCAGAGTGTTGTGTCTAGCTAATTTTCTCTAGTTCTCATTTTTCTAAGTTTTTACTAAAGGAATATGTATTTCAAGCTGTGTGGGACCTATTTCCCTTAGTTTCATTTGTTTTTTTGTACTAACCTATGGTTTTCATGTCCTTGTAAATTTAATCTTAACTAATCAAATAAAATAATAATGAGAGATACATATTCAATAATATTGTTGGTATATACAAATCCTAAGTGAAAAGTGAAGGGCATATGTAAAATTTGAGGAGTAATATAACTATCACTCCAACCCCTATTTATCATTTATACACATAAAAATTCATCATCCAATTATCATTATAAATGTTATAATAGGTGAATCTGTCTTAAAATTTAGCATTGATTGGCATTAAATCTTGTAATGGAACAACAACTAATTGATCAACAATAACTTATCCTTTAAGAGTTTTTTATGGTAAAAAAATTTAAATTTAACTCTATAATAATCATTACCCAGTTTTATATACATATTGAAAAATGGGGTTTTTATATAAGATACAAAGTGGATCCACCTTAGTAATAACATGAGTCTCATTACAAAGTAAATAATGTCACATTTTTTGGGTAGCAAAACAAGTGTGAAACAAAATTTTTTAATGGAAGTATAATTATGCTCATAATAAAGTAGTGTATGATTGATATAATATATGGCACATTAATTATCAGTATCATCATGTTGTGAAATAAAAGCACCCAAGTCATGGTTAGTGCTGAAATATATAATAAAATGGGTTTATCTAGAATGGGAGGCATAAGGACAGGTGGATTTAGAAGATATTACTTAAGTGCATTAAAATTTTTATTTTCAACTTTTATCCCACTAAAATTTGGTATATTTATTAAGTAAACATGTAAAATATATCATTTTATCTTCCAATTGAGCCACATAATACCATATATCTTGAATGTGTCCTTGTAAACATTGAAGTTGCTTAAGGTTAATTATTGGTGGCATATTAATTATAGTTTTATATTTTTTAGGATAAACATTTATACCCCTTTAGGAAATAATAGAACCTAATCATTTTCATTTGTTAAATTTAAAAATATTTTTTTGGGGATTTAAATGCATATTATACTTCCTCATTATTTCAAATACTTGCCTAAAATCAATAGTGCAATCTTATCTATGTTTATAGTTTGATAATAAGTCATCCACATAATCTTCAATTTTTTTATGAATGCAATCATTAAAAATATGATTCATGCAATGTTGATAATTTTCTCATACATTTTTAAATCTAAAATTCATGACAATATAGCAAAATGTTCTCCATGGTGTGATAAATGATGCCCTTTCTTGATTAGAAGGATTTATCTTGATTTGGTTGTATCCATAAAAATTTCCATAAATGATAACATCTCATATCCTATTGTGGATTACACAATCATATAGATATTTGGAAGTGTAAAGTCATCTTTAGGACAAGTTGTGTTAAGGTATCAATTATTTTTACAACATCAGATGACCCCATTAGAATTTCTTACTAGGAAAATATTAGAAACCCATTCAAGATAATCCACATAAAAAATAAATAAGCTTCTAAAAGTCTTTAAAGTTCACTTTTTTAATAAAAAATAAAATTTTTAATGAATTTTTATTATATTTTTATTGATTGGTTTGGAATTAGGATATAATACAATTTTATGCTTAGTTACTTCAAGATTAAGACCAGGCATATCTTTATATTCCTAGATAAACAATTGGGATAATCATGTAAAGTTTGTCTAATAGATTTGCCTTAATCCTCCTTTAACATGGTGACCAATAGTAATAATTATGGATCACTTTCAGTTCCAAAGTTAAATTTTACTATTTATTCATTAAGTAAATTTGATTTATATTCTAATGAATTGACTAGTAGGAATAGTATTAAGACCATCTAATTATGCTTTTGGTATAAACTCATCACTTTCCCCAAAATAACAATGTGTATTAGTTTCACAAATAAATAATTTATTATGATAAAAATAAGGGATATCTTAATATTCACCATGGTATTTCAAAAGATATTCATCATTTGAAAATGCATTGAATTTTAAAATATCAAGTGAAATGCTAAAGTCAATGAGCTTAGGGTATACTAATGATAATTTTGATACATGGTTGTTTTGAGTATGAGGTGCAAATCACTCTTTAGTAGCATATATAAATGTGGGTGATTGATACACACACGCACGCACGCACACACACACACACACACACACACACACACACACACACACACACATACGCATATATATATATATATATATATATATATATATATATATATATATATATATATATATATATATATGTATATATATATATATGTATATATATATATATGTATAGATATGTATGTATATATATATACATACATATCTATACATATATATATATATGTATATATATATGTATATATATATATATATATACATATATATATATACATATATATATATACATATATATATATATATATGTATATATATGTATATATTATATACATATATATATATATATATGTATAGATATGTATGTGTGTGTATATATATATATATACACATATATGTATGTATATATATATACATATCTACATATATATATATATATACATATATATATATATACATATCTACATATATATATATACATATATATATATATGTATATATGTATATATATATATGTATATATATATATATGTATATATATATATATGTATATATGTATGTATATGTGTGTGTGTGTGTGTCTATATATATATATATGTATATATATATATATATATATATAATGTATGTATGTATGTATATATGATAATTAGATGTATTATTATATCCAAGGCATTTTATGCCTTCCTTAAGAGTAGGTAAAATAGGATCACCTATACCTTGAGCCTTCCTACCTAATCCTTTTCCTATAATATATTTATATTTTTGTAAATATTTAAATCCAAAACCATATTGATTATAAGGTGAGTAATATCCCATTGAATGTAGTGGGGTAAAGGATCCACAAAATGTGTAGTAAAGGATGGTATGTTCAAATACTAAGGTTGCATATATGGAATGTAAGGATCAATAAGATGCATGAGGACATAATAATTGAAAGGATATTGATATCTAGGGAATGTGTGTACATGTGTATGTGTGTGTGTGGACACACATACACACACCCTCGATAACTAAATTTAATAGATTCATGAAAGGTTGAAAGAATAACATTCATATCATGAAACCAAGGTCATCCTAATAACAAGTTACAATTAAGGTCATTAGGCATAACTTGACAAACCATAGTAAGGGTAAATGGGCTTAAGATGATATTAAATGTAACATACCTAAGAAATTAACATGGGGTATTTTCAAACCCACAAACATTAATATATGAATGGGTGAGATTATTTACATTTATGCCTAATAAAATTAATATGGATATATTATAAATATTCAAACCAGATCCATTATCTACAAGAACATAATTGACTACTTTATTTTATAAATACAATTTAATGCACAAGGGTAAATAATGATTTATAATATGACATGGGGGAAGATCCTCCTTTTCAAAGGAAATTATTTCCTCAATCCATCAAGTAGTATTAATGATAAAAGCTTCATAGGGAGGTTCAACATTATTTCAAAAAATAATAGCATGTAAAACATCATGTAGAAATATCCTTGTACATTGGTGTCTTGTGAAATAATTAAAAGAGGGAAATTTTTGCATTAATATCTTTTAGTTGATCAAAAATATAAAATCCTTTTGGTTGATTAAATTTTTAGAGTGAGGGAGGAGATATGTGTGGATTTCTACCTCATCTAGGATGAGCAACATGAACATTAGATTCAATATTATAAAAAAATTGCCTAGCTTGTGAGGGAAAACAATATAAAGTAACCTTGGATACATAATTGTATGTAAATAACTAATGTACATATTGAATTACATCATGAACTGAAAAAGATCATTTTATAATAAATTGAACAAGCCTATGTACAAAATAAAATAATAATAAAATGTTAATGAACCCATTAGTGGTAAAATTAAAATATAATACTATGTATTCTAGTGTTATATAATGAATTAATAGAATTATGACTATATATACAAAATGAATCAGTCAAAACTATAATGTTAGAAGGTAATCCAGGAAAAAAATGAGGATAAAGGGTGATATAGGTATGGTTTTAAATGATTATTAGGCTTTGAGATATACTTCTCATCTGGTGATTATTATTGGCCAATATTTCATAGCACTAACTATATAGGTATAACCATGTCTATATCTCACTAATCGTAGTTTAATTCTAAGTTTATAGTAACTTATCTGGGTGATCCACTCTTTTTAAGTTCACCACAAATTAGATAGATAAAAGAGGTTTCCTATTAGTGTAAACAAAGGGATCCTTGGCATTTTTGATATACCATGAGGTAAGAAGAAACTAAATTATATGTTTATCTATGTACTATGGCTATGAGTATTGGAGTAAGCCCCCTCACACCACAATGTTTATAAATATAACATCATGTAGCCATTTATGAGAGTAGCTAAGTAGTTTTAAAATTGTCATAACACCATTTACAAAATAATTATAAGAAAATACAAATAAATTGAAAATATTTTTTAATAGAAAAATAATAAATTTAACCCAAAGTTGAAAGAAAGAGCCTCTATGTTGGTATTTATTTGATGGATAAATAAAATAGTGATAAATTAATTCAAGGTTAAAAAAGTTGAATGATTATGTTAAGGATTATATACAAGTTTGAGGACTATATTATTTCAATGTCATGAATTTATAGAATTAAATTGAAACCCTAAGACAAAAATCTACAAGTAGCAGGTAGTGTTCAAACGGAAAGGTGGGTTCACCAAAATGCTTATATTATACTTGATTATAATAAACAATAAAATATAATTTTGAATGTAAACTATTGAAATATGATCTAGGAAGTTAAATAAAACATAATATAGTAAGTACATAAATCTACATAATTTATAGAAGTTGTAAATTGTTAAAAATAATTAGGGCTAGAGTTAGAGAATTTTCCTTGCAAATTGATTTATGTTAGACTATGTTATCTTTGGGCTAACTATAACTATTTTTAATAACCTAAAAACACATATGTATCAAAAATAGATATCTATTGTATAAAAAAACAAGGCTATAAAAAGTGGATAAGTTCATAGTGTGTCATTATCTGCTACTAAAGATTTGTCCAAACATATTATGTGTTGGATTTTAAAATATGTGCTTGTTTTCCCTTACCTGTAAATGAACTACTTTTATGAAAAAACTCATTTGATATGTGTAAGACATATAAAATTGATATCTTAGTCCTACACAAGCATAAAATATATATCAAATGGAAAATTAGTGAAATGGGAAGTGGTATATCGTCAAGATATCCTCATAAAACCCCTTATTAACTGAGTGTTGCCTACATAATCCAAGTGGACATCATGATGATGTAGTTATCCCTTTAGGAAAGATAATTTGAATTCAGCTAGTATTTTTTATTATAATGCTTAAAAAGTTATGTACTTATAATATAATAAAAAAATGTTAGGCTTATTTAGGGATTGTGGTATTACATTATTAGTGAGAGCTAGTAAGAGAACCCAAAAGGTTTTAAGTATGAGCCTTGATGTACTTTTATATGTGAATCTTTAGAATTTTTATGATAATTGACCCATTAGATTACATGATAGATTCATTATGAGGTGTGTCATTTTGAAAATATGACTATTGGACCATTTTGGACAAGGCCACACTACAGGATAAGGATGTAGTGCATCCTTATCTAATAGTGTGCTCTTGTAAAAATGGGATAGAGAATTATAAAACCAAATATATAGTGAATCATGTGTTAAATAATGATGAATATGGAAGTATTGGATATATTTACATTAATTACAATAGTTTTAAGGCTTCTTTAGAGATTGAGAGTTATCAAATTGGAAAATTGACAAAGCAATTTAAAGGTGTCAATGACAAGTTTTTTTAAGAATTTATTGATTAAATTTAACTATATACAGATAGATCAGTATAGGAAAAGATGGCTTATTTGGTTGATCAAACTAATAACAATGTGTAGATTTATATTTTTTACCCTTAAAATCATAGAGTAGTCATCACACACCACTTCTACTCCCTTTAGATGTTGATAATTATCAGCACCACTACTAAATCTAAAACTTTGACTTAATTAGATTGTAATACACAATAGATAAGCACAAAAAAAAATATTTGAGTTAGATCAATTCAAAATCATAAAAATAACATATGTGTAAATTCACATGTTTATCACACACAAAGTATCCATACAACATAGAGGTGACGAAGCAACATAATAGAAGTTATGAAAATGAACAAAGTGATAACATAAAGAATTAAATTTTATAAGGGTACCTTAACAAATCCAAAATAACTATGATCTATGCTATTCACAATAAACTCTTCTTTAAATTAATGACCATCATTATTTTTGATAGTATAAAATAGGGTTTCCCTTATCACATTATAACTCCATTACACACAAGAACTAACACTTCTTTGATAGTAAATATTTATTTTGGTCAAAGATTATACATATAAAAAAATTGATTAATTTTATTCAACCATATAGGAGATATGTAATCACCTAAAAATTACACTTGAGTGTTGTGAGTGCTAATTGAGACCACCCATCCCTAGATTATTCTTATACCTATCATAGGGCCTATTTTCACACTTATCCATCCTTTATGTAGGCCACAAGTGTCCCTAGACATACCTAAAGGAGTCCTAGATCCTCATTCTGACATTTTAGCTGTCCATACCCTAGGTTTTATTACTTAGACACAAGTGTTATAATAAGGATAATAACACCACATGATGATAGTGTCCAAATTTTGGTTCTATTATATTTTACCTCATTTTTACACAAATAGATATATTTTAGAATATTATACCACCTAGGGTTGGCCTAGACCTTTTTTAACACCTGCACAAGCACTAGAATAGTATATATACATTATTTTTATCCCTCTAACCACTAGATGGAAATCAGATGAAATTACACATGAAAACTCAAAAAAAGTTGTATAAATTAAGGTTATCAATCCTTATTATTATATACTTATGCATAATACCATATATAGTATTCCTAAGCTTAGATTACTTAGAATTTTAGTCTCAAATATATTAAAAACACTCAAATCTACAATCATACTAGCTTCACTTGCACTTTACCTAGTACTTAGGTGGGGATAAGTAGATTGGGTTTGATCCTTCTTTAGAGTATGTTTATGTTGGTAAATCTCATCATAGTGGAGTATTGAGGATGTATAGCCTACCTCACTAACAACATACTTTATTCCTTGTATCAACTAGATGCCCTTGCAACATGAAGGATTAGGGTTGGCTCATAAAATAAATCAAAATAGGCCATATACAAATTTTAAAACTCATGCATGTAGAAACATGATTGATATACCCAGACATAAGTCTACCTAGAAGCTCACAATAATATTGCATAAAGGACACTACCACCAAAATAAGGACACTAATGCCACATGGTTTTACTATCCAATTAGGGCACTAATATATATAAGGGGTTTTGACACAGAGATCATGTTTATAAAACTCAAACTAGCCTTTGCCTTAGTTTTTAGATTTTGAATCATCTATATCAGTCATTATCAGGCTAAGTTCTCATTGACATTATTTATTTCTATTTTTTATAAAGGTCAAATTAAGTCAATTTTATTATAGATCAATTTTTTTATTTATTGCATATTTATACCTAATTTACTATACTCAACTCTTTAACATAGGACTTACATACATCTAAGTTCTAAAAGGTTAAAAAAATGGGTGAACCCAAATTACATAAAATACTACCCCAATGCTAACCCTAGACAACCCTAGGATTTATGTTTCTAGCATTCTAGGACCCTCAGATACATTTATATTTCATATAATCATGATAATAATGATAGATGAAGTTAATAACATTTTGATGCAAAGTTTTCAAGATTATTTTGCCTACTTTTTTCATTTCATTTAGAATGAATTAAAATATGACATAAACACATATGTACATGATGCTTTAAATTAGTTCAAATATATTTCATATTTCATAGCATATTATCTTTCTCTTATGTGTAATTACGTTAATAATTAAACCCTTACACACATTTAATATTTAGCACATAAGCTAACAACTATGTTTCAAGTTTCAATGTCATATATTATGCACAAGAAAGGATCTCCTTCTCCTCCTTAGCACCATGAGGATGATATCTACTTTCCCTTTAAATATGTCCATGATATCACTCCTCCATGAGATGAAACATCCATTACCAATACCCATACTCGTCCTATCCATGCCTCTACCTCTCCACTACAAGGTATGTGCCTAGATTTTCAATTAGAAGTAACCAAGGTTTTCACTTATGCGACACTAAGGGATAAAATTATCAATATGAATAGGTTAATATAAGAATTATATAATCATAACTATTTATTTAGTGAAAATGTCAAATTATTGGCAAATGACATTACATATACAAAGTCTTTAGAATATGCTAGTGTTCATCATGTATATACATCTACACCTAGAAAAGTTATACCCAACACTCTTTTATGTCCAAATCATAAATTATAACACTATGAATCTATTATAAGTGATTCAAAAAACTTACAAGCATCTAATAATATTTCAAGTGAGATATTTAGGGAAATAAGTAAATCTAGGTTTATCAACCTACCTTCTCTACAACTAGTGAGGAGATCAAAATATTATTGGGCATATCATAAGATGCATGGGCACACATCAATTCATGTCTATCTTTGAAAATGTAAATGCAATATATAATGGATACATATGAATTCAAAAGTGACACATCATCCAAAAAACATAGAATGGGACATTTACAACTTCAAAAAGGGTCAACTTTAGAAATAGTACAAAAATGGTTACCAAAGCATAACTCAAAACAAAAAAATGTTTACTAAGAAAAATTAGAAAAATAAATAATTTTAAAAAATAGGTAAAGAAAGTAAAATATGAAAATAGACCTCTCTACAATGAGGCTCACCTTTCAAATCAGTATGGATTTGGTCAAAAATATCTACAACATTTTGATTAGGATGATCAAGGTTTGGGCAAGCAGGACCAAGGCATCACTACTCCTATTATAAAAATTGATAATGTTGGTCAAAAAGTTTTGGGATTTATTAAACATCCTAAGGAAAATAATTCATAGATATAGTTTATCAAAGCAAAATATATAGCTACATAGGAAATTCTATAGAAAGAGTAAGAACTTAAGTTACAAATTCAAAATCATGTTAAGCCAACAAGCATTCTCAAAAAAGGATTTCTATTAAAAGAGCCTATAAAGCACCATATGCCTATAATAAACATAGTTTCAAAGGGAAAAATCAAAATCAATATTCCTAAACATAATTCAGAAAGGTCAACTCTATAGTATGAGTCAATTCCCTATGCTCATCTAGATACAACATAAGTCAACACTAGCATTCTAGGTTATTATGATTTTGAAAATGATCAATACTCAAATTCATACTATAATACCATTCAAATATAACATAGAAACCACATTTTATGAGATATTAACATTCCTATTTTTGACACAAGCCATATTGGTAGTGAGACTCCCATGAGACTCATTGGTTAGTATTGTTCCTAACTTCTTATACATATTTTCCTTATTTATCACTCCTTGTATATAGTTTCATTTTCATGTTTCTTATACATATCTTATATCCAAAAAATAAAAAAACAATATAATATGTCAAAACACAAAAAAATACAAATACTTATAAAATACAAATTTATCAATTGTACACATTATCATGTTTAAATTTATTATATTTATTAGACACTACATATGCTAGTTATTTTAATATAGTTATTTTATCATACATACATGCTTCACTTATTGTTTTCAAGTTATTTCAGATTCCTTTAGGACTCAAGGCCACTATAGTATTCCATATTTGTTATTATCTACCCTTTAGGGGTATATACACAAGTTCTTCATTTGACATATTCACCCATTTGAGGGCACCCTATACACTATTTTAATTACCAAGTTACATATTTTTAAACTCTACATCACATATTTAGTATTTTTATATCTTTATATTTATCATGCTAAACTTACTTAGATTTTTTCTTGGCTACTACTACATTAGACTCAGCTTATGTACATCTTAGCTCTTACACATATTTGTATTATATGTTCATACATACTTTCATTCCTAGTTTTCCTAGTTTAGAATTGATTATGTATCTATGACTATTTTATTCAAGTTCATTTTAATATTACATTAATTTATGGCTCTATGCCACTTATTTTCATTGTATGTATGTTTTAGACATTTACCCATGTCCTTGTGTGTGTCTTCCTGATTATGTATGTGAACATTTGAACATGTCATTTCATGTGGATATAAGATAAATTTATTATTATTTGAGTATGTGTACATTTTATCATGTCATTTCATGTCTTATTTTCTCATATTTAATGATATGTTCCCATGTACATTGTATTGTGGCCCTTTGGCCTACTTTGTGTGACTCATATGTGTTATATGTATTATTTATTGTGTGTATCATGGCCATGACACTTGTCTATTGATTGTTATACACTATAATTTTATATTTCATGAGGGACCTCATGCATATCCCTTAACTACTTGAGTCCTATGATGGAAATCATGCTCCATCCCCCATGTAGATACTCAGTTATTACTCAGATTTTTTATCACATACATTATTATATCTATCTCTCTAGCCTCATGAATGATAGACACAACATACATCAAAAATAAAAATTTTATGATTAGATTATCTTATATTTTGATGTTATGTATTCACATTATATTGGATTATTACACAAATATCATATATACTTTAGCTAAAACATATTTTACAGATCTTTTCTTTTGAGTATAGTTCTTTCACTAATTTTTTTAGAGGTACAATCACTGAGAAGGGGGGGTGAATAAATGAGCCTAGATATTTCAATTTAAATTTAAAAACAATCAACATATATTAACTTGATCAATCAAAATTAAAAAGAGAGCTCATTCATTTAATGCATACACAAGATCAAACACATATCACATAGTTCTTATGAGAAAACCTCATGGGGAATAAAACCCACTCTCAAGCCTAAAACACATGGAATATTGTCCTAAGATGTTACAAAAAAGAGACTGGTCAGCTCCTTTATACTATTAAATGTTGATCATATCCTCCTAACCAAAGGTATTTAGTGAAACACCTATTTTCCAAGGAGCAACTATCCCTAAGGAAGATCAAGTCCTTTAAACCCTCCTTGAAGTGAATGCCTCTAGATTATAACTTATTTATTCAAGAATTTATTACGGATATATGTATATATAATCCCTACACAAACTCTCTATCTCTCTATCTCATATAGGACTCTCACATAGGCATGTCACAATCTTTCTCCTTCTTCACTCAAACTATCCTCATATGCACACTTAGACCTCTTCACATATCATTAAAGTATAGAGAAATTTTTTGACATCATAAATATGACCTAAAATTTATTCAAACAATCATGAACCTATTTTACTCATAAATTGTTCAATTGGGCACTCTACCTCTCCTTTGCTCCATAACTCTCACATACACCTTACACTAGTCTCTCTCTCAAGTCTTCCACAAGTCTAAAAACCAACACATTTAGTTTCACCATTTATAGAGAAATAATAAATTAAAAAGATCATACTTTTTACTTGTTGTATAAAATACATGCCTTCATCCTTAAATCATCTCAAATGGGTCACACTTAAGCACAATCCACTTTTAAATAGGCCTAAGTCACTTTTAGGTCCTATGGAGATCCATTCAACTCTTAGACAATTATTTGAGAAAATTAAGAACATATTAACACTTTATAAATGAATTTTCACATCTATAATTATATATAGTTCCTCCTTAGGTTATAACAATCATCATATTACCCTTATGCTTAAGCACAATTCACTCAAACAACATTCTGTGCACATAGTCAACATGAATAAATACATAGTTTACTTGTAAACCTTTGTGCATATTGAATATGATTGATCACACCTCAAAAATACAAATAAATAATATTTATGGAGTATAAAACACTATAAAATATCTAATACATCATGAAACATTGAAACAACATCAATACAAGCTCAATTACCCTTTTCAGGTTACTTGTAGAGCATACATAAATACATAGTCAAATTTGAACCTTCATAACTTTGACTATACACACTTTAAGATATTAAAATTTATTTTAACATATTCACCTTGTATTCCTCCAAATTTTATTTTTATATCACCTTTTAATTCATCCTAGATCAAAATTTATGGAAAAAATATAAAGCACTAGGTTTTTCTTTATAAATTCAAACATTCAAATGCAAACGATCACAATTAAACTTTAGACAATATGTTCACATCTCATGTTCTATAATATTTATATTTATCATGCACCATAAATATTATTTTAAATTTAACACATATTACACCAATCCCCAAATTTTAATCTTTGAATAATTGACCTCATCTTGTGTAATCTAGAAACTTTGACTCAACATGCTCTATCAATCTTTTGTACGTATCTCGGTCTTTAATAATGCTAAACAGATATCACTTTGACCTCTTGAATTTAATGTGCACCATTTATCTATATCTATATGGTCACCCACTCACCATTTATATTTTAAATAAGATCGATATTTATCTCTACACAATGTTAAACATTGAACACTTGACACCATCTCATTGTTTCCTAACTTCTTGGAGAAACATGATATGTTGATGTTGCTCAAACTTTAACTTGTGGAAAAATGATTATGTGAAAATTTTCAATCCATCTATAAATTCAAATTTACACCTCCATATCTTTTTCTTCACTCAAGCACATGTTCTAAATTTTGGACCATATGATCTCCTTACATAAGAAAATCTAACCATGTGTCAAATTGCTCCTAAAAGCTTCACATGTGTGAGATATAATTCCATTGATATGCCTAATTATATTTTTATGATAGATACAATAATTTCAATAATTTAATGGAATTCTAACTTTACACATGTATACATTTTGATGTGCTTTGATGCATGATTTAAAATTTAGCAAAAATTAACTAGGCAAAAAATTGAACAAACACATATGATCATCTTGTTCTAAAACATCCACATTTGTGAGATATGCCATCACCAAACTACTTAATCAACTTTTTCTTGCCTCATGAAAATTTTGAAAACTATGGGAAAACAATGTCAAGTTGATTGGGAGACCAACTTTGTCTAGACACTCAAAAACTACATAGTTTTAGATGTCAAAATGACTTTAACCCCAACCTAACTCTAAAGCTAGTTAACCACCTAGTTGATTTAGACCACTTATTAAATTACTAACTTAACTTCTTAACTTACTCCTTTTTAACCCATCTTCTTCTATAACCTTGAACATCGATCGTCAGCCTAACCATCAATGGTTAGCTTAACCATTGATGGTCAGGTCTTCCAAGCCTACTTTAAAAACATTACCAATTGTATGAGATAAGCATGGAACATTTAAAAAAATATATTTTATGATGTAAACCAGATTTAAATCATCACAAATATCAACTTTCTCCTCTACCACAATTACCAACTTTCTCCTGCACATTTAGTAACTTCATCTTATAAAAGGGGAGAATAATAAAGAAGAAAAAGATAGAGACATCTAGAAATCAAGCAATCTGCATCCAAGATATCTTGCATATAGGTATCCAATGTCCCTTCATCAACCAAGAAACATCAAAAAAAAACCTGATCCTATATGAAAATCACTTTTCAAGGCCAAATTACTGTCACTCTGGCCAAATTGCTTTAGCCTTCCACCACTAAGCTATAGGTATCTCTTACTTAATTTCTTTTATTTATATTCCATTTCTATCCTCCCTACCCTATTAAATCCATTAGTATCTCATTTTCCCTTCCCTTTATCTATAAAAACCTCTATTTTCCCAATTACCCATCTACAATCCTTTTTATAATCATTTCTCAAATCACATAGGTAACCACTAATGGTTATCTCAACCATTGACACTCACCTTGATTGTTGATGGTTTCCCAACTACTGATAATTAGCCCAATTGTTGATGGTTCACCCAACCCTTGATGGTCACTATGGTATAAAATAACATCAAGCTATTTTCACCCTCTTGACCCCAACAAAACCTTATTTTTTGTGTTCCTACCTATTCACAAAGACTTATATAATTTTTTGAACCTGACCACAACTATTTTAGCATAAGTATTGACCCACTTTTACTATATTTAGTCATTTTGTTTAATAATTAATTTACTTTCATCTCATCTTACATGCATTTAATTTCTATTTATTGATTACAAGTTTCCTTTCTTTTCATTTATATCAACTTAATTTATATAAACAATAGATTGATAACCTCCAAGCAAGCATACACTTCCTGGATCTAGCTCATGCTACGTATTCCACTCAACCATCCATCTAACAACCCCTTTTTGTAGTGACTTTCTTATCTATAGGTTATTCCTTCCAAGCTAAAGAGGATTTCTCATGATCATCTGGATCATGCATGCACTTTACCAAGTACTCTTTTACACACCATATTACTAGTTTCATTACTTTCTTCCAAATTAAGAAATGAGAAAAAATTAACTAAAATATTTTGGCACACCCAGTGGGACCTAGCATCCCTTTTTCTTCCCTTATTATATGCTCAGAAAATGAAATCTAAAATTTATTTTTGGGTTTAAAATAAACCTTTTTACATAAATTGATTACTTGCTTGTCTTAGTTCATCTAGTAACTTAAAATCAAAGTAATTAATTATAGTCTTCACTCTTATTATCACACACTTATCCAAACCACATAACCAATAAACACATCAAAACATACTTGAGACAAGGTCTAACTAGGATATCATCACTTAGCTGTAAACCTTAACTTTTCCTTGCAATTCTACTTGAAGGTCATTATTAAGGTGAGAACCAATTCATCTCTCTAGTTGAGTATAAACTCTAAGATTCAGTATATTTTGGCTAAGCACCTGACAACATTACCATTTCAATGTGTGAAGTGAGGGGGTAGGCCCCAATACCAAGCCACCTACTGAAGATCAATATATATTTTCTCTCTTGAACACCTAAACATAATGTAAAACCAACCTTAGATTTCCTCTTTAGTATCCGCTCTATAAACCAAATTTCCTTTTCACACTTTCTAAAGCATAAGCCAAAAGTGATTTAAAAATAACCCTAGGTTATTAAACACACTTTAGTGTATTTTTTATTTCCTTGTGTTCTTTTATTTTTCATACTCTTTATTTGAGGTGTGAGTTTCATCATTTTACCTCATATTTCCTCTCCTGATATTTACTAGACAACAGTTGAGAAATCAAAATAACCAACAACTACCTTCTTATTCTTCTATGTAGTATACCTCTGATGTTAAGGGTTCCCCTCATTTTTCTCCTCCTCTTACCAAGCCTTTGGTTGCTATTAAGGGTGATCCAAATTTCACCACCTTCCTTGATAACAACCTCGTGGATCTTCAACATTACCTAAACACCTTATCTAACCATACCCCTTTTGCTTCAGTTCTTATGGATCCTCCCTATGGTATTCCTCACCATCTTTTGGTGGGTACCACCTCAATGTAGCCTATTCTCACTCAATAATCTTCTTCATCTAATATCTTACCTGATACCACTCCCCAAACTCCATCCAACATTCCAACTAGTAATCAAACACCTACTACCCCAACCAATACCTCCAACATTGGATCAACTTTACCTCTTGTCGCCTATACTCCCTCTATTATGGGTGTATCCTTAACCCCTATTTTTATCATTCCCCTTAGTTCAACCCCAATATAGTGTTTGGTACTTTCCATACCTCAAACACTTACATCTATTAGCACTAGAGTTACAACCCACCAATAACCCACTAGTACTTTCATAACCCCAACCCAATCTATGTCCATTTCACCATCTACTAACCCAAACATACCTCTAATCCAACCCATATCAGCCCCCCAACAATTAACCTTGACATCTTACCCATATATTTCTAACCCACAAGGATATATATCACCTTCTACCAAATCATTTGTGCCAATCAACCTTTATGTGGAACCATACCAACCTATTATGACCACTTACAAATGTATGGCTTATTCAACACCCTCTATCACTTATCCATACATTATTGACACCCAAAGTAAAAAAATATTACCACCTTAGTATGCAGCTTCCTAACCTTAAATGGATTTGTTCTAGATGTTAATGGATAAAATCACAAACCTGGAGTCATCTATCTTTGAGTCTCATAACCTTTTATCTTATGATCAAATATATAATGAGCCCATTTATCCATCTATCACTATCCATGTTTATCCTCCTTAATGGTAATTATTTAAGTTTTCCAAATTCCAAGGTAAGGAGGACCCCCAAAAACATTTGAGAGCATTTCATCATTCTTGTTATTTAATCATGTATGATGATGCTTTCCTCATTCATACCTTCCCCATGTCTTTATCAAGACCAGCCCTTGATTGGTATAATGTTCTCACCAAGTACTCAATATTTTCATTTGCCCAACTAGCCCAAATCTTCTTAGAATACTTTTTCATAAACATATCTAAAAAGGTTTTAATTACTAACCTTTATTCTATTAGGCAATTTGATGATGAATAGATTTTTGACTTTGTAGCTAGATGGAGAGGTCTCATCAACCAACTTTATTTTTCATTACCCAAACTGGAGTTGATCAAGCTCTTCTCTTGAGGTTTTTCCAAACATATTTCCCCCACTCTTCAAGTTTAAACTCTCAAAAATTTTGATGAAGCATTCACCATGGCATGTAAACTTAAGAATTGAGCCATTGATGAAGGAAAATTGAAACTATGAAACAAGAATTCTATATTTAAATCCAATGACCCTCCCTCCACCAAAACTACTCACCAATCCAACCATCTCAATACCAAGATAAAATCATCCATAAACTAATTTGTCTTAAAAACTTCTCCACTACCAACTATCAACCAACCCCATCAAATTAATTCTTCCAATGCCTCCTACCAACAAAACCTAAACCAAAACAAATGTCCTCCAAAATAATATACTCCCATATGGGAGTCTTATGTTTCAATTCTAGATAAATTACTCAAAGCTAACATCATCTAGCTTCCACCTATCAAACCAACCTATCAATTTGATGCTTCTCACTCCGTGCCTAGTTGGTACAACAAAAATGATCATTATGCCTTTCATTGAGTTATTAGACATGACATCAATAGATGTAATACCTTCAAAAGTCTATTCTAAATCTTAATTGATAGTGGAAAACTTCCATTTGATAATCCCAATGTGCCTCCTAATCATTCCTTTGACATATTATACAAACATTTTCTTAATCATGTTCCTTATACCCATCACCATGATAACTAAATAGAATCATCTCACTTACATGAGGCACATATGATCAACGTTATTATTAGTGATCCCATTGTTGAGGAAACCACTACCACAACTACTACCTCCTCCATTTCACTCATAGAAGTAGTGGACTCACCTCTTATTCCTTTGGATACACAAATAAATGAATCAATTCCTCCTCATTTTTCACTTGATGAAACCTTAGCTCCATCTACCTCTCCTTTGATGGAAACACCAAAGGAGATAACCTTTATTTTAACTATTTCTTCTTCTTCCACTCCTCCCACTAAAGTGGTAGAACCACACTCCATTATTTTGGACATATAAACAAAGTAAGTAACCATGTCCATTCCTTCACTTTAGGATGCTACACCTACCTCCCTCATCATATAACCATCCATTATTTCTTTGGAAACCTTCCCACAAGATAATGTTACCTTATCCACCCAACGACCAATTTTTGAAGCTCCCATCAAGAATAAGGATGGAGGAATCATTACCTTTTCTCCATGTAGGGGATTAATTTTTTAAACCAATGATCAAGGAACCAAACCCATCTACAATCCCTTTTCTAGACTATTCCAAAGTCTAGAGTTCACTTCTCAACCCAACTTTGATAGATCCACCTTTTGGCATTATCTAGGGCTTCCTTACCAAAACAAATATAAATCCTCAACCTCACTTAAATCCACCCTTAAACCCATTATTAACACTCCATTAAATACCTCCTCTCTGAAAACCATAGGTGAACCATCCTAACCACCTCTATCTAACATTACCAAATCTCCTCATGCCTCTCTTACCAAGTCTATCAAGAATATAGGAATCCTTCCCATGCCCATTTATGCTCACCCCTCTTTGAAGTTAGACTTAACACCATATATTCCACCAAATAAACACCCAACCAAACCAATCAAGAAGGTAAAGCTGCCAAAACCTCAACCTCAAACTAGACCTATACCACCTCCTTCTCACTTACCTTATATTTTAGGACCCCATCCCTCTACCATCCAAATTGCCTATTCTTCCTCTAGTAAGCCATCCCCCTTTTATTTACCCAAAACCACACCCACTAAACCATCTAGTTCACCATCATTCTTAACTAACTTATGTACCTATAATTTCCTACCTATATCCAACACCTCATCATCTAAATCTTCCACTCCCCAATCATTTACCTTAAATCCAACCATAACTAAGCAATCCAAGCCACCAACTAAAACCATTCTACCACCTACAAATTCTAAGGTGAAAAATCCTTCTAAGAAATCTCCCATCCCTAAAAATATAAACCCATCACCTCCAACACCTTTGAATGAATCTTATTCAAGCATCCTATAAAGGTATTTGAAAACTTCTTCCATTAGCTTACCACCTATCATACCATTCTACCCCTCCAATACCAAACCCTCTTGGTTTAATGATAATTTGATCTATACATATCATAGGTAACTAAGACATAACATGGAGAACTATAAATCTCTCCAAGAACTTGTTTATAGCCTATATGATGAGGATGATCTATTATTAGATGAACTTCTCTTACCCCCATTACCAATTCTACCATTAACTCAACCTACCCAACATTTAACCACTCTCCCACTCCCACCCAAGAGTGAGGGTGTGGAACCAATGCAATCACCAAAATCATCAAATCCCCCATCCACACTATTCATATGGCTACCTAATCTCAGGTCCAATAGAAGGATAAGGGAAAATCTAAGTCTCCATGCTTTGGACATACCCTTTAATCCCTCAACCTTGTAACTAAACCCATACACCTATATCTTTACCTATGCCACCACCAAAGCCCAAAGTATCCATTTTAGGACCCTCTCCCTCCAACCCATCTAAATCCATCAAGTGTATCATGTTGAAACAACTTCAATAGACATAGGTGAAAATGAGCCTTTATGAACTAATCAACACCTCACCCAACTATCATCATCCATTGATAGAGGTTTTAAAATATATAAAGTTTCAACTAAATGATCCATAACCTCTTTCACCCTTTATTGAAGCCCTCCAACTTTCTACCCTCATCACCTTTTAGGATTCTAAAATACCTCCTATTCATCCTAAGGATTTTGATCCTCCCCTCTTTATCACCATGTACATCAATCACACCTATGTTAAAAGGGTAATGATTGATGGAGGGGATATAATAAACATTATCTCCTCCCAATATTATGACCAACTTTAGCTACCTAAGAACATCATGTCATAAAGTGCAGTGGTCCTTCACTCCTTTAATGATACTATGGCCAATACCTTGGGGATAGTTATCCTTCATATCTGCTTGGGACCTTACATCATTCCCAAAATATTTTACATTATATACGGTGAGTTCCAGTACAATATTTTAATCAAACACCCTTGGATCTATTCCATGAGTTATGTCCCTTTCACCTTGCATTGATGTGTCAAATTTAATCATGAAGGTTAAGTTGCTACCATCAAAGCTGACCCTAGTCCTTTTGCCTCTTGTAATATGACATATCAACCTAATAATATTCTTATTCCTCCCTTATCCACCTCAAAATCAACTACTAATAACACTACCTTAACACTAGCCAAAACCCATAACACTCCCACCCACAACAGTGATAAAGCTTCCACTAACTCATCAATCCCTTCTTCCTAGATTCTCATAGAGGACCCTTTGGAATCTATGTTATAACATCTCTCACTTGGGGAGTATCATATTTTAGCCTTGGGTGATTTCCATACTCCCAAAGAGTATGGGAACCTTAAAAATGACCCTTCCTATGATCCCAACATCAAAACCATCCTCCCTTTCGGGCTCCCCAATAATAAAAAAAAATTCATCTATAGAGGACTTGATCAGCCACTCCTCACTCCTACCACTATCTCATCCACCTGACCATTTAACTCTAACTTATCTTATCTCAACAAACCAACCTTTTCCAAAGCTTACTTTTATAAGTGTGCTTGGAAGGGGTTTGTTCTTGGCCTTTACAAATAAGGACCTCATAAGCTACCCATATTCAAAACTCAAAAACCTCATGAGTTATTCAACCTTGGGTTTATACCACTAAAAGAACCCACCTCACCAAAACTCATTGCCACCATCGAAGAGGATGTCCCATCTTCACAAAAACCACCTACCCCAAAGACTAAAGACTTTGATTTCATCCAATCTAACTTTTTTTTATCAATACCATTAGTTTGGGTCCCATGACCTATCAAAAGGGTGGTTGAACTATGACCCTTCTTCTCATCCATCTAGAATTGATAGAGCAAGATTATCTTACCATCAACACTGTCAAATATCAAGATGATGATTTCATTCTCACATATCTCGATGCATGTGAATATTCTATTCATAAATCCATTCCTCTTGAGAACCAAACCATGCTAAATGAATCTAATATTGATGTGAACTTGGGTACTTAGGATAAACCCTGTATCATCAAAATCAACCAATCATTAAATTCTAACCTTTAGTCTTTCATGACTATATCATAGTGTTTGATTTATCCTATCAAGATATTCTTTAAATTGAACCTTATATTTCCCTAAACAACATTGTCACCCATCTGGAGGTTAAGCCCGTGCGGCAAAAGCTTCATAGGATACATCCTCACATCACCCTTTTTGTTAAAGAATAATTTTAGCATCTCTTATCCGTTGACTTCATTCAACCCATTGATTATCCACAATGGTTTTATAACATCATTCCCATTACAAAACCATAGGGGTACTTCACCTCTACATTGAATTTCATGATCTCAACCTCACTTGCCCAAAGAATGACTTTCCTTTGTTGAATATTGACCAACTTATTGATCTTATAGCTGGCCATGAGATGTTATCCCTCATGGATGGTTTCTTAGGATATCATAAAATCTTTATTGACCCCAAATATCAACATAAAACTTCCTTTATCACCCCATGTGGGACCTTCTATTATAGGGTCATGCCATTTGGTCTGAAGAATTTGAGAATAACCTATTAGTGTGTCGTGACCTCTATTTTTCATGATCTTATCCATAAAATTGTAGAAGACTATGTGGATGATCTCCTTTGGAAAACTAAACACCACAGGGATCACTTAGCAATTCTTGCAATCATATGTGATCGACTAATCCATTATCATGTCAGGCTCAACCCCAAAAAAATGCATTTTTGGGGTCTTATCTGAAAAATTTCTTGGCTTTACCATATCCCTTAGAGGAATAAAAATATACCCTACCAAAGTTAGATCAATCTCGGAGATGCATACTCCTACTAATCTTAACCAACTCTATAGCCTATAGGGGAAGCTCCAATCCATAAATCACTTCATCTTCCAATTATCTGATAGATGTCAACCCTTTCACCATCTCTTTAAGAAAGAAACTTCTTGTAAGTATACCAAGGACTATCAATAAGCCTTTGATTCAATCAAGGAGTACCTTATCTTTCCACCTATGTTCATACCTCATAAATAATACCAACCTTTCTACCTTTACATATCTACCAAAAACCATTCCTTAGGGGCAATGCTCACTCATCAAGATGAATAGAATAAAGACCAAGTCATATACTACATTAGCCACACACTTATAGAATATAAGACTTGGTATACTCATCTTGAGAAACATTACCTTGAATTAATATTTATGGCCTCCAAACTTTGTCATTACCTTATTAATCATAAAACCTATGTTATCACTAACACCAACCCACTCAAGTACATGCACTATAAGTGATTACAAAACTAGTGTATGGCTAAGTGGCTCATGCTCCTAGCTAAATTTGATCTTGAGTTCCTTCATAAAAAATCTATTAAATGGCAAGACATAGATGATCAATTGGCTAAATCTTCTCTACCTAAAAACCAATTTCTCCCTCTTTCTTTTCTAGATGAGTCCATTGTAACTCTTTTTCCTAGGTGGAATCCACCTACTAAATGACCATGTTTTTCAATGGCTCAAAGTGAAAATATGGTGGGGGTGATGTATTTATTCTCATTCCTCTCAAAAATTAACCTCCTCCCCTTTCCTTTAAAATTTACTTTGAATGCATCAACAACGTGGTAGAATATAAAGCACTGGTGATAAGCCTCCAAACTGCTTTAGCCTTGGGCATCAAAATAATTAGTATCTTTGATGATTCTTAACTTATGATCAACCTAGTTAATAAATCTTATCAATTTAAAAATGATGTCCTATTTAAGTAAAAACAACTTATAGATGTACTCTTAGCATCATTTGATCATTACCTTATCCAGTTAATTTGTTTATATACTAACAAATTCATGGATACAATGGATTCCCTTACTTACAAAATCCCATCTCATCCTATCAAATCTAAAATATTTGTCACCATCCATTAATTTATCATACCCTCATATATCAATTATAATCTTCCCACCATTTTTAGTGTGGAAGCATCTTCTTCCAATGTTTGGTACAACCAAAATATTGACTACCTCAACCTTGACATCGTTCCTCCTAATCCTTTGAACAATGCCCAAAGAGATTTTATTTAGGGTACCTATTATTACACCATAATAGGTGTAATACTTTACAAATTTGGATTTGATGGTCTCCTTTACTACCTTCATAGTCGTGAAACTTTACACACCATCAATGAAACACATGATAGAATTTTTGGAGGAATTTTAATAGCCTAACCATCATTAAACGTATCCTTTGCCTTAGATGTTATTGGATCACCCTCAATAAAGATTATTTTGATTATGTAAATAAGTGTGTAAAATGTCAATAGCATGATAATTTACATCACACACCTACTCATGGCCTTTGAGTATCCAAATACTATTGGCCCTTCTCATAATGGGGTCTCAATCATATCAAGGAAATCAATCCTCATTTTTCACAAAAACATAAATCCATCATTACCACCATTGAATATTTCACAAAATGGGTATAATCCATCCTTCCTATCTAAACCAAAGCCAAAAATATTGTTCATTTCATCACTCACCACATCATATACCATTTTGATGTTCCTCATAAGATCATCACTGACAATGGTAAAGCTTTGAAGAACAAGAAAGTCCAATATATTTGTGATGCTTTTATAATCAAATTAAGATTTTTCTCTCCTTATAATATATAATAAAATGGATAGGCAAAAGATTTCAATAAAATCCTCAACAAAATGTTAACCAAAGTAGTAAGTGTTTCAGGTCAAGATTGGCACTTACACATCCCATTCACTTTATGGGCCTATTGCACTAGCATTCAAACCTCTATAAGTGCTACCCCTTTATCTCTCATCTTTGGAGTAGATGTAATCTTGCTTCTCAAAGTCTAGATTCCTTTTTCACAATTTTTTACATGATATCATTTCTAAGAGTGATTATCATCAAAAATGCCTCATATGACTTGAACTACATTATGAACATCACCTCACAACACTCAATAATCTTCATGTTTATCAAGAATGAATCAAGTGCATGTATAAAAAACACCTGAAAGAGAAAGAATTCAATATTAGAGACCTCATCCTTAAGGAGAAACAACATGTTACTAATATGGAAAAAGTAAAAAAATGGTAAGTTTGCTTTCAATTGGCTTGGACCCTAAATCATAACCCATAAGTATAGATCAGGAACTTCTCATTTGTCTTCTTTCAAAGGAAAACCAGATCTTAAGCCTCTCAATTCTTTGCATTTGCATCCTTTCTATTTTTAAAACAAGGATTGAACTCACTTTTGTGTCTAATTTAAGCTTATACCTTGGTTTACAATATTTTCACTCCCCTTATACCTTCACCCTATTCCTCTTAAGGACATTTTATTACAACATAGAACCATGTGATTATCAATTATAATTATAAATAATATTAAGCATGGGATAATGGCTCTATCCATGGCATGGTTCTCATGGATACTTTTTGTCTCTCTTCAGATGGAATCTCATGATTAGTTGTCCTTCAAACCACTTTTCCTTGTCCATCATTAACCTTTACGCTAAAATTCTTGCCTCCATAAAGGTAGACCTCTAAACCCAAATAGACTTATCCTTGTATAAACCAAGCATTCAAAATCAAATTGGGATACCAAAATATTACTTGGGTCCATAATTCTAGCATTACAGACTGCTCCCTTGAAAGACAACTACCTAATAACTCAATTGCTTACAAGATAAGACTACTCCCTCGAAGGAAAGCTACAACATAAAAACAAATCCAAATTTAGACTACTCCCTTGAAGGATGTATAACTAAAGTTTTAGAAGTAATAATTTTAAAATTCTCACATTGATTAGCTTCACCCCATTAATCAAAAATAATAAAACACAAAAAAGGGGGCCCTATATCAAAATCAAAGTGAGTTATTCCATAAGGGCCACAATTGCCTCTTTCTTATATACTTAGTTGACTTCCCACATCAATCAGTCTACACATTATATTAAGGCATGTAATTGTCTATTATAGTTTTTTGATCACCTATATAAGGGGAAAGATAACCTACCTCATATTACCATATTACCCATTTCCCATTCAACTGTATACATATTACCTAGTTTTCCCTTTTTAAACTCTCTAAAATAAAGGGACTATGAGCTTACTTGACACAATGTGATTAAGATACCATATTATCACTCAACGTATGCTAATGTGAATCATTCAAAAAGCTTATTTTCATTGATCCCATATATATTTGGTTTTTTTAGATCCACACCAATGGACATGTCATGCCTTTCTTACCTTCTCATTATTAGTTCATGAAGACATGTCTCTCATGATTATTTTATCTTTTTCCAACATTTAGTTTGTTTATACCAAATTTATGTGTCTTCATAATATATATCATAACCAAACATTCAACACATCATTTTCATCACAACACTAATCCATATGCACCCAAACACCAAATGTATCATACACCACATCATCAAAATAAATAATCAAATCCATCCTATCTATCTTCATGAACAAACACATCATCTAAACTATAATCACCTAAAAATTGAGTGCAAACATCTAATCACTAAACACATTTTCATCTCATCATCCATGATCTATACTTATCAAAACATCATACCTATTAAAACACAAGATAAAACATATTTTATATTTCACGTATCCTCATATATACACATCTCATCTCATAAAATAATGGAACATGAGCATCCTACCATTCATAAACCTTAAAATCATGCATAATACATATTGAAACTCATGAGCTAACTGTAATCCACATATCCATCAACCTATTAATAAATCACATCGTGTCAACATACCATATCATCTACCATTTCCCATATACATCCTAAATAATTATCCATCTACCACATCATGACTATAAAATAATAACCATATCATATCTATACTATCAACATCTATAAACCAAATAATATATCTAAAACATAAATTCACCATGATCATATACACATAAAATCATCTATCTCATATCATAAATCCCATCCTAAACAACATCATTCTATGACCAATCCATCTTCGACCATGTATATACCATATCCATCTAATGACCAAAGAATATAGATATAGAAGTCACATCACTCATAACATAATCAAATCAATCATCACATATCCATAATCATAAAATGTTAATCAAAACTTATTAATCATAAATTCCTACATGAAATCCATCATCATTATACATCATATCTATCACATGAACAAAATGTGAAAAATAATAATCAATCTACATAACCTTTCATGAGATAAAGTCCTTACATCATTATCATAATCATAATACATCAATACATAATCAATACACATGATAAACATTAGAACATAATCATCATTTCATCAATATCATAAAATTTCAACATGTCATAAATCTACACAAATGTCATAATCACCACATGATAATCATATACATCAATAAAGAAATACATGACGTAATGTATCTATCTCTCTCACTAATATACATCTCATGTCATTATCATGAAGGTTAGAATCAAAATAATATCCATCCATGTCAATAAAACTCACACCCTTAGGTCACCACTCCCACTATCTCCATTTGCACCGGCACCTGCACCTATACCTACACTACCATTTGATGGTGGTCTCCCTAGTATCCTTCCCTACCCCACTATCAAGGCCCACTATCTTAGAGTAACTATAGATGGACCCCCTACTAATATAGCCTTGTCATCTCCATATCTCATCTCTAATGGCAACTTAGCCAGCACTATCACCTCATAATATCTTAGCTCCTTCATAGTGGCTAAGTATCATGCCCTCAAAACTATGTCAAGTGGTACTCTTACTATTGTTGCATCTACTCCTACCCTCTATCTCAATGAATCTCTCTCTTGAGTCACTAACCCAAGAGATATCTTTTCTTGATCACACTCACAATTTAAAGTCATAACCTACCCTTGTAAGGTGACAATCTATGCCTATAAAGTGGCCACTTATCCTTATAATCTAGTAATCTAGACTTGTGTTACTTCTAGTGCTACTTATGCCTATCCATCAAGTCCACCACCCTATATCAGTACCCTAGTAGGATCCACATCTATAGGCTACTAACCACTATCACCCCATCCAAAGTTAGTTGCTACATATCTAACTTGGTACCAGGCTACATACTTATTTGTAACACTATCATCATCTATAAGAGCTCTCATTGGTAGCTCCTCTTGGTCTAATATGATGTCTTATGGCTATGGCTCCAAGAGTAAGATCTCAATATCTTCCCTCTTATATTGAGGTAAATCTAGTGGGATCATTTACATCGGTCCAAATTATCTCTATACTCAATCAAATGGGCTAATTTATATCTCACCATCCTACCTCCCATAGATCCAACACCAACTATACAATGATAATGTGTGGTTCCTGTACCCTGCCTAACTCAGCTATCTCTTATAGGGCCTCTACACTACATCACTTATCACCAAACCATCTAAAGTAACTCTAAACCACTCTATATCCTTAACACCACCACCAACCCTTGTTAATGTATAATCCCCTCTCCATCTCATAAAACTAACCCTATAGTCAGTCAGCACATAACCATCCCAAGGTAGTCCCAATGGTCTTAATGTGCTCATATGGCCAACAATGGAGCATGAATCTCCCCTAAACTAACCACTTATCCTTTCAATTATCACCCTTATCTAACCAACCCATTTGACCATGTCCACCTTGATGTTGGTTATTTTGACCCAAACTATTTGCATGTTTTGTGATGACCTCGCCTTGATCATTTTGACCACACCAATCAACTTTTCCATGTTGAAATCTTAAAATTCACACCGCCTCATGTACAACCAGACCATTTATGTTATTTCATAGGAGAACTTCCTACCCCAGATACCTATGACCAATGCTTACCTTGTCTAGGTGACTTGATAGTCATAACCTAATTAGGTATAACTAATGTTGTGGACTAGTTACCCTATGTGTCTCCTTAGATCCTGACCTTATTTTTATCAACATTGGAAACTTTAATCTTTATGTGATCTTGATTAGCACACTTAGTCACCTTTTATGCATGTGTTTGCATTTCAAATGCCTAACCCATTTTGTGTCACCCACCTTATGACTACCCATTTATCATTTATTAGACCCTAACATGATTTTGCTTTCACCACATCAGCTCTTAATTTTAGGGGGAATAACTCCTCCCAAAATTAGGGTAATCATACCATGAGTAAAAATCTATTCATTTTTATTTTGTAGCTTATTAATCCAAAAATTCATAATAAAAGGGGGAAAATGTAGACACTAAAAAACTACTTAGTTTTAAATGTCAAAGTGCTTTAAACCAATACCTGACTCTGAAGCTAGTTGATCACCTAGTTGAATTAGCCTAATTATTAAACTACTAACTTAACTTCTTAATTAACCCCTTTTTAACCCATCTTATTTTAGAACCTTGACCATTGATGGTTAGCCTAACCATCGATGGCTAGCCTAACCATCGATGGCTAGCCTAACCATCGATGGTCAGTTTGATAGTCAACAGTCAAGTTTTCTAATCCTACTTTAAAAAGCATTACCAGTTGTATGGGATAAGCATGACACATTTAGAAACTTTTATTTTGTGATGTAAACTAGCTTTAAAGCATCATAATTAACAACTTTTCCCTCCACCATAATTATCAACTTTCTCCTACACATTTAATAAATTCATCTTATAAAAAGAGAGAAGCAAGAAGAAGAAAAAGATGGAGAAATCTAGAAATCGAGCAATTCACATACAAGCTATCTTGCATACAGGTATCTAGTGTCCCTTTAATAAGTAAGCAACATCAATAGAGACTTGAACCTATATCAAAATCACTTTCAAAGGATAAAGTATTGTCACTCTAGCCAAATTGATTCTACCTTCAGCCACCAAGTTACAGGTATCTCTTACTTATTTTCTTTGATTTATATTATATTTCTAACCTACTTACCCTATCAGACCCATCAATATCTTATTTTCCATTTACCTAATCCATAACATACCTTTATTTTCCCAATTACCCAATCTATAATCTTTTTTCTAATCATTTCTAGAATCACACAGGTAACCATTGATGGTTAGCTCAACTGTTGATGGTCACCTCAATTATCGATGGTTACCCAACCACTGATGGTTAACCTAACCACCAATGGTTCACCCAACCATCAATGGTCAATGTGGTAAAAAATAACAAGTTATTTTCACCCCCTTATCCCAACCAAACCCTATTTTCTATGTTTTTTCCTATTCACAAAGACTTTTATGATTTTTTGAACCTGACCCCAATTATTTTAGCATGAGTATTGAACCACTTTTACTATATTTAGTCATTTTGTTTAACAATAAATTTACTTTCATCTCATCTTACATGAATTTAATTTTCAATTATTGAATTCAAGTTTCCTTTATTTTAATTTATATCAACTTAATTGTTATAAACAATAGATTGATAGCCTCTTAGCAAGCGTATGCTTCTTAGATCTAGCCCACACTAGGCAGTCCACACAATCATCCATCTAACAACCCATTTTTCTAGTGTCTTTATTATCTATAATTTATTCCTTCCAAGCTAAAGAGGAATTCTCACCATAATTTAGATCATGCATACACTTTACTAGGTATTATTCTACATTCCCTATTATTAGTTTCATTACTTGTCTCCAAATTAAGAAATGAGTAGAAATTAATTGAAACACTTTACAATTGCATATATTTTGTGACACTTAGGTGTATGAATTAATATTTATCACATAAGAACTAGGAACAATATTTAATAAACCCATGTGACCATTTCCTCTTGAAACCTCCATGTGTGTGAATGTTGACATCATCAATATGCTTACTCAACTTTATTTGAATATATAAAACACTATCAAAATTCTTGAGAGCCCAACTTTGCACCCATATATATTTGATTATGCCTAGGTGCATGACCTAAGATTTAGTGCATAGAAATTAGGGACTAATGTGATCATAACCATATGACCAAATCCCACTAACTCATCCATATGTGGAAATTATGATGTCATTAAAATACATACTTAAATTTTATGCCATTGGACCCAAAATGTCTATATGAGAACAATGATGAACTAGGTGGATTTCACTCATGCACACAAGTACTTAAACCATTCTTGACTTCTAATATGACCCTGTTCTCATGATCAAACCACTATACTCATCCTTTAACATCTTTAACCAAGCCAAAACTAAAGATCAACCAAGCCAACTTCAAGCACACTTTGACAAGCACATTGTGCACTTTGTCATTGATACTTAGGCTATCAAAACACTTCATCCACTCACCAAGACACCTCCATGTCATCACCATGAAACAATTGAAAAATATCTAAAAATATTACCCTTTTTCATTGATGTCAACACACATCATATAGCAATATATAGCTCACTTTTCTTCTCACTCTTTAAGCACTTTCATAATATGAAATTTCTCCCCCTTTGACACAATGACAAAGTGGGAAACAAATAATCTTTAGGACATAAAAAAATACCAATAGGAGAGGACCACCTTATAAAGATGATACAAACTCCCCCTTACCTTGATGTTACCCCTTCTTATCTTGGCACCTTCCTTTTGCTCCATGTTAACACTCTCTTCAACTAAGCACTACAACCAATGAAGAAAGAACACAATAAAACTAGAATCTAATGGAACATATCAAGAAACATATAATAAGGAATCCCACTAATATATATGATCCATTGCATCACTTGAGCAGCTTCAGATCTTCATACACCATGAAGAATCACCATACAAGCTCATTAGCAAACTCTCTTAAGCCACCTCAAGGATCATCAACAGAACTTCATTCAACTTATAAAATAATAAATATGAACTAAACCAACATTATAACTCTCCTTAAAACATAAATACCTTTCTCTTTTGGAGAAACTAAGCAAAAACATCAAATCTTCATACTAGGCACATTTAGACTACTTATAGCCCTACCTGGAACTTGTAGAGCCCACAAATCTTAGTAAACACATCATCAAGACCTGAAACTTCATATCTAGATCAATCACATATTCCCATTCAATCATACCAATTTAAAATGCCTAGCTCAACCTATGCAACATACTTCCTTCACAAACCTACTACCTAATTATGTCTACAACTTGATAAAAAATTGAATAACTTGATAACCACAAACCTTCAAATCTATGTGAATCTTGATTTTAAAACCCATTTGTAACATTTAACTTATTAATAATCCTTAGACCTCAAATCATAATGAAAACCAAGTTTTTAGCAAAGCCCAAAACCTTAGAATCTTAAAACAGAGTCAACAAACCTCTTTCTAGTCAAAGTCCACCTCTAAAACTTATTGAAAATATAGAGACAAAAATTACACACTTTTGGACCAATTTTTTTGATTCCAAATATTTGGGAATGCCTACACCCTATAATATAATTTAGGACCTACATACTCTTAGGCACAAACTAGGAAACCTGAGAGCAAAAAAATCTCTAATTTGACTTCAACAACCCTTCAGACCATAAAACCACCTAAATCATGTTATAATAAGGTCAAAAAACCTTTATATTCAGAATTATCATCTTGATAGAACATAAATCTTCTTTTTCCACTTGAAAACATTTAATTTAGCCCTGTAGACTGACCAAATACAACTATGACATCACTCTAACATCACCATAACATATCTTCCACTAGGACATACATGTTCCAACTAAAAACACTTAGCTCTAGCCTTCTAGGATCATCATTAGAACACCACATCAAAAAAAAAATCTCCACTTGAAAGGAGTCTCTTAAGAATCATATATAGAGACATCCTTTGCACCATAATGTACTAAAACAAAGTAAACCCAAGAGTGACCCATATCTCCTCAGTAATGACTATAATCCTCTTATAGCTATAAGAATTCTTACTCTTGTTATTCTTCTTATTAGTATAAAATATGATAGTTATTTCCTTTTATATATCAATCTCCTTCTAATCTAAGATATAATTGACAACATATAAAGCAACTATGGAATCTTGACATACCTTTTCATTTGAGGAATCAACCTTGTAGTTTTGAACTTCATCACTAATCACTAAAAATTAATGTTATTTGAATAAAACTTGATCATCAATATCAATATCTTAACTTAGATCCATACTTTTCTTAGAACTAGCCTCAACTAGTACCTTAGTCTTCGACTTGAGCTTGGTCTCTTCATTCTCAACATGAGGAGATAATTAGATCCCTTAACAATCTTCTCCTTTTGTAACATTCTACACCATATAAAATAAATTACTTGGAACTATATACTCATCATGACTCACCTTTAGTTTCCATGAGCTAACTTTCCTTTTTCTTTGAACTCTTGGAGCCTTATTGAACTTATTTTTACTTAATGGCCTTTGTTTGCAGAATCTAGCAATGTGACCTCTCTGTTCATAGTTGTAGTAAACCATACTCCTTGATGGAAACTTAGCATATCTTACCTTTTTTATAAAATTTTTTACAAAGTGTCCCACATGATGATAGTTGAATCACTCAACATTTCTCACACCTTTTGACTAATTTCCCCCATCATAGTTCCATGCAAATTCATTGTTAATAGGTCTCCTACAATCTCTAGATCTATGCCCAAACTGATTACAAGTATAACAATAACCTTTGAAATTCACATACCTCATGGAATTTAGTTTTTTTATTTTATTTATATTCATTATACCAGTACCTTCATTCATGGTTTGATGATTTATCTTCAAAGGTTAATCCACCTTTCTCTCATTGACATTCATGTCAACTTGAGAAGCAAAATTGGGATCTTCATTAAAACCCGATCCATATTTATCACTAGATGAATTTTGACTCTTTAATATATCATCCAAATCATTACAACTTTTATCAAACTTGATATATGATTTCACCTTGTTTTCATACTTCTTTAACTCATTTTTCAAAAAACACAATCTTAGAAGCATACCTTGAACATTCATCTTATTTAGATTTTAGGATTGTAGATAGTATGTCTAATTGATAACTAAGATACTTGACCATATCTTCATTTTCCTTAAGGCCTTCATTTATTATTTCCTTAAATACATTGAATTGTTCCTCGTAGTCCTTGAGTTTAGATTTCATCTTTTTATTGATATTCTCAATCTTCAGTTCTTCTTGAGCATTTGTCAATGCAGTCTCATTGTCCACCTCATCCTCATCATCATCAAAATCAAACCAAGTAGACTCATTTTTATGTGAGAAACTACCTTCCTCATCCATGAATAGGTATTCATCTTCAATAGGACAATCAAATTTATTATTGGGTTAATTCTCCAATTGTTGAATCCTACCATTTTCACCAAATCTATTTATACCAGACTAGTAAACCTTATATAACTTTGTTATAGTGGGAGGATTTTGTTTATGATAATTAATATTGAGATGAAATAAAAAGGAATATTTTTTGGTTTGGTCTTATCCTTTCTTAGTTTATCAAGCCATTCTTAATAGAATGAGTCATCCTTTTTTACTATTGTGTCTTTGTGGAGTTGTGATTTAAACTTGTGGCTTCAAGTTTATGAGTTATTCATGATCATACTTTGATTCATTGACTTCAATCTCATCTTATGAGCTACAATCTTCTTTATTGTAGAGAATCTTCATGTACTTGAAGTATTTTTCTTGTTGTCAAACTTTCTAAATCCATTTTTGCTCTTATCAGACCTGAATGATCTCTTGACCTCATCATGAATTTTATCATGCTATTCATCATCATCCTTATTATAATTATGAGGTTACTTATTAGAAAAAATTTCTATCTCACTATAATTTAATCATTTGAGTGGTAGTTTACCTTTATACTTTCCTGAACATGTTCTCAATTTCTTTGAAATCAAAGAAATTAGTTCATCCTCATCTATATCAAAATTGTCATGCTCTTTGGTTTTCTTACCTTGGAAATTATTCTTTGGATTCATATTTGTCTTGAATTTTTCTTCCTTCTTTGGTGGTATATCGTCATTATTCCTCAACTCATAGGCAGTAAGGGTGCCATGCAATTGATCCATATTGAACTAAGTAAGATCATTACTTTCTTCTGTAATAAATAACTTTGTATCAAACTTAAGGGATAGAGAATGTAATACCTTTTGAACTATAGTATCCTCTTCAAGGTTCTCTCCAAGACCTATAATGATGTTCAAAATCTCATCAACTCTTTATATAAAAGATGCCACATAATCTTCTTCCTTCATCTTGAGACTTTCAAATTACCTTTTTTGAGTCTATAACTTATCAAGCTTGAATTTTCAATCTCTTTCATAAATGATATGCATTTTGTCCCATATGTCTTTAGTAGATTTAAAATTTATTAACTTTTTTTATTCAATATCTAAAAGACCACAAGTGATAGCATTCATTGCCTTGGAATTATTCCCAAAAAACATCTTACCTATTGTACTAGATAGAGTAGTAGGAATAACATAACCATCTACAACATATTACCATACATCAAATCCTAGGTACATAATGTATGTCCTCATTATTTCACTTAAAAAATCATACTTAGATCCATTGAACATCGGTTCTTGATTAGTAGAGAAACCTCCTTGATGACTACTCATATTGTACCTTAGATCACTTTTAAGTTGTCAATCCTTTACCAAAGGACATTAAATGATACCAATTTTTATAGGTACAATCACTAAGAGGGGGGTGAATGATTGAGCCTAAATAATTCAATTTCAATTCCAAAAAAATCATCATATATTAACTTGATCAAGTGACATTAACAAGATATCTCATTCATTTAATGCATACACAAGATCAAACACATAACACATAGTTCCCATGGGAAACCATCATGGGGAATAAAACCCACTCTCAAGCCTATAATACATGGAATATTTTAATATAATAAATTACAAACAAGATATTGGTAAAATAATTTATACCAACAAACCTTGATCATATCCTCTTAACCAAAGGCATTTAGTGAAACACTTATTTCACAAGGAGCAACTACCCCTAAGGAAGACCAAGTCCTTTAGACCCTTGTTGAATTGAACACCTCCACCTTAGAAATAATATATTAAATAATTTATGATGTATATTTATTTATCTAATCCCTAAAAAAACTTTATCTCTATCTCATATAGGCCTCTCACATAGGCATGCCACAATCTCTCTCCTTCTTCACTTAAATTGTCCTCATATGCACACTTAGACCTCTTTACATATCATTAAAATACAAGAGAACTTTTATGAAATCATATATATGACCTATAGGTCATACACATAGTCATAAATATAATATACTCATCAATTCATCAACTAGGCATTCTACTTCTCTTTCACTCTGTAACTCTCACATACACCTTGCACTAGTCTCTCTCTCTCAGGTCTTCCACAAGTCTATAAACCAACACATTTGGTTTCACCATTTATAGATCAATCATGAATTAACAAGATCAAAATGTTTCCTTATTGGCCACAATACATTCCTTCATCCTTAATTAATCTCACATGGGTCACATTTAAGCACAATCCACTTTTAAATAGGCCTAAGTCACTTCTAAGTCCTATGGAGACCCATGCAGCTCTTTGACACTTCTCTGAGAAAATTAAGAACATAAGAACACTTTAAAAATGAATGGACCCATTTTTAATCATCATAATACCCTTTTTATTTAGCATAATTCATTCAAACAACATTTTTTTCACATAGTCACCATAAACGAATACATAGTTAACTTATAAGCCTTTATTCATATTGAATATGATTTATCACACCTAAAAAATACACAAAAATAATACTTATGGAGTATAAAACACTATTTAATACCTAAAACATCATGAAACATCTAAATAACATCAATACAAACATAATTACCCTTCTTAGGTTACTTACAGAGCATACATGAATTCATAGTCAACTTTGAACATTAATAACATTGATTATAAACATGTTAAAATATTCAAATTTATATTTATAGATTCAAATTGGAGTAGTATACAACTTTTATTTTTATATCACCTTTGAATTAGTCTTAGATCAAAAGTTATGGATAAAATACAAAGCACTAGTTTTTCCTTCACAAATTCAAATATTCAAATGCAAACGGTTATAGTTAAACTCTAAACAATATGATCACATCTCATTATTTTGAATATTCAGATTTATTTCACACCATTGATATTATTTGACATTTAACACATAGTGTGCCAATGCCTAAATGTTAATATTTGAATAGTTGACCTCATCTCATGGAATATAGAAACATTGACTCAATGCACTCCATTGATCTTCTATACATAGCTCTATCTTTAACAATGCTAAAAAAATCAGTTTTACCTCTTGAATTTAATTCAAACCATTTATCTCTATTTTTATGATTGCCTTTTCACCATTAATCCTTGGAAGAATCTCGATCTTTATCTTTGCATAGTTTTAAACATTAAACACTTGGCACCATCTCACTACTTCCTGACTACTTGGAGCAAGATGATCCATCAATGTTTTTCAAACTTTAACTTACACATAAATGATTATGGTAACCTTTTCAATATATTTTTAAGGTCAACCTTACACCTCCGTATGTTTTTCTTTACTCAAGTGCATGTTTTGAAATTTGGGTCATATGATCTCCTCACATAGGATAATCCAACCATGTGTCAAACTACTCTTAAAACCTTTGCATGTGAGAGATATAGTTTCATTAATCTTATCACTCATATTTTTTATACCACAGAGCCAATAATGTTAATAATTACCTATAAGGCCAACTTTGCACGTGCATATATTTTGATGAGATTCAATGCATGATTTGAAATTTAGTGCAAATCAACTAATCACAAAACTAAACAAACCCATATGATCAAATTGTTCTAAAACATCCACACATGTGAGATATTCCATCACCAAACTAATTACTTAGCTCTTTCTTACCTCATGCAAATTTTGATAAGTATGGGAAAATAATGTCAAACTGCTTGGAAGCCCAAATTTTCACTTACATATCTTTTATCATTCTTAGGTGCATGACCTAAGATTTAGCACATAATAATTAAGCACAATACTGAACAAACCCATGTGACCATTTCCTCCTAGAACCTCCATGTGTGTAAATATTAACATCATCAACATGGCTACTTGGTTATATTTGAACATAGAAAACATTTTCAAAATGCTTGAAGGCCCAACATTGCACCCACATATCTTTGAATGTGCTTAGGTGCATGACCTAAGATTTAATGCATAACAACTAGGGACTAATGTGATCACAACCATATGACCAACTCCCCCTGACTCATTTATACATGTTAATTATGACATCATCAAACTACCTTCTTAGATTTTCTATCATTGGACCTAAAATGTCTAGATGAGGAAAATGATAAACCGAGTCAATTCTAATCATCCACACAAGCACTAAAACCATTATTGAATTATAATAAGACACTTTTCTCATGATCAAATCACCATACTCATCCCTAAACATCTCTGACCAAGCTAAAACTTAAGATCAACCAAGCTAACTTGAAGCACACTTTGAAAAGTACATTGCACACTTTGTCATTGTTACTTAGGCTGTTAAATCACTTCATCCACTCACTAAGACACCTCCATGTCATCAACATGACATCATTGAAAAATATCCAAAAAAATTAACAACTCCATAAAAAAGGGGGAATTCATAGAGATTTTTCATAAAGATCAAGCTTTTAGAATCCACTTAGAGTACAATTTTTAGTACACAAGCTCAAATTATAGAAATTAGACTCAGGCAGACATAACGAGGAATAGTGACATAGATGTCAATTAAAATTATATAAAAATAAAAATAGTTATACATTATGAACCAAATTTCAACACTAGTGACACATGGTTCAGCTATCCAAGATATGGAACTACTATCTAGTAGCCTCAATTTTATAAAAGTATCGATTGGCCAAAAAAGTATAGTAGGTATATTACCAAGTTTCTATAGGTTTAATTATATATTTACCAATTTTGGATTAGTTTATCTCAAATTCATACCAAATTTATTAGATTAGGTGCATCATGTATGGCATGACCATTCCAATTTATAGTTTATATACTTAGATACAAATTATTACTATTCAATCCATAATCCATATACTTAGATCTGAGATTTGGAGGCATGTGTGCAACACATTATTTTTGTATACTCACTTATACAGTAGTTGATAAAATGGAATGATAAAATCCATGTTACTCTTTAAAATTTATACATCAAAAACCATGTTCTAGTTTAAACACCATATTCATGACTTAATCCATCTATAGGGTTTGGCATTCTTGAGTGGCCTACAACCACCAAATATACCCCAATGGCCATATAGCTAACATCTACAATTATACATTTTTAGTTAAATTTAATAGTTTAAATTTTAGATGGGTCTAATACACATTGGTAATAAATTATAGATTCATAGTCTACTTGGTTTCTTGATATACTTACATGAGAGAGTTGGACACATCATCAATCCAATCCAAGTTACTCATAGGTCATGATCCACCAACCAATGGTGGGAAATGATGGAGTCAAAACTATATTAAATTATTTATCCACCCACACATGAGGATTGAGCAAGCCATTAACTCATTCCAATCTATTCACCAACTGATTACTATATACATGCACACAAATAGGTTGTCACCAAGTTTATGTATTGGTTTACATGCCTAGTGAGTTGTATTCATTCCTTTCCTATCTCTTATCCCTTTACTTAGTTTTATCTCTTTACTCAATTTTTTATTTTATTTTGATATCTCTTAAGTAATAATTGATCTATGCACATTTCATTTTTAGGACATGCAATGGAGCATGCTTCACACACTCAAATCTAGATTCATAGGCTTCACCTATTAAGTAAGTCTAGGTACACTTCTTTTCATTTTATCCTACTATTTTCACTTTGATACATTTCTATAATAAATTGGGGATAAATTTAATCACCTAAAATTGACATTTAAGTACTAAGAGTGTTACTTGAGATAACACATCCCTAGATTAGCCCTATACCTATTTTAGGACCTATTTTCATACTTATCCATCCTTTATGCAAGCCACAAAAATAATTAAACATCCATAAAGAAGTCCTAGACCCTCATTATAAAAATTTTCCCCTTTGTGTCCTTGGTTATTCTACTTGGACACTCACACCATAATAGGGATAATAGTACTATATGGTGCATCCCAATTTTGGCACTATTATCCTTTCTCTCCTTTTTCCACAAATGGATATATTTTCAAATATCAAACCATATAGGGTCAACTTTGAATTATTTTAACACCTACATAAGGCCTAGAATAGTATATATACATGAATTGTATCCCTCTAACCACTAGATGGAAATTATATATAAATTACACATACAAACATAGAACATGTTGTGAATAATTAAGGTTATCAATCCCTATTCTGACCTACTTTTACATACTACCATCTACAACATTATTAATCTCATATTACTCATATTTCTAGTCTCAAGTACATTTAAATCACTCAATTATATAATCATAATAGCTTCACTTGCATTTACACCAGCACTTAGGTGGGGATAACTACATTAGGCTTGATCCCTCTTTGGAGAATTGGTATGTAGGCAACTCTCATTATAGCATATTGTTGAGGATGTCCATCCTACCTCACTAATAACACACTTTACATCTTATATCAACTAAATGACCTAAAAACATGGAATATTAGGGTTTACTCACAAAATCGATCAAAATAAGTCATATATAGGGTTCCATAAGTCATGCACATAGGAATAGACTTCATAGACCCAAACAAGTTCACCTAGAAGTTCATAATAGTACTAAATAAAGGACACTACCACTAAAATAAGGACACTAATGTCACAAAACTCTACTATCTAATTATGGCACTACTATCTAGAAGGGGTTTTGACACCTAGATCATATTTGTGACTCATACTAGCCTCTACCTCTTTTTTAGCCTCCATATCATCTATTTTAGTCATTTTCTATCTATGTTCTCATTTACATTATTTATTATTATTTTAAAAAAGGTAAAGTAAAATCAATTTTTTTATAGATCAGTGGTTGTATTTATTGTATATTTATAACCTAATTAACTAAAATTAACCTTTAACAACATAAAATTTACATTCATCTATGTCTTAAGAGGTTAAAACAAGATATTTATACATTTTTAATCTCTTGTAAAATTTATATACTCATTTATCTCCTATAAAAACAACTAAAATAAATGAGTTATTATACTCATGTAACCTCTCTCACCCAAACAATTAATCATATAATTATATTATGTACTAACTAATATTCCAAAAAAATAGATTCATACCACCTAATACATATTAAATGAACACACCATATAAAATTTAATATGATTCATGTATAAATGTATGTAATGAAACACATAATGGCCAAATAGTAGGAAAACAACACAACAAGCAATAAAATCAATAAGCACAAAATAAGTAAAACCAATCTACAATATCAATGTACATAATTATCACACATAGTAAATAATAATATCCATATAACACTCTAATTAGTATAGCCAAGGTCAATACATATACAATAAATATAAGTGGATCAAAAATTTCAATGGAATGGTTATGGAAATTTGTAACCCAGATATATGTAATAAAGATATGACCCTAGCGTAGGCAATCCCCCAATCCAGGAATGATAACCCCTAGGTGTAGGAATGTTCTGCATCTAAATTTCCATGTCATATGAAACCTATATTTGCTAAAAATAACTCATGTATACCATGAAATGCATTTTCATATTAAGAATGAAATGTAATCTAACATATTGTGATAGACAACATTAATGAAATAGGTACACTAGCAATACATGGTATACATAGTTCCTTATTTTTTATTTTTATAAATATTTATATTTATTTTTGTATTTTTTTAAAAATTGACACACAATTATATATTCAATATATTACAAGGATATAAAAATAGATTAATGGAATAAATTTAAATAGTTTTTAGCATATGTCAAGACGTGAAGACAAGTGACATGCCCCCAATTGATATGGGTATATCAAGAGAGTATATACAAATAGGATGACACATGTCCCCAATGCGAAATAATTAGTGGATGTGTTCATGTCATGATATATATGCATAAATTTATTAGATCATAATGAATTCCATAATATTATAAATCATAGATAGTCAATGTCTAGAGGTAAACAAGTAGTATGCCCTAAGAAATGTGCACTAGGATTAGACAATTGTAAAGTTTCATCATCATAGGAATATATGTCATGAATATCTATATTAAGATAAAAATAAAAATGAAAGGGCCAAGTGAAAATATCACAACCATAAAAAAGTGAATGCATAGAATAATAATCAATTTAAAATCATAAGTACACATGTATGCCAAGATAGAAACATAGACAGGATAAGAAAATAATAAAACATCAAGAATATATGTACAATATATTGTGTTTTATCTAAAAAATGATGTCATAAAATTTAAATGAGATTAATATTTAATACAAATAATATGTACAAAAAATATTTTATTTTTTTAATAACCTATGTTGACTTACTAAACTTAGACAGAATTAGATACTTGTGTTAAACTTACTTGAGATGATTATTGTAACAACACTTGTTCCTTGATAATAGCTTATTATTATTTTACAATTGAAAATAATTTAAATATATCATTAATTTTATATTATTCTTATTTTCCCTTGTGTTTCTTATTATTAATTCACACACCTATATTATAATCTTATAATAATTAGATATCACTGGTTGATCACTAGCTAAAAGAATTATTTCCACTTCATTTTCTTGTTTTGTAGATGTTTTCACTTTTAAAATTTTAATTATTCCACATTTATTATGAAATGTAACATAATCATGATTCTTAATAAGTGTTTCCTCCATTGAAATTAGCCATTATTTTATTAGTTTAGCATTGTATTAATCCAAATTAAGGTCAATGTGAGGAGAACATGTTTTGAGACTAAGACTATCAACAACTCAATGGATCCAATAAATTTCTTAGGTGAAATAAATTTATCCAAATATTTAATATCATATATAATATATTTGATAATTTTCATGGTACAAACATTTATTTTGTGATGATTATCAATCATAACATTAGTGCAATACTTTTCATTAATGTGAAGACTAAAGCTCAAAGACTCTATGAATGAATAAGCCTTTGTAGTTTTCCCATTGGAAATCATGTTTGTAACATTATCCTTCTTAGGTATGTATGTATTGATTTTTAATTTACATCTTGTGCACCATTTTATTATGCATACTTTCCTTTTTAGATAACTCTATTTTAGTCGACTCTTCTTTATGTAACATTTTTGACAACTAATATTTTAGTAAGTTTTAGTTGTGTAACTCTTTTTTTGATAATTGTTATTTTGATAATTATTATTTTAATAATTTTTCCTTATGTGATTTTTACTTAGAATATGTAACCACAATTTGAAGAGTTTTATTGATTATAAAAGGTGTATTTGATTTTGGTAGACTAGCATGATGGTCGAGTGGTTGAAAGAGTAAGAAGAGGGAGAGGAGGAAGGTGAGGGAAGAAATGGCATCAAAGGTAACATGGTAGGTGAGGTCAGTTATAGAGGGGGAGGAGTGGGCCAAATATAGTCTATAAGATTATTGAATATCTTGTCTATGGGTGATGGGGAAGTGTTATAGGCCAGAAAGTCTATAAAAACTAGAGCTATAATAAAAAAAGGTAGACCTACTAGAGCGATGGGTATGAAGCAATCTAGTGGATGATCAGTGATTTCAAAAGGGTTTACACTAACAAAAAGTTATTATATTCATATTGTCTTAATGATTCTAACCCTTATCATTTCTATGGTGATTTTTGTAAATCCAAAATTATATAGTCTTACCCCAGTTATACTCCTTAGTTGTTTAATAGGAATTCTCTTTCAAGTTTGGACATTGGAGGGAGGAAGGCAACTATAGTTTATTTGAAGGATAAGGTTGGTTTAGTGGAGCATCAAGATCCTTGTTTTGAACCTAGCCTATTTGGGGATGTTCCCCTAATATTTTATAAGGACCCTTTGGTTTTTAAGGTTTCTAAGGATGAGCTTTTAGTGATTGATAAGAAGTTTAGATGCATATATATTATCTATAGATGCATGGGGGAAAGACCTTCCTAAGAAGATCTTGTTTCTTGGTCCAAAGCTAAGTGAAAAAATATTGAATAAGATTAATTTTCTTAGATTTCAAATGTATTCTACTTAATCTAATTCTAATCAATGGAGGACCATGACTTTATTTGGAATAATGGTTTATGGTTTATTGGTAATGTGGTGATTTTTACGTGTACTTAGAACCCTTTTTTGATCTATCTACAAAAGTAATTTTGAAAGCCTTAGTTTGGGATAGGCTTTGGAATCTTCCATTGGCCATGAGATATCCCAGATAACTTCAATAGTTGGCATCAAAATATGGGGAGTTTGTGAAAATTGACAAAATTTTGGATTCTCATCCAAGATTTTTAAGGGTTTATGTTCTATAAGATTTATCTAAACCTTTTCATCGCTCTATTAATATTTTGTCCTATGTTGGATCATGGCTTCAATTTGTCAATTTCAAATGTATTCAATTCAAGTGCTTTGAATGTAATAAGTTAGGGTACAAAAAAGTGTAATTCCCTATGTTTTTTGAAAAAAAGAGTAATGCCTCTTGTTTTAGAAAATGGGAAATAAAAATTTGTTTTCCCAATTATGATTTAGTGCTTAATTATAAAAAATTGGTTACTTCAGTATTCTTCCTATTCATGTGGAGAAAATTGTTGATGAAATTCATGATGTTGGAAATGACAGTGTTAGGTATTAGTTTTTACATTAGCAAATACATTCAATGTTTACTAAGAGGTAAATATTAAATCGGTGAGTTATTTATTAGATTGGTTATTCAAATATATTGTGATAACAATATATTCATTTATAGTCTATTTGTTAATGTGTGTTATTCATAGGGATTTGGGTCAAATTTTGATGGAGAGATAATCTCCATGATTATACTAAAGATATTCCTATAAAATTATAATGTCCCAAATGATTAATCAGAGTGTGTGAATAAAATATATGTAGAGGATTATTATGGTGTGTTAAATATTTTCCTCTCTATGTCTGTCTCATGTTTACATATTTTATTTGTTCAGAGTTAAACTAGATTCATTAGAGAGGAAGGTTCCTTCTCCTTACCAAAAGGGATTGGATCCCTCTTCGAGTGATGTTTTGGTTGGTGGGTGCTGACATAATGGGGTTTTGTGGATTTATTCCTAGCTACCTTGTGAATATGAATAGATTAATCCTCCGTACATGTATAAGATTTTTTAAATCCAAAAGTTAGAGCGTTTTTGTTCTTTCCATAGGTAATCCTATAATTGTGTAAAAGGGGTAGCTTTACCCCTGTGTCAAGGTGGTTTGTTTTCAAAGGTTTATAGGTCTAGGAAAGATGAAGGTGATGTGGTGATAGAGGATTATAAATAGGATGTAACATAAATTTTTAGTTCCCAATAAATCTTGATGATATCAAAAATCACTTGTTCTCTTACCAAACCAAATTATGGCAAGTAAAGTTGTAAGAGAGGAATAAAGTCTAAATTAGAACACTTCAAAATGGATGCTTTTAATTATAATTCTATAGGATCTCATTGGACCTTGGAATCACTTTTTTCAAGTAGGTGGAGAAAATCACTTGCATCTTGAGGTTGAGTGATTATTCTTTGGTTGTTTTCTTCTTTCTAGTTTTTAGTGATGGGTATGGCTTCTTTTGGTTGGTAGGTTCTTTGGTTTTGTTTATCGGATATGCTCTAGTATGGTTCCTTATTATTATATACTTATTTTTTCCATCCCTTATTTATTTTAATTTTTTCCTTTTGGGGACTAAGCCCCATGTTGTGTCCTAGACCTAGTTAAAGCTCTGGTCAAAAGCTAATATCAATTAAAAAAAGTGTATTTGATTTCGATGGTTATTTAATCAATGTGTCTAATGTAAGCTCACCACTACCCCTAACAAATTTTATTCTATTTTTTTACTTCCAACACTCACCATTATGGTGTACCTTTATTAAATGAGGCACAATTGTATTTAGATATATTTAGAGGACACATAGAAGGCACAACGATTAGTTTGTTTTGAAGCATGTTCCTTAAAATTTAATTTGGATTATTATTAAGGATATGTGAAGATTTTTATCTATTCATTGTATATTATTTTGGCTTATTAACCCATACTTGAGATGAGATATTTTGTGACCAGTAAGTTTTATATGGAGAATTATATATGTAAACTATATTATCATGTTTAAGATTCTTTACATTTTTATGCTTATTTTTAATTGACATAATCATTTGAATTAAAACTTGGTTTTTATTTTGGGATGCCTTTATAGACTTAATCATAGTAATCATATTATATAAAATGACCACTTTAAATACACTACATCTCATAGGTTGGTAGGTTATAACTTTAACTTTGTTATGATAATTTATATTAGTGCTCACTTGTGTGTGAGAACATATATTATGTGAGAAATAATATTAATGTATGAAAATGAAATAAATTGAGTTTAATATCAATAGGTTTATGGAAGAATTTTTAGGAGATGGAGAGATTAAAGGAGAGAAAAGTGTGAGAGATTAGTGGGACAAGAGATGAATGTTGACTCTTTGTTTGTATGAGAAACATACAATATATAATTCAATCTCAATCTATGAATAAATTAATTAATTGAAGTGGACTAACCCATTTTTGTATTTTTCACATCTAGAACTTTGGCTATTTCACCATTGAATAAATTCTCTAATATGGAGTAATTTCTATATTAATTATCAAAGAAAGTTCCCTTAGACCTCTCTTTTTCCTTCCATACATTGTTTTTTACATCAATATGGCTTAATGGATATGAATTGTGCCCCATATGAAAATGACATGTTTATCCATCCAACCATCCTTGTAGGCTAACAACAACTTACAGTAAAACCCCCATGCAAACTTGTTATCATTCACCACCCACCTAGATTTTCTCCTCTTTGATTCTATGTTTTCCACTCTTTCATTTATTTTCACACCATTATTTCCATTATTTGAATTCAACATATAAAAATATAATGTATCTGTGTATGTGTGTGTATCTATATGTATTTTTTAGGTTTGCAAAGCATTTAAGGAAGAATAAAAAATATGTCTCTAAGTGTAACCATGGGCTTTGCCTAGGTAAAACTCTACACATGAATGTTTGTATATTTATTTTTAAATCAATATAAAAATCTACCAACAATAATATGGTTGTTGTTTCATCCTCCCTGACTTATTTTAATTTGCTTCACCCTCAACTCTACATTGGTGGCTCATTTTACTATTTTTTAGTTACATTCAGATCTACTTTGTAACACAGTCCTACATTGATCACATTGGTTAGAGTGTATTAGATATTGGAATAATTTATTTGAATTAAGAATTATTAAAATCATTTCCATTATTCATACATTAAATTTGACCATGATCACACTCAGATCCAATCCCTAAAAATGTGTGGTATGACATTGAAATGAATCATGCATCGATAATGGTGTTCTATAATGTATTCTAAAAATTGTTGAGGTTGAATGTGAGTTGTGTATTTTGTTTGGTAATAGAGTATAGAAAGATTTAAATTCACCATGTCAAACTCCTCTCATCTTTCATCACCATCCAACACAGCTCAACTACCATACTCCTATGGCATGTTGATGACCTCAACATAACTTGTGGTGAGCTTGATCAGAACTAAACTCCCTTCCAAGCTCATTATGCCATCCCTCATCCCATTCATCTTCCTTTTAGTGACATTAGCTTCTCCACCTCTAACCCACTTTTTTATTTCCCATGGTTTAGGTTTTTTATTTTATTCTAGTCATGGTTTTAGTTTTATAAAAACTATTTTTATTCATTTTATATTTAAGAATTTTAATTTATTATTTAGTTTAAGTTTGTTTTTGTTTTCTATAAAAATACAATGGAATCTTGTGGTTTTTTATATTATAAGTGGTTTTATATTTATTTTAGTCTATACGTTTTTCTTTTTGTATGTTTTTATTTATTAAGTTTTTAAGTTTAGTTTTAAATTTGCTTATTTTTATTTTTTAATCTTAGTTTTAGTCTATAAATTTGTCTTATTTTATCTTTTTAGATATGTTAATATTTTTTTATTATTTTTAATGTTTAGGTATATTAATATTAATTAGATAATTTTTAGTTTGTTTATTCTATGTTTTAATTTTATAAATTCTTAAATTATTTTATATGTATATAGTCACAAGTATTTTGTCTCTCGAGTGTCATTTTTAGCTTTTTGTGTCATAGTCTTATTTTATGTCATTTTTCACTGACTCTATGTCAAAATTAATTTGTGTCATCATTTATGATTGATTAAAACAATTATTTTAAGTTGGAAATATTATTTCAAAGATATTTTTAAATAAATCATAAATAAAATATCTCCTATGTTTGATGTATAATCTTCAATGTAATTAATCCCTCAATGTTATAATGGACACTTTCTTAGGTGAACCTCGTGTCTTAATTATTGAGGGGAGGATATCAAGATAGTTATTCCATGTAATTTCTCTCCCCATGTTTTCACTAAAGGGTGAATGTTAGGAAAATATATGTCAGTTTTCACTTATGTGTGTGGACTATATTATGGAAGAAATAATATTAATGTGTGAAAAGTAAATAAAGTGAGTTGCATGTTAGGTAGATAGGATTGTGGAATAATTTTTAGGAGATAGAGATAATACATAAGATATAAGTGTGAGATATTATTGGAATGAGATATGAATGTTGACTACTTATTTTTATGAGAAACATACACTATATAATGTAATCTCCACCTATGAATAATTTAATTAAAGTTAACTAACCCCTTTTTATGTTGTGCATAATTGATCCTTTGGATATTTAACCATTGAATTAATTATTCAATATGGAGTAATTTATACATAAATGTATTTTTATTAACCAATTTATGTTGTGCACAATCAAGCCTTTAGCTCTTTCACCATCAGATGCAGGTGCATCATTGTTTTCAATTCAATTACTCTTATATTTATATTTATGATGTGTGTATGGGTATGTAAGGTCATTTATACATGTTATATAATCTATTTAATTTTTTTAGCACCAAATTAGGTGTTTGATATTTTCCCACCAAAACTAGGAAATTCAAATTTTTGAATATCTAGACAAGGTTTTGAACAATTTTAGGCTATTGTTTCACTAAATTTTGTCTATTTTAAGTCTAAAGGAAAATAGAAAGAAAGATGAAGATAAGTGATTAGAATGAGACTGGATTTGGTTTTCACACTATATCCAAACATTGTGATCATTCCTCTTTGGCTGGGGAGGACTACCTATAAATAAGAAAACACTACCACAAGATGTTTATTAGTAGTTAAATGAGTGGGCTGCCAAGTTATGCACTTGTTCTAAGAAGTTTGAAACTTCCTTAGATATGATAGTATACTTTTGAGAGGCAAAAGAATAATAAACAATTTAAAGAGAGGTAAAGAGAGAGTAAATGAGAGGGAAGATTACTATTATTAACAACCTATATGTAGTAAAGAGTGATAGGGTATAGGTGAGGAACTCTTTATATTTTAGAAGTTGTCTAGGTAGGTTTTGAAGAGGTTAGGGAATCTGCAGCCACAGATGTCAGTGGGGTAGTGATCAATATCAGTTATACTACCAAGGTCAGTAGTGAGGAGATCAATGTCAGTTAGGCTACCGAGGTCGATAGGGGTAGTAAATAATTGGGAGCTTGTAAAAGGATTTTTTTGGTCTAAAAAATGGTTTGGATCAAGTCATGGAGGTTAGGGGAGTTATGAGAGAGAGATTATGGCTTGGGTAGGTTTTCTAAGAGGTTTGGTATTTCAAGTTAAGGGGAAATAAGTGAGGAAGCTTTGTAACTCCCTCACAGGGGTTCAGTCAGAAGTGCATAAAGCAATGTAGAGTAGATGTAAAAAAATAGCAAAATAAATGTTTAAAAGACCTATAATATAATTGATGTACTTAGTTATGGTTACCAAATGATATGTGATATATTGATGATCTCTAGCAAGGAATCTGAACCTAAATGCCTAAATAGAGAGAATAATTGGGTGTTGTTGGTCTTCAAGAGCTCAGTTATTGATCATGATTGACTTACGCAAGATGGCTATAAGTTAGGATGTCAAAAATAGAATGCCCAGATCTTGAATGAAATTAAGAATTAATTTTCTTATTTTTTGTTGACTTAAATTTTAGGTTGGAGTTTGGATTTTATTGCCAATGTCAGTCATCCCACAGACGTCAATCATGGCTTGACCAATATCAATGGCTCTATAATAGCTAAACTTTACTATTTTTGGCTTGTTTTCTATTTTTGTTCATTCCAAATGTGACATCCATTATAAAATAGTAAAAATAAGAGGTTAGGAAGGAGGTAGTTGATTAGTATTTTAGTTTGGGAGTGGGAATAAGTCCTGGGTAGTTAAGATGAGGTGACTAGGTCTAGAGGTGACTCATCAGGTAGGAATTAGTCATAGGGCAAGGTGGCTAGGTAAGGTGGAAAATGGGATTTTTAATTAACTTAATTAAGTATTTTAAATTAATTAAATGTGTGAGGGGTAAAAATAAGGGGTAGGGAGATTATTTATTATTAAAATAGGCATAGGGGGTTTTGATATAGGGAGTTATGCATGTGTGTGTGACATAATTTTGGTGTCTACATTTTCCCCTTTTTGTCTTGTAAATTTTATTGAAATGTTGTAACATAAAAATAGGAGTTATATGCTCCAAGTATTTGATGAGGTATCCCACCTCAAAATGGGAATCAATGGAGGAGAAACTAGAATCCAAAACCAGTTTGATAAAAAGGTAATTAGGTGAATCATGTAGAATTGAGTATCACTCTGTATGCATATACTATAATGAGTTATAGTAAAAAAAGTCAAGAATAGCCAAGGTTAAGGAGTACTTATATAGAATTAACCAAATCATAACTTATAAGTGATAGTTGATGGGTTAAAAAAATCAACGTTGTAGCTCTAATGGTCAATGTGTCCTAGCTATCGAAGGTAGGAATTGCCCATAGGAAATGTAAAAGGGTTGAAGATGATAGGATAAACTTGGTTGCCATAAAAAAAACTTAATATACATATGTGTGCATAATAGCCAATTATAGAAGAAATAACATAAGTGATCAAGATAAGAAATGCAATGTTTGTGTAAAAGGGTCAATGAGTGGGGAGATGTTAATGATCTCTAAGAAAATTCATCATGGTTGAAGATTTAAGAGATCTTCAATGGTGTTTGTCATGGTTGGGGGAGATATATGTGATCTCTAGTTACCCCAGTATATGGGTAAAGTTTGAATAGTTAGGGTTACTATGTTGGGGTAAATAGTATTGGCATGGTACCAATGTCAGTTACATATGCCGATATTAATAAGATAAAGTGATAAAATTGGTAAAATTAGGGAAACATTATTGATGTTGATATGTGTAAGCACTGACGTTAGTTTATTAGGTCAAGAATGCTGATGTCAGTGATTGACCAAACCTAACAAAAGGGGGTTTGGTGGCTGACCAATATCATTTAGAACTTTGTGATTAGAGAGAATAAATAGAGCTTGAGAGTGATTTGAGATGGAAATACAAAGAGGGGATCCATTGAGAGGTGCACAACCATAGGAACTAGTCGTGATATCTAGGAGGAGATGAAGAGATGAGGTAAGAGCCTTGACTAGTTGATTTGAAGTTTCATTTTAGTATTTGTAATTTTTAGGCTAATTGAGGGGTGGCATGGAAAAAACATTAGTGGAGGGGTAGAAAATAGGGTAGGGTAGTTTTAGGATAAGTTAGGGGGTGTTGTGGGTAGGTTTTTAGGTGAAATGTGTATGTTTGGTCTTGGGCCATTCAACCCTAGGGCTAAACCAATCATTGACATCAATTAGGTCCACTGACATCAATTGAAATGGAACTAAGGTTGGTAGCTACACACTGATGTCAGCTGATACTTAGGTTGATAAATTTCTAACATCAAAATTAATGCTAACATTGGTGACTATAGAAAAGTAGTAAAATAGGAGAAAGGGTGAGTTTGGATCTCCAATGGAAGTGGTCAGCTAGCCTAATGGCCGAGCTAGCCTCAAAAGACCTCATGTTGACTGAGTGATCCATACATAGCTTAGTTTAGGGCCTCAAGCCAATGCAGTTCTCCCAGAGTCTATGGAAAATATCTAAAAAGTTATGTTAGGGAAAATTTGTAAAAGGTAAGTTGAAAGAGGTTGAGATAGTGTTGAGAGGTTTAGGGCTTAAAAGATAGGACATAGTGTCGAGAGTCAAAAAAATAAGCCATGATACCTAAAATTGTGATAGGCAAGTAGGCATAGGGTAAAGAGAGAGAGGCAATGAAGCCTAGTGTAGAGATAAAGAGGCAATGAAGCCTAGGGTAGAGAGAGAGACACACACACACACACACAGAGAGAGAGAGAGAGAGAGAGAGAGAGAGAGAGAGAGAGAGAGAGAGAGAGAGAGAGAGAGAGAGAGAGAGAGAGAGAGAGAGAGAGAGAGAGAGAGAGAGGTAGTGAATTTTAGGGTAGTTAGTGAGGTGGGTATATGGCTGAGATAACCTCAAAAGACCCTATTTTGATTGAGTGCTACCTACATAGCCTAGTTTAGGGCCTCAAACCAATGTATTTCTCCCAACAAAAGTTAAAAAAGGTGGTGAAAGAGTATATTAAAAGGTATGTGACATGATTTATTAGTGTGAATGGATGTAAGTGAGGATGGAGATGATGTTACAAGATCATCTACCAAAGTTGTTGACATGCATGAGGAGGGATGTCACTTCAAATTAGTGGGAGCATACGAAAGCCATGGGATTAGGAGGGGTGTGATGGTACTATTAAGTTACTAGGGATGTGTCCCTAATGATAGCATTGATTGAGAGGTGGGACCATACCACCAACACCTTCCATTTATTGACTAGAGAGTTGATAGTGACATAGGAGGATGTATATAGGATTTTGTAGCTACCACTCCAAGGTGATGATATTTTTGTATGCTTGAGAGAGGAGCATGATATTCACATGGTCAATTTATATGGAGAGAATATCAGTGAGGTGACTTATCACTCTATGAGTTTTGCATATGAGCCACTCTATATGGTTGATGAGGAGTAGCATCATCTAAGAATCTTGATGATGATCATGATCATGGTATATGCATTACCAAATGTAGATGGTGGGAGAGTTATAATTTCATTGATAGGTGTATTTGCATAGATGGTTGAGTAGTGGACCATTTTTGTGTAGGGTCTAGTATTTTTGGCATAGTTATATAAAAAGATATGGGGTTTGAGGCTATGATGGAAATATAGTTTGTGTGTCAACCATCTACTACACTATTGGTCATATGAGAACATCATGGTGACATGACCATTGGGGTTACCCACCACTATCGTAGATAGATTTAGGGTTAGGTTTAGATGATGGAGAAAGGGCATGGTACAGACCCAAGTGGATGGAATGGTATAAAATATTACCTACTATAGGCATATGATCAAGGGCTTGATCCCTATAGATATTTTATGGAGACTGTATCTAACATACCTAGTTTTTAGAGGGCAAGCATAGTAGATTTTTTGGGTTGTAAAGCTCACTATGGGTTAGGGGGAGATGGGATGATGAGTTGGAGATGGTACCTATGACATGGGTAAGGAGGCAATTTGGTCTAATGTAGGATATTCTACCTTCCTTCCCTCGATATAGAAGGGATGACATAGAGGCACCCCTACCATTGGATTAAGAGATATATGGGCTATATTTAAAAGAGATACCAATAGGACCAAGTGTTAGAGACCTAGGGTGCACAGTGGTCTATATAACTTGGTGGGTAGGGTTACATCTAGTGGTGGAGGATAAGAAGCCACCACCATATTTATAGGGGTTAATTAGAGAGAGTGATACAACACTACATGTTTGAGATATTATAGTGAAATCTTGAGATGTAGTAGTGTAGGCTTGAGAGATAGCCCAGGCATAGGTTTTAGCCATATAAGGGTAAGTGGTTAATTGCAAGGTCAGATTGGGGCTCTATAGGGTCATGTTGTAGCACTATAGGGATAAGTTATTATTTTATAGGGTCAGGTGACTGTAGTGACAATAGAGAGAGATAGTCTAAGAGCAACATGCTAGGCTACTCCTCCTCTAGCACCATAGGGACCAATACATGTTGGGACATCATCAGGTGTTATGGGTCCTCCATAAACTATATTAATGGTGAGATATTCAACTAACCTAGATGAGATTACCTACTATGAGAGGGTAATTATATATTTCCCATAGATATAAAGATATTTAGTGTTAAGAGAGTAAGAGAGGTTGATGTCACATGTGATAGATTCTAGCTCATGCAGATATAGACGAGTGGAGAGTGGTGATGACACTACCTCCTCATGACCATGTGGAGAGCCTTGAGGAATCTAAGTGTTAGAGTTTACTAGTTTTGATTATATATGTTATATGTATACTGACCTATGAGTTGAAGAAATGAGATGTACATTTTGAGAGGGATATATGATGTTATGATGATGTAGATGATGAACATGTACTATGATCACATATTATATATAAATGAGATGTTCATTTATTTTTATGTGTTCATTTTAGATTATTTTATTGTGATTATGATGGTGACATGATATTATAATTCTTGATATGTATTTATTATGATTATGATGATGATATGGATGATGATTATTTTATGTTATGTTAATTTTGATCATGTAAGTTGAGTTAGACTAGCCTTGCCCATATATGTAATATTATATGCATAGTTGGTTGGTTAGATTCATCTTAGCATTTTTCCATATTTTGTGATGGTGTATATTTAAAATGAATAGATTGGCTATGCTAATTTGTTTCACCATTTTTCCTATTTTTGATGGTGTATGCATAAAATAAATTGAGTAAGTTTTGTTAGTGTTGGTACGACATTATTTCTTCATCTCAAATAGAGATATCGACATGTGTTGTTGATGGGAAAATAAAGAGGTAGAATGGTTGTGCATTGGCTAAGAAAATAATTATAATATAAATAGGCTTAGGAAAATGAGCCTCTTTCATTCCTTATATCTTTGAACCATTGTGTTTGTTAGAGAAGCATCATGTTTACCTTATGTTCAGTGAGCTTCTCCGTCCCTTAAAAGAGTATAAGGGGAAAAAGGGTAAGATGAGGAAAAAATGTTTAGGTAGCATAACCTACAAAGTAGAGATGATATTCCCCTTTTGTGGGTGACCCAATAGCTACTATAGGCAATTCCATGACTTAAAGCTCTTTTTGTGTAAGTTGATCAATACGAGAAGCCTACAATGGGATTTTTAATGGGTATAGGTTGTATAAAGTTATGAGGAGCTTTTCTTTTCATTTGTTTTTCCCTTTGAGAAAAAATATTGGCTTAGCCATCCTTTAAGGGAGTGGTCTAAGTGTTTATGTATAATTTTAAATATTTGTCCTTTAAGGGAGCAGTCTATTGATAGTATTAAAGGGAAATTATGTAGTTGTCCTTCAAGGGAGCAGTCTAAGTTAAGAAGTATGACTTGAGACTTATATGTTTTTCAAATATCCCATTTTTTTGTTCTTTTTTTTGTTTTAGTCATGGATAAGACTATAGAGGCTTAATATTTTTCCACTTTGAGGGAAAAACCATACCACTACGTAAGTTAACTAAGTGTATAGGAGTAAGGGTAAAGAGGAAGGGAAATAAATGTAATAGGGATGCTCAAGGGATGAGCTCAAGTTAAATATGAGGTAAAGAGATTTTTGTTTAAAAAAATAGTGGTCATAGGTGTAATTCATTTAAAGGCTTGGGTTTTGGTCTTCCTTCAAGAGAAGCCAAGAGATAAGTTCTTGAGCCATACTTGTGAGTTATGATATAAGGTCCAAGCCAATTAGGAGAAAACTTGCCCCATTTTATTTTCTCCATGTTTGTCACATGTTGATTTTATTTTAAGATGAGATATCCTACAATGAAATCTCACTCTTTGAGATTTTTATTATAAGCATGTTTGATACACTCTTGATAGATTTGGAGGTGGTTGAGGAATATGAGACAATATTCATCAAGCAATTTATATTGAGCCAAACATTCTTAGTGAAAGTAATCATTAGTAAATATGTCTTATAGATAAATGTGAAGAGAAGGAATCTAGACCTCAAGAGGCAAAATAACCTTAGTCCCATATACCAAGGAAAAAGGTGTAGCACCTGTAGGGGTTTGAATGCTAGTGTGGTAAGCCCATAAATCAAAAGGAATGTGTGTGTGCCAATCCTTGCCATATCATTGACTACCTTCATGAGAATTTTGCTTAATGTTTTGTTAGAAGATTTTTCCTATCCATTAGCTTATGGATAGTATGGTGATGATAATCTTAATTTGATTCCAAATGTATCACAAAGGCTTTGAACAATCTTGTTTTTGAAAGTCTTGTTGTTATCTATTATAATTATATGAGCGATACTAAAATGACAAATGATGTGATGGTTGATGAAGTCAATAATTTTGTCAGCTTTAATAGAGATTAGAGGGATGACTTCAACCCATGTGGTAAAGTATTTAATGGTAGTAATGATATAATGATGATGGAGGGATGAATGAGGGTTAATCTCTATGATTAGATCTAAGCCCCATTAAGAGAAGGGCCAAAAGTCTTTGGTGACTTGTAAACCATGACTAGGAATGTGAAGTAGGTTAGCATGTTTTTGACACTTGATGCAATACCAAATGTAATCAACACAATCTTGATAAAGTGTGGGCCAATAATATCCAAGTTGAAGGATACATTTGGCAACTACGTGACCATTGAAATTCCCACCCCAAATCCCATCATGGACTTCCTTAGTAGCAAAGGGAGTCTCAGTACTAGTTAGGCATCTAAGGAGAAGACCATCAAAACCTCACTTATAGAGAAGTCCCCCTAGAATAGTGTAATGAGTGGCACATTTTATGAAGGTTTGTTTCTCATTATTAGAGAGATCAGAAGGGGTAATAGCAAAGGAAAGATAATATGTGAGTTATTTGTACCATAAGTCTTGTGGGTTAGTTGTTACATTTTCAAAAAAGAGGATTTTAGCTATGAAATAAGAGGGTAATGTTAAGTTATGCATGGTGACATAGATTACTGAAGAGGAGGATGAAGAAGATATGTGTGAAGCAAGTGAATCCATCATGTTAGAAAACTTGTTTGTATATTAAGGAACAATTTTCAAGAGATAAAAGTCAAATCATCCTAGGAGCATATCTACACAATGTTTATACCATTATAGAATTTCATTTTTACATAGGTAGGAACCATTAACTTAGTTAACCACTAGTTAAGAATCACTAAAAATAGTTATGGATTTGATACTCAAAAAGAGAGTTGTTTGAAGTCCTAGAATCAAAGCCTCATATTCAGCCATATTATTAGTGCATTCAAAATCTAGTTTAAATGATAAAGGCATAGGCTGACCATCTAGAGGAATAAGAATGACCCCCACACCCCCAATATGTTGGAATTTATATCTATCAAAGAACATCATAAAATGATAATAGATGTCATTAGTGGAGAGCATTGCAATGGATTTGTTAAGGAATTCATGGTTTGAAGGTTGATTGTCAAGTAAAGGGATAACAACTAACTGGTTAGTGATTGTTTACCCTTTAATAGAATTTTATTGAATGAACTCCAAATCAAATTCAAAAAGAAGCATGAGCCACTAAGATACACATTAGTTGTGATATGGTTTGGAATGCATGTATCTGAGGGGATTAGTATGGGTGACCACATAGGTTTTTTGATTTAGGAGATAATGGCAAAGTTTAGAGGTAAAAAAGACCAATACAAGGAAAAGTTTTTCAGTATGGGTATATCAAGTCTCATAATTAATAAGTGTGTGTCTTATCTAATAAACTACCTACTCTCGATGTTGGTCATCCTGATGTGCAATCATAGCACCTAGAGAATGGTCTATTGTAAATATGTATAGGTAGAAAGGTTGATTTTACCTAGGTGGAATAAGAACTGGTGGGTAAAGGAGGTATTATTTAATTATGTCAAAAGCTTCTTAGAAATCATGATTCCAATTGAAGGAGGCATATTTTTGAGGAGATGGTGAAAGGGTTGGCAATGATCTGACAATTGAGAAAAAAGGTGGTGAATTGACTGGAGTTTGGCTTGTAGGCTATGGATTTGTTTGATATTAGTAGGTGGATGCATCTCTATGATTTCCCTAACCTTAGTAGGATTGACCTAAATACCATGAATAAAAATGATAAAACCTAAGAGCTTACTAGAAAGAACACCAAAGACACATTTATTTGGGTTTAGTCAAATGTTATATTGGAGGAGATGAGTTAATATGGTTTTGAGAATCATCAAGTGTTCTTGATGAAGTTTATACTTACTGAGTAAGTCATCCATGTAATCTTCCATAATTTTGTGTAGGAGATCATCGAAAATGTAGGTCATCACATGTTGGTAGGTTACACCAACATTATTCATGCCAAAAGGCATGACATGATAATAGAAATTCCCTCATGGGGTAATAAAAGTTTTCATATGTTGATCCTCAAAAGCAACCAAGATTTGATTATATCTAGAGAATATATCCATAAGTGATAGCATCTCATGAATGGCTGTTAGATTAACAAGTTGGTCGATACTTGGCAATGAGAAATCATCTTTTAGACAAGTGAGGTTTAAATCATGATAGTCAATGAAAATGCAAATTCACCTAATCATTTTTGTGATAGGAATAATATTATAAATCCATTATGGGTAGTTGATGGGTTGGATAAAGTTAAATAAAAAGAGGCATTGAAGCTCTTCTTTGAGAAGGAGAGTAATACGAGGATGCATCTTGTGAAGCTTTTGCTTAATATGTTTATCATCTTGATTAGTAATAATGTTATGGGTGATGATAGAGGGGTCAATACCGAGCATGTCATTATAATACCAAGCAAAGACTTTACTATAGTCATTAAGAAATGTGGTATAATTAGCTTGCTCAAAGGAATCTAAAAATTTGTCAATCTTGAAGATGCAAGGGTTATCATGAGAGGGCAAGTTGATGTCAATAGTCGATTCATTTAAAATAGATTATGTTTTAGATGGGAGTGGTCATTAGATATAGGAATCATCTGTACCCATGTAGGTGATAATTGCATCATCATCTTGACATTCGATAGTGTTAATAGTGGGAGAGTCTTAATTATTTTAGGATGAATGAGAGGAAGGGACCTTGTTTCCTTACCCTGATGATAGGTGAGAGGCCCCAAATGGATGGAATTTATTGAAAAAAAATTAGAAGGTATAAATACCTATGATTTGGTAGGTGATAAAAGAGAAGAAGGTGGAAAAGGAGAGACTAGTTCTTCAATAATTAGTTCATGGGAGGTTTTGGTGAGTTTATTTGGTTCGTCATATCCCACTCCATGCCTCTTTTTGGCATTTTCAATGGTGTTGCTAGTATAATATTCAATAGGTGTATGAACACCTTGTTCATAATGACCCAAACCAAATCCTTTCTAAGCACACCTATAGAGATAAGTGTGAGTAAATCTAGGGTTACTCAGGAAAGAGAAGTCACAGGTAAATGGTTGTGGTGAAGAAGATGGATTGTTGATAGTGGGAGCTTGATCAATTTCCCCACATGTAAAATTGGTTCAAAGGTTAGGGGGCTCATAAGGGATGACCATCCTAATATAGGGATCATAATTTGGGTGCATGTTAAGCTTTCCATACTCTTGTGGATTACAGAACATGTCAAGCATCAATAAATGATATTCATTGAGTGATAAGCATTGAAAGGTCTCTTTCATGGGATCTTTTTTAGGAATCTATGTTTTTGGTATTTGAGTAACCATGGGAGTGGAGCTTGTAGAATCTTTAGAAGCATCATGTATGGAAGATGATGTTTTTAATGGGATGAGAACATCATTGGGACTATAGGTCATGTTACATGTTTTAAATGGAGGTGGGTCAATAAGCATAACATGTACTTGTCTATCATGTTCAAACTTGACACGGTGGTGCAAAGTTGAGGGTACACATGTCATAGCACATATATAATGTCATCCAAGTAGTATGTTATATTGTAACTCTCCTTCCACAACATAAAAGAGCTTGGGAATAGTGTGGGGACCTATATAGATATATAAGACAATAGTGTCCATCATAGTAATTGTAGTATCATTAAAGGAATGAAGTACTGCATTAGTTTGAGATATGTAATTATTGAGAAGGGCTAATTGTTTGTAGGAATGGGTGTAAATAATATTAATACTAGCTCCCGCATTTATCATGACTCTCTTGATATGAGTTTGATCAATATATGTTGTAATAAAAAGGGTAGAATCCTAATCTTTAGGATGTTGAAGTGGAATTTTTGAATCACTAAAATAAATTAGGCATATAAGATTAAGGGATCTGACCAAAGATGAAAGAGGTTGGTGATCATCTCATTGTACCTCAATCACTTGAAAAGCATTAATCAAATCCTAATGGTGTTGGGATAAGTTTTGGATTAACTCATACAAAGACATTTTCATAGTAGTTTGGTAAGTTATTTCACCATTGAGCTTTGAATAACATCTGAAGATGTTGTTTTAGGAACACCTAAGATGGAAATATTAGGATTAGGAGGGGGAGTGTCTCTGGTGAATGGATGGGTCTAAGGAGTAGTGACCTTTTATTTAGCTTTATATTTCTAATTATGTGATCGTGTGGCCACATTAACTATGTTTATCTAAAATGTTGATCAAGGAGGTGGTAAAAGGGTTGCGATGACATCTTTGGGTTTGAATTTAGGTGGAATATTAGGAAGCACAGTGGATGCCAAAGGTGGAATAACATGAAGGTTTATTGGAGTATCATTGAAGAGAGTGTGGACATTAAAGTGTTGTTGAATAACTATTATGAGGGCTTTACAACTCTCAATATTGTGTCCAAGTGAATGATGATATAAACACACTTGTGTATCATCAAACCAAGATGGCTTAATTCTAAAAGGAATATAAGGATTAATGGGAGGAAGAGTTATTATGTAAGATTATAATAACTAACATAGGAAAAAGCTTTAAGAGCTTGTAAGTGGGTATGCACTTATTGTGCTAATAGGAGTGGAAAATTTCTTTTGTTTGAGTGTTGAAAAGGTAATTTTACATGGTGTCTTGTTTGGTGATGGAAAAATGATGTGTTTTGTTGTCACTTTCTTAGTGTCAGATATGAGAGGCCTACCAAATGGCAAAGGTAGGAGTGGAGGTAGCTTAACCTTTTATTTTTCTTAGTTAGGAAATATTTTAACTAAGGTAGAGGGGTGTGGTCCCAAAATGGATGATAAATTTGAGGGTTGAAGAAGGGATCAATCAGATCTAGGGGACTTAACATTATTCTATAATTTAGGCCATAAAACTCCAAATTTTGGTTGAGGAGTTAATCTAATTTCACTTAGGGATGAATTAAATTAGAAACGAGGCATATGCCTAAGGGCCTGATCTGCTTTAATGGGGTAGATTCCTATGAGGGTGAGGGTTCTAACATAGATGATTAAACTTTAGGTTCTTTTGGTGAATAATATATAGATTTATCAAATATCTTAGGGTAAAGGGTAGTAAGAGAATTGGTAGTAAAGGTTGACATTCATTGTGTTGGACATGGAGTTTTAATCCAATTCCAAAATGTCAAATGGTCTAGTTTCATAGAGTCAAGAAATTCTAGACTTTTCACTGAACATAAGAAAGGTTTAGACAAAGTTAGCATAATATTTTATGGTTGTATTTTTTGAAGGCTATGATGTTTTGGAAAGAGGGAAATTATTGGTTTCTACTACTTTGGGCCAAAGATGAGAAAGAACTATAATGAGGTCCTCTTTGATAGAGACAAAATAAAAAAGATGGTCTGCCATGGGTGGAGGGTAGGTAGGTGAATAAGATTCCTCAAGAGGGTAAAGCATAGGTATTATGGTTCCCTCAACATGTGGGCATGACATGGGTAAAGTATGATCCTCCATAGGTAAAATAAGATGTAAGAGTGGTACATTTAGAGTAGGTACAATAGGTCTCTCATCTATTATAGGAGTAGATGATACTAACTCCTCTAAGTGTAAAGGTGAAGTGGGAGGGGTAGTACTATCTACAATTGGAATAAAAGTAGATGAAGGTTACTCAAGAGGGTATAGTGCAAGAATGATGTTCCCTTCAACATGTGGTTGGGGAATAGGTAGGGTATGGTCTTCAAGTGGTAAGAGGATAGGTAATATTGATGTAAATATAATTGGTAATATAGGCTCTTCAGGTGGAAAAAAGAGTGGTAAAGGAGGCTCTTCTTTATGAGGGAGTGGAAAAGGTGAAATAGGATCTTCTACCTGAAGAGGAAGAATGGGAAAAATTTGTGCCACTAAACATGGGGGAGGATTCGATGAAACAAATGTCTCCTATTGAGGGGAAGGTTAAACTAAAGGTAAAATAAAAACCATATTAATCGTATGAATATTATGATCACCTAAATTATTTATGGATTGGACATTATTTTGATTTAGTGAATGGTTAGGAAAAGGATGTTTGAACACATCCATGCTTTGATTATGGGGTACATTAGGATTATCCAAGATGAGATCACCTCTATCAAGCATGTTTTGAATAATGTTCTTGAGTGTCTTGCAGTTATTAGAATTGTGGCCTTTAACTCGATGGTTACCATAAAACTCATCTTCCTTATACCAGGTTGGGATAGGATGAGAAGGTGTAAAGGAGGTTTGATCTAAGGAAGGGTTATGACACCTTGTTTCAATAGTTTCTCCAAGATGGATGTATATGACTCCCCAATGGGAGTGTATTGTCTTTGTTCATACCATTGTTGGAATTGCTTGGTCAGATTTTGGGAAGTCAAGGAATTCAATTAGTTTATGGTTATGGAAGAGGCTGACATAATTACCACCATGTTGGTGGATCGTTTAGACTTTTGGTTTGAGGGATAAGTTTTAGATTAGTAAGAGTCATTTGACTTGGAATTGGGATTCTTACTACACAACTTTACTTTGCCTTCATCTATAGCATGAACCATGAGTTTATGTGCCATTATAAAGGCCTCATCAAATGTTCAAAAAATTTATACCCAGAGTGTGGATGAGATGTGATTAGCATATGCCCTCCAGAAGATCTCAATAATATTAGGTTTGGGTAAGGAGGAGAGTTAATTGATCAAACTCCTACAATGAGTGACAAAATATGTAATAGACTCATCATCAAATTGTCTGATAGAATAAAGGTCTAATATAGAAACCCTATTAAAAATGTGAATAGAGAAATGGTCTAGGAATATTTGTGCAAGTTGGGTAAATGAGAAAAGGTAGTGTTGAGGTATAGAACTATACCAATCCAAGGCAGCACCTAAAAGAGACATAGGGAAAGTGTGAAGTAGTAATGCATCATGCCTTGTTAAATAACAAGCATGTCTAAATACTCACAAGTGTTGTTGTGGGTCCTCTTTACTCTAGAAATGAGTAAATTTAGGGAATTTTCATTGTCTTGGATTAGGGTGAATATGCATAAAATGATGGATTGGTTCATTGAATATCTGATCACAAGATAACACATTCTTTGAACTAGAAATGGATGTCTCTAGATTAGACATCTTGTCCATCAGAATTTTAATGAGGTTTACAAGGGGATTAGTTTTAAGAATACCTCTTAAGTTATAGGGAAGATGATAGGAAGTAGAGGTAACATATGACATATATTTTTGAGGTTGTGTCAGGGCAACATAAGGATAATGAGTCATAAGCTAAGGTGTAGAAAGGAAAGGGGCTTGTCCCATTGGGTTGGAGACTATGCCTTGGTTGGTTTTTGTTATTGTAGGTTGGATTGTTGGCATAGTTAGACTAGATGAAGGGTGAGTCATAACTTAGGTAATTATAGCTGTGAGGGTAGATGGAATAGGTACCACTAAATTTGAGAATGGGGAGTGACTTAGTTAAACTAGTTTTGGTTGTGAAAGTAGGGAACTTAAACTAGGGTTTAGGTAGGATTAGGTAGTTGAAGATGCTATACTATAGACATTATTATAGTTGGGTTACTCATTGAAGTGGTGGTTTGGGTAACCATGGGGAAAATAATGGAGGCAACTAAAATTGAGGTTGTCTCCATTAGAGAGGTTGGTATACCATAGATTGGGTCACCTAAATAAGTATGGGTGTGGTTCATAGCAAGGTAATGCTGAAGGGTTGCCACATTATGATCAATAAATTTAGCAAAATCTTGATCTCCCTCAGGCATAATGGGAATTTGGTTGGGGCTGGGAGTATGCTCTATATCTAAAGTGTGTTCCATGAAAAAATTAGCAGTGAGAGGGGAAGGTGGAAGTAGTTACCAACTTGCTTAATCAACAATAATTTTGGCTTGAGCTCATGTCAATACCATGAAAGAGGATGTTTAAATAGTCTTACTACCCTGTATTAGAATTAGAATAAGTAAAAACTATGTTTAAGTGTGGTAAGTGGGTTATTTTAAATTTCTATTTTGAGTAGAAGAAATTACATAGTCACTGACATCAGTCTCTTAACCGATTTTGATAGGAAAAGTTTGCCAACATTGGTGGTTTAACTGATGTTGGTAGGTAAAATCTATCGATGCTGATAGGGCTAACTGATGTCGATCACTATGAAATCTTGTGAGAAGAAAATATAATGTTAAGGAAATAGAGGTTGAAACTAGGTAAAATGGTGGATGTAAAATATTTGTGTAAGAAGGAAGAACACTCAAAAAACCTGAGATAACATGTTATACAAACTATGTATTAAGAATAGTATTGATTTTTTGAATCAATAGGAAAATGTCCTTACCAATTCAAAAATATAAAAGGTAATTAAAAATCAATAAAAGAACATATAAATAGCAACTATTAAGTCCTAGAGATTAATTTTTAGTCTCATGTTGGCTTATGCCTTAATCAAATAGTGAGAAGAGAATTTGGTTATCGAAGGTACTATAAAGCAATCTAGAGCTAGTTTTAGGTTAATTTTGGTACTCAAGAGTAAACTTGTCTTAGATCAGGTACATGGCTTGTTATAAGAGTTTGCTCTCTACACTTCATGAACTTAGAGTCAAGCTAGGATGTTAGCCAAAATATACCTTTTGTCTAGAGATTATATTCCACTAGAGAACATAGTGGGTTCTCCCCTTGGTGGTGAATACCAAGATAACCAGGTAGGGTAAGGTGATCCACCAGGGGATGAAATCCTATTAGGGCCTTTTCTTAGGTGATTTTAGATGTTTGTTTATGTGAATGTGATTTGGTTGTGTAACATTCTTGTATTATTATTTATTCAAAATGCTTGTAATTAACTAGGTGAGTTAACATGCAACAAGCAAACTATGAAATGCAGTAAGTTTTAAAACCAAATATGAAATGTTTAGATTCAAATGAAAATATAGAAGAAATAGGAATAGAGCATAAATTTCACTATCCTAATGTGCATGCAAGGAGTAAATAAGATATTCCTTTTTGGTAAAAGAAAATGATAGATTACTTTTAAAGGTAAAGTGAAAAGAAAGAAAACTTTAGTTTAATGCTTTTTAAATAAAAAATAAGATATTGAATTTTTCATTTTAAGATAAAAGAGGAAGGAGGAAGTGCAAGAAATAAAATTTTCACTATAATACACCTATATGAATTCTTAAAATATGAAATGAACCCAAGGAAAACTCTAGGGTCCCATCAAGCGTGCCAGAAATGTTTCACTAAATTTTGTCTATTTTAAGTCTAAATGAAAACAAAAAGAAGGATGGGGATAAGTGATTAGAATGGACCCATATTTGGTTTGTGCACCATATCTAGATGTTGTGATCACTCCTCTTTGTCTGGGGAGGACTACCTACAAATAATAAATTACTACCATAAGATGTTTGTTAGTAGTTAAATGAGTGAGCTACCAAGCTACGTGTTTGTTCTAGGAAGTGTGAAACTTTATTAGAGATGACAGTCCACTTTTGAGAGGCAAAAGAATAATAAATAACTATAAAAGAGGTAAAATGAGAGTAAAAGAGAGGTAAGATTACTATTGTTAACAACCTGTATGCAATAGAGATTGATAGGGTGTAGGTGAGGTACTCTATTTGTATTTTAGAAGTTGTCTTGGTAGGTTTTGAAGAGTTTATGGAATCCATAGTCACCAACGTTGATGGGGTAGTGATCAATATCTATTATACTACTGAGGTTGGTAGTGAGATGACTAATGTTGATTAGGTTGGTAAGGTCAGTAGGGGCAATAAATAATTGGGAGCTTGAAGAAGGCTTTTCTAGGTCTAAGAAATGGTTCAGATCAGGTCAGGGAGGTTAGGAGAGTTATGAGAGAGAGATTATGGCTTGGGTAGGTTTGGTCAGAGGTTTGCTATGTTAGGTTAAGGGGAAATAAGAGAGGAATCTTTGTAACTCCCTCACATGGGTTCACTTAAAAGTGTGTAATGTAATGTAGAGTAGATGTAAAGAAATATCAGAATAAATGTTAAAAAGACATAAAGTATAAATGATGTAATTAGTTATGGTTACTGAATGATACATTCCATATTGATGATCTCTATCAGGGAGTCTAAACTTGAATGCCTAAATAGAGATAACAAGTAGGTTCTGTTGGTCTTTAAGAGCTCAATTATTGATCATGATTGACTTACACAAGATGGTTGTAAGTTAAGATGTTGAAAATAAAATGTCTAGATATTGAATGAAAGTAAGAATCAATTTTATTTTATTTTTTTGACCTAAATTTAGGTTGGATTTTGTCTTATATTACCATCGTCAGGGATCCCATCGATGTCGACCATGGGTTGACTGACGTCAATGGGCCTAGAATAGCTAAACCTTACTATTTTTGGCCTATTTTCTATTTTTGTTCATGCCAAGTGTGACACCTATTATAAAATGGTAAAAATAAGAGGTTAGGAAGGAGGTAGTTGATTAGGATTTTAATTGGGGAATGGTAATAATTATTGGGTAGTTAGGATGAGGTGACCAAGTCTTGAGGTGACTCATTAGGTGGGAATTAGTCATATGGTGAGGTGGCCAAGTAAAGTGGAAAAGGGGGTTTTTTATTAACTTAATTAAGTATTTTAAATTAATTAAATGTGTGAGGGATAAAAATAAAGTTAGGGAGATTATTTATTATTGAAATGGGCTTACGGGGTTTTGACACACAGAGTTATGCATGTGTGGTGATGTAATTTTGGTGTCTACAGCTACTTATTACATTAAAAATGAAATTTAATGATATTTAAGTGGTATTTTATGGGTATTTTAGAGTTATAATGGTGCCTCATATATTTTATCTCATGTAAACATTATTTAGTTCAATAAAATAGCTTCTAACATAAGATAGAGGTTGATTTTAACATGTTTGAATGAGTGTTAGGTAGGTTAGAAGTATAAAGAAGTTAAATTAAGCTCAGTGTAAGTTTATGAATTCAATTTAGACATGATTATATTTGAATAATATTTATAGGGACCAAGAAAATAAATAAAAAAATGTATAAAATTTCTAAATGATTATGTTTATAGGGTTGTTGAAAGTGTAACTATGTATAAGAATAGGGGTATGTGTAAAAAATAGTTGTAGAAACATAAGAAATAAATATGTTGTTATAGTTTGTGTATGAATGTAGACTATTTTATTTTAAAAATAAGTGATAAACATGTTATTAATTATTTTTAAATGATTCATGATTGTTTTTTGATATTTAGAAGTGAAAATAGGGTTCTGCAATTTAGATACAAAGTCTGCAGTCAAGAAAAGGATTTGTAACATCATTGTTTGGATTGTTCATGTGAGTTTTTTAGTTTTTATAGAAATAAAAACATATATTAACTTTATTTCATGAATTGGGAAACATTTAAAAACATTTTATTTCTCAAGAATGTAAAATTTTAGTTCTCAACCTCCCTATAGACCTACAAACCCTAAATCAAGGTTTAAAAGATAAAAAGTGGGTTTCTAAGAGAAAGAACCATAAAAAAAACTCCAAAAACGGTAGATATAGGATCTTAGTTTTTATAAAATTATTCAATTGGTTTTATAAAAAAATTAGGTCTTCAAAACAAGTTATGACTGATTGTGTAAACCAAGTAGGTTATTAAGGAAAACAAGGTTTTAGGTGGGGAAACTCATTTTTATCCCAAAATATAGATATATTTAATTTTAAATTTGTTATGTGACTAATATATAAGTGTATTAATAGGATTAAAATTTTAATAAGTATTAAATGTTTTTATAATAATTATTATGAGTGATTGTTTAAGGGGTAGGCCTTGTATTAAGCCTGAAAATAGGGTTAAAAAGTGAAGTTCTTCAATTTTGAAAGAAGATTCAGATTGTAAGAATGTGTTAAATGTTTGAGTTTTGATGAATAACATTTAATTTAACATATAAAAACCATTATTAATAGATACATGAATCTAAGTCTATATTTACAACCTTTTGAGCCTCAACCAAACATATTAGGCCTAGTAGTTTTTCATTAAAATTTGATTGAAGAACATGAGTAGAGACAAGGAGAACTTTTGAGTTGTGTTAATAATTTTGATCATTATATAAGAAAATTATAAATTGATTTTAATTTTTGGGTTGGTTCTAATCTCTATAAAATTTAAATAAAGTATTTTAACCCTTAGGGGCCTCACACAACCAAAAGTGAAGTTTAAAATCTCAAAATATATTTTTAATCTTTAAAGTTTGATTCATGTTGGATATGATATTAATAACACTAATAAACCTCATGGATGATCAAATTAGACATATATCCTTTAAATATCATATTATTCTACTAAAATTCTAGATAAATCTAGTCTTGTTGAGTGGTATAAGTCAAGAAATCAAGTAATATAACTTCTTAATCAATTATTTAGTCTAGAAAATAAGTGTTTGAGTGAAAATAGATTCATTCAAAGTTTGTAATTTTTATTTTATCTAATATTCCTTTCATCTTAAGTCAATATCTTATCTAGTTGTGAGAGTCTAAGGTTGAGATAGTATATATGCGCATCACTTGTGGTATCATAGCTTATAAGATCTAAGCAAAATAGGAAGATAGAGGAAGATTTGGTTGTGATTTGAGAAGAGGTGACCTAAGAAAGGATAAGATAGGTTATTAAATAGAATCCTATGAAGAATATTTGAGAAGATAGGATACTAATCCATTAAAAAGAAGCTTATGAGGATGGCATTCAAAATAAGAGGTCTAGGAGGAGGTCAAAGGAGGAAACCAATAACAGAGGTAATGATGAAAATGATGAGGAACATGTAGTAACACTTTAAATAAATGTATATGGCATAAATAAGGGGTATTTAAATAGGCTACATGAGTGATGAAGAACAATTTTAAAAGGATGTGATAATACCAAAAAGATAAGAGTACAAAATAAAAAATCATGAAGGTAATTTATAAACCTAAATTAGAATTGCCTATATATGCAAGAAGCCTTAATGTAAAATAATTAGTTTATTATATTGTAGACATGGAAAAATATTTTGAATATGAAGAGATAGAGGCTAACAATAAATTTAAGTTTGTAGTTACAAGATTGAAGGGACATGCTTCATTATGGTGGGATGGAGTACAGGATGGAAAAAGGAGAGGTAATAAAACAATTATATCATGGGATATAATGGTAGATAAGTTAAATCTAAATTCATGCCAAGATATTATTATACTTAGGTTTTTAGGAACCTTAAAAATATGAAACAAAAGGATATTAGAGTTAAATCTTAATAGATAAGTTTTACATGTTAACTATAAGATCATGACATATAGAAGATGATGTGGAAAAAGTATCCAACTATGTAAATGGTTTAAATATTATTATTCAAGATGAAATCATCCTATTATATCCAATAATAGTTGAATAATCCTATCAACTTTCACTTAAATCTAAAAAGAAGCTAGGTGGGAATATAAGAGACAAGAGAAGTTATTTCATAAATAAAAGGCAACATGGTGATAACATTCAAATTTAAGAAGAAAGAGAAACCAACCCTTTAAATCAAGCCCAAAACATAAGAGAAGTTTAGTCATACAAAATAAGAACATCATATTAAAAATTTAAGAAAGAATTATTGTGGAGTAAGTGTTTTCGATGCAACGAATATGGTCATATATCTTATTAATTCCCAAAGTATCTTCAATAAATCCATACTAAATAGATTGTACAAGCTGAAAATGAAAAAAGTGTATGATCATAGGGAGAACTTGAAATAAGAAAATATTTTTTGATGAAAAGGATACTTATACAATTAATCAAGGATATCAAAAAATTAGTACAAAGGAAAACTCTATTTTGAACCACTTTCAATTTAAGGGATAAGTGCACAAAATGGTTATTGATAGTGGTAGTAAAAACAATCTAGTATCTTTTGAAATGGTTGAGAAAATGGGTTTCAAAATGGGTTTTCATCTTACACCTTATATAATGCCATGGTTTCATAAATAACATTAGATATTAGTTAATGAATAATGAAACTTAGAGTTTAATATATGTAGATATCAAGATGAGGTTCTTTTTGATGTGATACCTATGGATGTTTACCATGTCTTACTGGGAATACTTTGGTAATTTAACAAAATATCAATTCATGATGGAAGAAATAATATCTATTATTTTGAGAAGGATGGTATAAGACACATTTTGACACCATTAAATGATGAAGATGCATAAGTAATAAAAATTAGTAATCATGTGTTGATGAATGAGGAGTTATTGTAGTAGTTAAAAGAAGGTGAAGATGGAAAGATAGTTCTTACAGCCATCAAAGTAACTAATTCATCCTTTGAAAATGATATTTTATTAAGTGAAAATTATAACATGATGAAAAATTAGTGGTGAATTTAATTGTTATCAAGTTATTTAAATTATTCCATCGAATAATTTGATTTTCCAAAAGATATTACCATGAAAAGCAATAAAAATTAAACTTTGCTAAGTAAATAGTATGAGAGTGGATAAAAATAGGTTGTCTTGAGAGACAATAAAAGGTTATTATATGAGGAACCTCTAATTGATAGTGAAAATAATTATTAGTGGGTTTTATAATAAAGAGTATTGGTGAAAAAAGAAATAGAATATTTCAAAAAGGATAAATAAGAATAATTAATTTAGGTACAATATCATGCATCTAAGCTGAATAATAAGGTAGTAAAAAACTGATATGAATAATAAAAGAGACAAAAGAACAAGAAAAAGTCAATCCTAAAAGTTATCTTGGATACTCTATATTTGGTAGTCATATTGGTGATAGATAATGGGTCTCAAAGGCATAAATAAAAAAATTATTTACTTAATGTGTTTTCTTCATGTGCAAGTGTAGCAAAGGATTTGAATGTAGTCCAAACACAATAAAGATACAATAAAATGGAGAGATGATTAGGATATTTATGTGGTGATAAAATATAAATTTTTAAAACTCATACTTTTTGAGAAACTACTAAGAGGACTATTATTAAAAAATGATTCAAGTTTCAAGTTAGAGATACCATAACACAGTTAGGTGGATATGCATTTGAATGCAATGCAAGCCTATACTAGTCAGTAGACATTTTAATCAAACCATGTGATACAAGAGTGCATAGGATAAGATGATATAAGATTAGTGTTGAAGATTACAATAAAATATATAAAAATCATCTATAGATAATAATGACAAGTACAAGAGATTTTTTGAAAACTCATGAACATGAGCTCATGACCAATACTTTTTGTTCTTTGGTAGTCTAATATAGGTACATCATGGTCTTCAAATAAATTTTACTTATTTTTAAATTTAGGAGGTGTTTAAGGGTATTTAAGGTAATTTTTAGGAATTATATAATATATTTTTAACATTTTTAGTCCCAAATGAGGTGTTTGGCATTTTCTTGCCAAAACTAAGAAACTATTTTTTTGAATTTTTAAACAAGGTTTTGATCATTTTCAAGTGTCTTCATGCATTAGAAATTAAATTTAAAGATATTTAAAAGGTCATTTATGTTTATTTTAGATCTATAATGGTCCTTACTATGTTTTTTTATGTAAACATGATTTACTTTAGTAAAAGAGCTTCCAACATAGGATATTGTTAGATTTTAGCATGTTTGAAAAAGTGCTAGGTAAATTAAAGGATAAGGAAGCATATTCAAGATCAACATAAGTTTAGGAATTTATTTTTTACCTGATGATATTTTAATAATATTTTTAGATACCAATAAAATCAATAAAAATTGTATAAAAAGTCTAATTTATGTTTATATGGTTGTTGAAGTTACAATTATGTATAAGAATAGGGCTTTGTGTATGCAAAAGTTATAGAAACATAAGAAATAAATATTTTACCATAGTTTATGTGTAAATATGGACTCTTATATTATAAAAATACATGATACACATGTTATTATTTATTTTTCAATTATTCATGTTTTTTTTATCTTTTAAAGTGAAAACAAGATTCTGCAGTTTAGATATAGAGTCTACAGTCAAGAAAAGGCTTTACAACATCATTATCTAGATAGATCATGTGAATTTTTTAGTTTTCAGAGTAATAAAAACATATAATTTTTTTAATGCATTTTTAAACCTTTAAAAACATTTTATTCCTTAAAAACTCAAAATTTTAGCTCTCAGCCTCCTTGTAGACCTGTAAACCCTAAATCAAGTTTTAAAAGATAAAAAGTGGGTTTCTAAGAGAATGAACCATACCAAAACCTCAAAATTTGGTAGATATATTATATTACGTTTGTATAAAACTATTTAATTTTTTTAATAATTTTTTTATATCTTCAAATCAAGTTATGACTAATAGTGTAAACCAGGCCTATATGTTATTAAGGAAAATAGTGTTTTAAGTGGGGGAACTCGTTTTTCTCCCAAACTATAGATCCAATTCCTTTAAAATTTGTTATGTGACTGATAAATGTGTTTATTATATATAAAAAAGGTATAATTCTCCAATGGTATTCTAATAATAATTATAAGTGATTGTGTAAGTGGTAGACCTTGTATTAGGCCTAAAAATAGGGCTAGAAAGTGAAGTTCTTTAATTTTGAAAGAATATTAAGATTATAATAATGTATAAAATGGATGAATTTTGATGAATAACATGTAATTTAACATATATTTTTTTTATTAATAACTAAATGAATCTATGTTTGTATTTACAACCTTTTGAGCCTCAACCAGACCTATAGGCCTAGTAGTCTTTCATTGGAATTTGATAGAAGAACATGAGTAGAGACAAGAATAACTTATAAAGTGTGTTAATCCACTTATATCATGATATGATAAAAATTATAAAGTTATTTAAATTAGTGGTTTGGTTCCAATCTCTCTAAAATTTAGATAATGACTTGTAACCCTTCTAACACATAGTGGTCTCACATAACCAAAAGTGAAGTTTAAAAGCTCAAAAAGTGTTTTTAATATATTTTTGAGATTTATTAATGTTGTATATTATATTATTAACATTAATAAACCTCATGAATAATCAAATTGAACCCATATCCTTTAAATAACATATGATTTGAGTAAAAGTCTAGAGAAAGGTAGTCTTGTTGAGTGGTATAAGTCAAGAAATCAAGTATTATAACTTTTGCATCAGTTTTTTATTGTATAAAATAAGTGTTTGAGTTCAAATATATCTATTCAAAGTGTTTAATGTTTATATTATCTAATAATCCTTCAATTTCAAGTTAATATATTTTTTAGTTGTTGGAGTTTGAGTTTGAGATAGTAGATATGTGCATCACCATTGATGAAATTACCCAATATGAACTAATTTATACATTTCACAAACCTTAGACACTTATGATTTAATATATATAAAAAGGCATATAATATGGCACACCTTGCCTCTTGAGAATTTGATATCTTGGACGTCCATAATATGAGAGGAATGGTATCTATCACAAACTTGAGGAAGAATAAAATAAATCACACGTGAGTGAATTTTTTAATCTAAACCATTAAGGTCATAAGGTAAAAAACATGTAGATAATAAGTAATCCATAGGATGAGATATATTAGGGATTTTAGGATGCATTTTCATAAATAACGTACCAAACCCTAAGATGGCAATTAAAACAAGCACAAGGTCCACCCCTAATATAAGAGAAAACATAGATGAAATGGAGCCAGAAACTATTTTTGAAAATGAGGCCATAATACAAAAGTCTAAAATTCTTAAGAAAGTATAAAACTCTAAATGTGCATATAAGAAAAACATATGACTTGATAAAGTTGAAATAAATAACCAACCACCCTAAGAAAATTATGAATAGCTTTAATTTAAAAGAGGCTTTTGATAAATATTAGTTGATAAATATAACCCAAAAATTAATTCAAAAATAGGTATGTCATTTTTCCACTAGACCATATTTATTAAAAATTGGAAAACCCAAATTCTAGAAACTTCATATAAAATTTGAGTGGAAGAAATAGGTTTTTGATCCACTTAAGATGAATAAAATAAACCTTTGTTAAATATGAAAATAAATTCATTTTTTATCAGTTATTAGTTAAATATGTAGGAATACAAGCAATAACCCTTAAATAAGAATCCTTAATAATATAATAAACATAAAACCCTAGAGCAAGAGAGGAAAACTTTAGATTTACACATATGACAAGGGAAACTAAAAAATAATATATGAAACCCTAAGGCATACTTTTTAAACCCTAATAAATAAATATGGAGCTGTATGGGAAACCTAGGGTTTTTTGCTTTCAAATGAAAGATTAGGTTTAACAATATGCTTATACCTTATTTTGGATTAATGATATAAACAACAATAAAACTATGAATATTAAAATTATATAAATTATGTAGATCTAATTGTAAAAATAGATGTCAAATTACACTTTACTATTTAAATAACTAACCAATAATACTAGGTTACTTAACTTATTACTATTATGTTTAGGTTTGAGACTATGTGTATTGGAAAGAAGAACTAAAATTGGATGTTAGAGTCTCTTATATCTATAAGTTGACTCTATGGACCTATTTAGATGGATCACATAGTAGTTGGATGCATGTGTTAACTAAAGGCATATAATCTCTACTAGAAATGTATTTGTGATATTTTAAGACTATTCGACCATAAATCATTGTGTCTACCTAGAAATTATTTTTCTATGTAATACCAAAGGCTTGCTATTGTGTGTAAGTCCATACTTATATCTCCTTCACATTGAAACCTTAGATCCACTTTTTACACTAGGTTTACCTATAAAAATGAATATATATATATATAAAGGGATGAGATGATTCATAACCACCTTGTTGAGCAATTAAGTGTTACATGCATTTAAATACTCTGAATAGGACTCAAACAACATGTATTTCTACCACTTAGGTGTACGTGTGAAATATTGATCCACTAGTATGGGTACAACCTATAACCTAGATTTTGACACTTGAAAATATGAAAAATTGACTTAGATTTAGGAGATTCAAACTTGGATAGGGATTTATCCTTTGAGGGTTTTCTAATTTGGAAGCTTTAGGTTTTTTATTTTCAATGTGAAAATTATGTATGTCCTTGTTATAATTTTTTTATATAGTTTCTAATTAAGGATAGGCTTAGGCCTAACATGTTTACATATGTGACTCTTTGGGCATATTTTTATACCATTAAAATGTTAAAAGTATGGGCCAAATTATTAAAAAAAAAAAAATTAATAGCATTACCATTGCAAGGTATATAGGCATATCTAAATAGGTGGTTGAATCTACTAGCAATATCTATTTAATTGTAATCAGAGGCATCCCAATAACATGAATAGTGATCTAATTATTAGGAGATAGTATGATAAGGATAATAAAAATATTAGGGATAGACTAGGGAATACATGTAGGTGACTAATATAAAATTGGGAACATTAGGTCCACAGATAGATGAATGGTTAGGAAGTAGTCTAAACAAGATTCATATAGGTACACAAAATTAATGTATGGCAATTATATGTCAATATTGACATTGTCAAGTGTCTAAAACTAGACTTGTGTCTATAGGAATAAGTTACAAAGTCTTAAATGTAACTATTAATCAGTAGTGCCTATTTTTTTTTAAGGAAGTACTATAAAGCCTTGAATGGATTTTAAGGGATCCTAGGATCTAGAGGTAGGGTGACACTTAACATAATATCCCCTAAATTTCAACCCTATTTGTAATGAATTAAAAATATAAGTTTAAATCTAAAACCAATTCTCACCTTTTCAAAAATCAAAATCTAAGTAGATATTAATGACTACTTAAGGTTTAAGGGAATGGATTGGGGAAAATAATTTATTTAGAAAAGAAGATAGAGGGAGGTCTCAAGTAGACTCCTTGCTTCCACAAATGATTTTATTCTAGTTAAAGTCATCCTAATGATACTTTCAAAGTTGAGGACCTTGAGGTAGCCATTAATGTCTACAAGGGAAAAATTTTCATCTATTTGATCACCTAGACTATTGTGGTGACTTTCCATGATCATTAATGGAATCAACACTTAGTATCACATTGTTAATATTATATTCTAGTTTCATGATAGTTTTTATAACTATGAATTTGTAAATGGCCTTACTATGGGTAACCTACCAAGGTTCCAAGGGACTAAGAGGAAGGACCAAAAGTTAGTCCTCCCTTACTGAACTTAAAGTCCTCTTTTCCTAGAGCCTTTATATTTATTATTTGGAATAAGGAGTATTTATATATATACATAAGTATATTTAGGGATTATATGGTCTATCAAAATACAATAGTAGAAATGGGACAAATCTAATCATGGAAGCTAGATGTTTCACCTAAAAAGGGATAACTTGAGATATTTTAGACCCCCTTCTAGGTCATATGAGACCTTATTGACTTTATTTTATCCCTTTTTAAAAAATTATGGTACTTGGAATTATAATGCCACTTGTGAATATAGTCCCTCTAATTGGTTTGAACCACTTGAGGACCCTAATGAGAATAAGAATGGTTTTTTTGAAACATGTTATAAACCTTTCTGTATTAATTGATTTTAATCTAAGACCATGAGGGATTTGGGACTCATTAGTCTTATAGATTTTATGTAAGACATTTGTATCATAATGGTTGGTTAATTCAAGTGAGTTTAGTATGGGCCTTATGGTGACCATGTGATCATCTATACATTAATAACCACACCTATTTCTTTATGTGATGTTCATTAGTGAATATTTGGAGAGTTACAAGTCACTTGTGTTTTTTACATTCTAAAAAAATTGACCTATATTTGTGTGTTTTCTTCATGCAAATTTTAGGGTATAACACTTGGTATTAGAGCATATTTTCAACATTGACAACTCTTTTTTGTTTTTTACTACTTTTACAATGAAATAATTCTTTTACTAATTTGTGTAGTACACCTTACTAAATAGATAGAAATAATAACATGAAGAGTTTTCATGGACCTAGATGGTCTTGGGACCAAGGATTATTTAACCCAAGACTCATATGCTTGATGACCACTGATGAGATTTTTGTGTTCAGAGAGATCGTTGAGATAATTTCATAACTTCTACCAAAGATAAAGACTAAATATTTGTGTTTGAGTTATTCCTCCATGAATAGATAGTCAATGACACATTTTCCAATTGGGTTAGAGGTAGGAAAGTCTCACCTGAGACCTCCATATACCTTACCCTTTGAACATTTTAAACTTTATAATTAATATTAGTATATATTCTTGACACTTTAGTTTGGATTGTTGGTTTGGTCTCTACACCTAAGAGACACATGCCATGATGCATTGGATATTCACTCACATAAGATAACATATAAAGTTTGGTTAAGACATGAAATAAAGGCTATATATTTTTGTTTCAAAGTTACGATGGTCATAAAGGCTAAGTGGTTGTTATCTCCCAAGTTATTTGATGTGTGTTAGACCTATGAGACTCACCCACCACCTTAGGATTTCACATAATATAATTGATGTCTTTAGAGATAGTTATAGGTATTATTTGGACTTATTTATTAAGATATATTTGGTTGATCATAATGGGAATTTAGAGTTTTAAATTTGGGTCAAGGAATATCTTTATGGTTTTAATGACCCCATATGTTCACAAAAACTTAGCCTCACTACCCAAGTTGAGTATGTGAGAGGGATAATTAATGGACTGTCATCATAAGGGATAAATTTTAAGTTGGTTTATGAAATTATTTTATAGTGATCATCCATCCCATCTTAGTTTATGTAATCTTATTTTGTAGGATAATTCTAGATAGAGTTTACACTCAAATAATCCTTTAGCCGAAAGGATAGTATTGGTTAGACCCAATAGGTATATAGAGACCTTGAGGACATGTTTACAATCAAGGTTTATGTATCTTAACTATGGTTAGCAAGATAAATATGATCTAACATAAAAAGGAGAAAATACCATACAATATCCAACATACATATAATTAGCCATGGCACAAAGTGGGATAGGGGCTCAAAATAAGATTTGTTTGTAAAAATGGGAATAAAGGATATAATTAGGGAACCTACATAAGGAACTAAAAATCAAAGATAACATATATCCAATATGTAAAATATTTGAGATAAAGATAGATATATTCCATTAGGTGGTAACCAGAAGGTATATCTACTAGAGGTTCTAATAAAGAGGTATCGAACTATGAATATACTAACATTCAAATATAGCATAAGCTAAGCTAAGCAAGCATAAGAAGACACAAATATAATGTTATATTATATGCATATAAACCAAATAAAATAAATAATTTAGAAATAATTATACTTACCTTGGTTTGAATTTTTATCACATCAATTCCCCCTTAGGTTAAGTGGAACTTTATAAGATATGTTATAGATGGAGAATAAAAAGGTAGGAATGAAGAAATAAGTATCACCAATTGATGATTTCAAATAATAGGTGTACCTCTTTACTTTAGATTCTTTTTAAATAAATCCAAAGACCTTATACAAACATAGACTTCCACAAGCATAAGCTCATACACTCTAATTTATGTTCTACTAAGAGCATAATTTCATAAAAAAGCATGGTAGAATTATGTGTGTTTCTTATAAAAATTATATTTTGGATCCACATATATATGGATCCAACTCATAGAAAATTGAGCTATCAAATATGTATATGGAATCGATTCAAATTGGTATAGTATAACAATAAGGAAAAATAATAATAATACATTAACCAAAGATGCCATAGTATAGATAGGTAAACAAATATATTTAGTAGGTTTGATATAGTTGGAAATGGACATAGATAAGAATAAAAAGTGCATCAGCCATGGCTGATATAGTTGTAAACATATGTTCCAAAATTAAACTAACTTGATCAAGATAAAGTTAGTCAGGGAAAAATGTTGAAACTAGGTAAAAGAGAAAAATTACAAAGAAAGGAGCACTTGAAGAATCTAGAATGATCAAATAGAAATATAGTGAGTGTAAAGAGGTATAATTTGGAATCGTATCATAATAATATCTTGTAAAATACCATGAGACAACCCTATCCTAGTTTTGGTTCACTCTTTAGGACATGTACTTGGGGAAAAAGGTACACCAATGAGTCTTAAAAAATAAATTATAAGTGACTGATAAAATATAGATGTATGCATATGCCCAACCCAAATATTATCATGTGTCATAATAATGTAAAATGGTATGGTGATTTGGGAATAAAAAATAGTAACACAAAGATAAACTTAATGTTGTAAATTAATGTTGATAAATTTGGGATAAATGAAAGGAACATAAATATACGTACATACTTTCACTTGCATATTCAAATTGAAAATAAATGATGTATAGTGTGAGAATGGTAAGAAGATGACTCTAAAAAGATAGTAATATGAAAGTGTTGATATAAGGTGACAAAGTTATATTTTAAGTACTTGGACAGGCCTAAAAATAAGATAAAAAATATTTAAAAAATAAAAAACATTCCATTAGAACCTCAAAATTTCTTGCATCATCAGGATTATAATACTTCTTTTGGATTTTCAAACAAACCTATAAAAACAAGAATATGATAAAAAAAAAATGGAATATAAATAAAAAAATTTGTATGGTAAATTTTTTAACTTTTACTTAAAAGGAGTGAAAATAAAATCATTTAAACATTTTCTATTCTAATATTTTAATAGCTATGAGCTACCATTTATAACACAAAGAGAGACTATGGATAGAGGATAGAGAGGAAAATTATGTTGATGATGTGGAAAATATATCAATGTAAGACATGTATTTAATGTTGAGAAGGTTAGATAGAATATATCTTAGAAAGTTGAAAGTCTGGAAAAAACTTTATGACATAGTTTTCCCCAGCAAGCATCAAATTGAATTATCAATTCAATACATAATGTGTAGGTATTATATTTTACATTAAAAAATGAACACATTTAATATGGGATAAATAATAAATAACTAGAAATATATTTATGTGGATAGGAAATTAGATGCAGACTAATAGAATTAAAAATCAGAAGCTAATATAGTACTGATAAACATAGTTGATATAGTTAAGTATCAATTATATGAGCTAATATACTAAAATTAATGAATTGAGGTAAGAAGACATAGATTGTGGCTAATATAATAGAAACATTGATGGATGATATAGTCAAATAAGTATTATAAATTTAATTAAAATGGTTGACAAGGTAAGATTTTAAAAATATGGAAATTATTGTTAAGTAATATGGTCAATATAGTTAAAATTTATAGTTTTAACTAAATTTTAAAAATTTACTTTTATTTTCTATGATTTTTGTCTAATGGGAGACTAATTGGTCTTTTTTGGTTGGAATTTTTAAAGTGTAGAGGCATCCACAATTGTGGTAAACAATATATGCATATTAAATTTATGATGTGATAACCATATTATCATATGAGGTTAGATCCATCTTGATTAATATAGGATTTTGAGGTGTTAAGGAGGTGTTTTTATTTCCCTTATAGTTAAGATACTCATGATCTTCTTTTGGAATTGGAACAATAGTGTTGATACCTTCATATGGGAGTTTGATGAGGATAGAGTAGAGGTTGTTATTAATATAGAGGTTGTGCATGTGATATTGGGCCTAAAAATAGAGGTAACTCTCATGGCATGTAATTTACTATGTCTGATAGCTATGACTAGTGGTCACACATCATCTAACTATTTGATGTCTATATGTCAGATGTTATAAATATATATATAACATGAATTAGGATTGATGATTAGAATATTTATGTGTTACAAGTTAGATAACAGAGTCCCAATGTTGGTAATTTTAATGTTCTATTTTTATTTGGATCATGGCATAATCGATAACATGAGACTAAGTATCTAGGTGTACCGAGTGCATAAATTGTATAGGATTATGAGAAGGTGGTATTAGATGATGGGACATATCATAATATTTTCAAGTTAGGTGAATGAGATATTTCTTGTGTACCACCCTATGTTTATTCCACAACATATATTATAGTAGCTTCTATAACTTAGATGGTGGGCACAAATGCCTATATTTAGATGTGTGATAGGTATCTTATATAGCATACCATTCTCAAGGAGTATATCATATGGACTCAATATTTAAGGACTATAGGTAAATGTCCACAATGGCCATCCATAGTGTAAGCTCAAGATCAATGTAATGTGATTGGACACTACACATAGTGAGTAAATCCACACTCTTCATAGGGTACTAAGAAATTTTAAACTACCTCACATAGTAACACCATTATCCTTGACACCCTATAGTGTGAGTCATGTTAAAGAGACAAAGGGAATTAGAGAAGAAGAACCACCAATAAAGGATCCATTATTGATACCATAATGCACTCCTTAGGATCATAGGATGAAATAATGGTGGTGAGTGGTAGTAGAGGCTACATGAGTTTAGAGACCTAGGATTCATTTACATTATATCCTATATTTACTAATGAAATATGTTACATAGGTAGTTAATTAGACATGTATAATATGAGAATGGTGTCATACATGAGATTATATAATCCTAATAATTTATAGGTAGATATGGGTAATAGCCTTTAAAGTTTTGTAGATAGAGGATGAAGGTGTCAATAAGGGTGTCATCAATGGCCATTATATACATATGATATTTTAAAACTTTATCAATTACTAATGCTTTATCTATTTTAGGAACCTATCAAGTCTCATTCTCTTTAATTACATGCTTTAAATGGTACATTGGGAAAGGGGTAGGTAAACAATTAGTTCCTTTCAGGATTGCTGTCCCATATACCACCACTTGCTATCTACACAAACTTATCATATACACTTCCTTAAGATTTGACACCTCCATTACACACTCTTATAACAAATTTACCACCTTATTTATCCCTTACATAAGCCAAAAATATGTTTTGATATTTACCAAATAATGTTATCTTTGGTTGAGCCTATATTAAAATTAATATTTGCATGTTACGGGTCTAGTTTGACCTTGGACAACCTAGTTTGAGACCTTTCTTTTATCAATTAATGATAAGTTGACCCTATTGGCTAAATTTTTTAAAGGTTTAGTTTTAAGTTCCCCTATATATACACATTATTTTTTCCATTTCTTATAGAGACAAGAGTTAATTATTCATTTACATTTATTTACAATCTGATCTTTGACCATTCTACTTGAAGAGTTATTTTATTAGGGTTTTACACTTATAGGTAATAACTTTGTATTGTTAAAGATTTAGATTAATTAGGATGTCCTTGTATATAATCCATTGTCCATATTATCTTCTTAAACAATACACAATAACCTCTTATGAATCACCTTTAGCCAAGGGAGAGATTGAGTCTTGACAGGTTCATCTCCAAGGTAAGTATCTCTAAATTTACTCCTCTATTTTAGTAGATATAAGTATCATAACTAATGAATTTTGAATATGTTTCTATCTCCATGAATTAGGGTTATATCCATACATATCTTAATTATAATTCCTTTATGCATGTTTATTTTCATTTTTATCATCCCCATTTTATGCCACAAGCTTTAGTGATCACTAGGTTAAATTTTACATTAATTTGCATATGCTTTCTGAATATGAAATCATACGAACTAGATAGGATTATTACATGGTGTTTCTTGACTAGAGTATTTAGAACTCTATCTAGTGATGTTATTGTGATAAGGGACCCCTTGGTTATGTCTATTGGTTATGTTTAGTTAATCCAACTTATTCATGACCTTGAATGTCTAAATAAATCAAGAAAAAGAAGTGTAAGTAGGATTTATATTCTTTGAGCTAGGATTGATTAATTGGTCACCTACATTTTCCTTTGTATATATTCTGGTGAATCCAACATGAATCTAAATATTTTAGGCTTTATTTCATGCATTCATTTTATCATCATAGTATATATTTTTATATTTATAGTATTATATAGAACTTTTTTATATCTTCTAACATTCTATGCATAGGATTAACATAGTCAATCTAAAATGACTTTGTTCTTTATGTGCAAGTATTATCCAAATATAGGTGACTTGATTAATCATATTGACATAGTGTTATTATTCATTTACATAAATCCATATTTCATCAACCTAATCAAATTTGTTTGTATTTATCTTTTTTAGCACATAGGTTTACAGACTTTGTCAACCCAATTGACTCTATTTTAGAATATTTAAATAAATACTTGAGTAACAAAACATAAAATTTGAAAAATAATCATCTTTAAAACCACAAAGGTTCATTATTACCTTTTCGATAATTTATATTTTTCATTTATAGTATTAATTTTCAAAATTTTACAGTCTATAAAAGTACAACCATATAGCAAATTGGGTCAACTAGCTTGACACAGTTATATACCCTATCTTCTCTCTAGAATTCATATTTTACTTGTTTAACCATGTTATTTTGGATAATACTTACACATAATAGTAATGACCCTGTCAACTATGTTCTATATTGATTTCATAAAATCTCACCTGAACTGATTATGTACAGTTCATAGTCAAAATAATTAACCTATTTTACTAGTAATTAGCTCACTTTTATTTTCAATTACTTGCAATATTAGAGTAAAAAATAGAGACTAATTATGTGGTTTTTAAATTTACCTATTTATCTACATTATTGCTCTTTTTCACACACTTATAAATCACTTTACACTAAAAATCATTAAACATTTTTCTTCCTAAGGTCTACCTACTTGGATTTTATCACCAAGGGGGAGCCGACTTGGTTTTATAGATAAGTATAAATATGTTTTTGATGATATATATTTTCAAAACACTCAAAACCCTTATCACTATGGAGTTTTGAAGTGAGGGGTACACCCCAACACCAACCCATTACCATTGCCAATACATATCCCTTTTAGCCTAAACTACCTAAAACTATCCATAGATTACTTTTTAGTTCCTTATTATAGAAAAATATCTCAAATTAATTTAAAAATTTATTATAAATTAAAAACATTTATTAATGACCAATTAGTATAATTTACATTCAAGTCTTTTTACTTTTTCTTTATTCATTTTTTTATATTGTAAAACATTCACTAGCCAACATTAGTGCAAGGTTTGTTCTTTGTGTTCTAATTAGATCAAACACATTAATATAATTACTTGTGTGCTTAATTTTAGTTACTTATACATTATATTAAAAAAATTATCCCTATATTTAGAACACTATCATCCTTATCAACATAGTCTCTTGTAGACTATTTCTTGCTTACCTTTAATACATAGTCACCCTATATGACTGTATTTTTTTAGTCTATTTAATTTCTCCATCTATAGTACATAGTCAACCCATATGAATATGTATATTTATATCATATTTCATTATTACCATCTATCAAACACAATCAATCATATCAATTGTGTCTTTCACATCCTACTATGTGGAGCTTTTCCATAGACTCTATCGACCCAGCCAACTATGTACCTATTAGTTGATATTATTTTTTTTTTGGTTGATGATGTCCCTATTTTTCCTCCTTGATTCCTAATTTAATATTCTACCTTCAAGGATAATGAAATCCCCTATTATAATATTTTTAGACAACTTGAATCCATTTAGACACTATATGGGATGTTCTTTTCTTCCTACTTTTGCTACCCAAGAGATTCCTCACTCTTGGAGCACCTTTTTAATCCCTCATATTTTGATTTAAATATGGTTCAAATCATGCCAAAAACTGAGATTGGTGGATCAGATCCATTCCATATTTATCAAGATAATTCTCACCTTTATATATCTTACCATAGTGTAAGGTAAATTGACATAGGCCTAACAAATAAACCCAAAGGAAACCTTCTTAAAACCAATAACCCACCTCTTACCAATCTACCACCTAGTAATCCTCCCCTTAATACTAATTTTTAGAATCCTCCTACCAACACCAATCCACAAATTGATACAAATAAAATTCTTGTAAAGATAGTGTAACAAATGAACATCATGCAAACATCTAACACCTCTTAAATGATACAACTAAAAAATCATTTGATAAGCATGGCCAATCCACCTCCTATTCCTCTTCTCCAAAATAATCAAAGTTTTATCTCTCCACATATTAAATATGCCACAATAAATGTTATTCCCCAAACTATCATGCATAATAATATTATTTAACACATTCAAAATGAACCTTTATCCCCTTTAATTATATTTATTGATATTGTTAATATATCTCTAACTATTGAATATGATGGGACCAAATACTCCACATATTTTCTCAAGGCATTTGTTAATATTTATAAAGATTGGATCCAAACTAATACTTTTCACACTACTAGACTTATAGTAAAACCTTCATAAGTGACTAATAAAATGGTATAGCTAACTTCCCCAACATTCTATATGGAAACTTGAGGATTTAATCAATCCTTTAGTTAAATAATTAGAACATAATGATCTTCTAGAAAATTGTCTTAGTTATTTCATCAGTGTTAAATAATCCCCTACTAAATTAGCACATGATTTTATTAAATGATGGAAAACTTTAGCTCACAAAGATGATCACAACATGACTGATGACAACTTATTCAAACTATTCATCATAGCCTTAACACTTTCCCTATAATACAAGGTTTAAACATTTGCTCCCAAAATTTGAAGCGATGCTCTTGACCAAGCTAAGATTCAATACTTTCTCATGAAATAGTTTTAACCTAACATTAAAACCATAAAGTGATGTTTCCAAACTTCAATTAAATTAATAACTAACAATCCTCCTCAACCAAAACTAGGATTAGCCAAAATTTAAAATCCCCAACATTCCCATAATCATTAACTGTGCAATAAATGAAATAACTTTTTGTGCCTTCTAAACCATTATTGTATCCTAATAATCCCCCTAAATGATATTATCTTAACTAATTTTATTGGTTTCATGATAGTATATGTCATTCTCATGAAACATTATATGGGATTACAAAATTTTATATTTATTTTATGATAAGGGATTCATTCAATCACGATTCCATGATCAAAATTTGTCATCATGATTATGTTAATGCTTATAAAAAGAGACAAGCTTTCAAATCTTCTTCCTATAAAAATCCAAAAACATTCTCTACATCTATCCCTCAATAGTCAAACAAGGATATTTGTGTAAATGATACCAATTATGATCAATACTATACCAATTATAAATACATGAATGTGGCTACAGTCAATTATCGATGTAAACCTACCCATAAATATCCCATCACAAAACCAAAGAAACCATCTTTAGAAGAGAAACTTTTAAAAGCTACTACTACCACTAACCTACCTTTAGGAACCAATTAGGAACCAATTCCTCAATCTCAACCTCCATCTACTTCTCTTCTTACTAAACATGTTTTACCTTCTAAGCCTTGTGTTGGTTCTTCCTCTTCCAAAACTCATTGGAATTTCTTAAAGGAACTTAACTCTATGCCTTTTAAAATAGCTCTCATGGAGTTAGTTCACACTTCTACCTATGACCATAAATTCATAATGTAAAAAATCCAAAAAATTGAATAACCATATTCCTTATAAGAGGGAAAAACTTCTCACGAGCCTCAACCAATAGAATTTCATACTATTGAAACTATCTATCCTTAATCAAAATTTTCATAGATTTCCTTGAAGAAGACATGATCAATGATGAAATTATCTTTTGACCCAATGATCCACCTATCTTTATTAAAATATCCATTAATATCAACCTTATTCATAAAGTATTAGTAGACTAAGGGTTGGGAATTAATTTGGCATCCCTTTAACTCATTCAAAAATGTAGGTATAATAAATATCATCTCAAGCAAACTTGTTTGACATTTCATGGATTCAACAATACTAATAAAAATCCACTTTTTTGTATTTGGCTCCCTCTTAACATTTGACCCAATGTTTCATGTACCAAGCTTATGATTCTCAACTTACCATTATACTATAATATACTCATAAGATGCCCATGGACTCATCACATGAGGGATATTGAATCCTATGATAACCAATGTATCAAGTTTATTCAAATTGGAAAATTATATAAACATAAGGCTGATCCTAACCCATGGAGTATTCAAATTTCCAATCCTAAATCTTAGTATCAGATTCCCACTATTCTAAAATTTAATAGTGCAACTTTAATTGAATTTGTCAATATCAATCTATACTTATAGGTCAATCTTGTCAATTTTAACAATGATGAGCCAAATGATTTACAAAATACATGGAATAATACCAAACTACCTCTTTAAATTTTAGAGTGGAATCCTCCTTCCTTGTTACCTCATTATCATATCACCCCTCTTATCAATGAGATCATCAATTTCCCTCCTCCATGATTTCACTTGTAATTATTATGCAGTGACCAACATAGTTCAATACCCATTAAGCATGTCACCTTATAAATTTAGCAATCTAGATGTATCACCTTTGAAGTTACATTAGAAACACAAATATGTACTATCTCTCCCACCTATGATGAAAATTGAATTATGGCCCAAGTTCAATCACAAGACTTGGATGTTAAACACTATCAGTAAACCTTAGATAAAATAAATGATTTGAATCAAGATTTTTATAATATTTCCATATATATTTAGTTAGAACCTAAAGGTCATGTACCTCTAGTTAATTCTCCACTTCTTTATACTCCTTGGGTTGTTAATCAAATCTTACCTCTTAAACATTTATAATGTTTATAATCTTTTATACCTCTTATCACACTAGTCACTCTACTAGATCCTCTCCCCATCAACGATTCTAAGCATACACCTATTATCAATCCAATCAACCTTCCTCCATAGTTTCACCCAATCCTAAGATCACTCTTAATGCCAATGCCATAGATGTATTCTAGATACATTATAAATGTAATGCCATGGCATCAAAATTATTGATCTTAAATTAGACATGGAATATTATGGATGTTTACCTACATTACCTAGTGATGAATACATACTTCAGTTTCTCCATGCTTGAGAACCTCAACTTCCTCGGTAATACCATAAAATTAAGACTTTCAAATGAAAGGATCCTCATTTTAACAACTTCATTATTATCATCGATCCCACAACCAATCCCATTTCCTCTCTTCCCAATGCACCATATCATTTTAAATATGGAAATGTTATGCTTATTTAGGAAACCATGAGAATAAAATATGGTACAACCTCATGTACTCAACCTATAATAGTTTATAGAGAACTCACACTAATTTATCATGATAATTTTAGTCTATTATTTGATAAATATGTTGATACTTTCACTTGTTCATATGATGACATGCCTAGTATCGATCTGAGTATCATTATGCAGAACATAATCACATACCCTAATGCTAAACCCATTAGAAAAGAATAATGGAAAATTTCACCCAGAGTTTCTACCCTATACCATAAATAAATTATCAAATTATTAGATGCTAACTTTATTAAACCTATGGAATATTACAAATTGGTGTCAAACATTATTCCCATTTTCAAAAAAGTTACCTTGGTTATTCACATCTGCATCAACTTTCACATTCTCAACCTCATTTTTCCCAAAGACAATTTCCCACTACCATTAATAGATGCCATTATACATTCCATTGGTGGAGACAAAATTTTTTCACTCATGGATGGTATTTTGGGCTACAATAAAATTCATTTCACCCCCAAAGACTAAAATAAAACAACATTCATTATAGAATGGTGATTGACCTTTGGCCTTAAAAATGCTAGAGCTACATATTAATGGGACATGACCTACATTTTTCATGATCTTATACATAAGATCATTTAAATCTATGTGGATGATCTCATTACCATATCAAAAAGTTATAAAATCCATATCTCTGATCTAGCCATCATTTTTTATCAACTCATCAAGTACAAAGTTAGACTTAACCCCTATAAATGTGTCTTTGGTGTTACATCTGGTAAATTAATAGGGTTATTATAATATATTCATCATATTGATGTTTATATCATTAAAATAAATTCTATAGTCAACATTCCTATTCCTTTCTCCATTCTAGACATTCGTACTTACCTCGGTAAGCTTGGAGAAATCGATGATTCATACCCAAAATGAATTATTGCATATACTCTTTTAATTACCTTCTTAAGAAAGGTAGTATTTTATAATGTATTGATCCTTGTTATAAGGTATTTGAAAACATTAAAGAATCATTGATTCATTCACCTACCGTTCGACAACCTTATAATGATTATCTTTTGATTTTGTACACTTATTCTACTCTCATATCAGCTGGGGTAATGTTTGCCCAAAAATATGATACTAGAAGTGAGTATGATATTTATCATATTAGTAGATTCCTCTTAATTATGAAAATTGTTATTTATTCTAGAAGTTAGTATAAGACTCTCAATTTAATGAAAACATGCTAGTATCTAATCACAAAGAAAAATATTTTTTCCTTGGAAAAAATGGGCATAAATGGAATTAGAAGTACATGAAAATGTAATTCAAAAAACATAATGTGTACATATAGGATAATATTTCAAGAGGAGAGTGATTTTAAGGATGATAATAATGTCACCAAGTATGCCATGTAAACCTACAATATGTTTATCAAATGAAAAGATGGTAGTAATAGCTAAGAGGGGAAGATGGTAAAATGTAAGCTATAAAAGAGTCTAAAAAGGAGGCAATGGCCAAATAAACCAAAGAGGGAAAAAATAATAAAAAATAAACTACCAAAGAATCTAAAAATATTTAGTGGAAAAATAAACCCAAGAGGGAAAGACTATTAAATTAAATATATCAAAGAGTCTAAAAAGAGTCAATGACCAAATAAACCCAAAATGGATATATATGAAAAGTAAAGATAACAAAGAATCTGAAAGAGTCATTAGCTAAATAAACTCAACAAGTAAAGATGATACTAAAAATCAAAGTGAATGAAATTAAATAACATGAGAATAAATCACATGAAAATGAAAGAGAGATAAATAATCAACTATCAATATCAAATAAAATAAACACCCATACATGATAAATGTGATGTATATATTAAGTATATGACTACTCACAAATGTATCTAAATCTATTTTAATTTATTAAAAATCACAAATGTCTCTAAATCTCTTTGAATTTATTAATAACCACATGATAAATCTCATACTGAATTTGATAGCATGCATCAACCATGGTTTCTTCTAGTTTCTCTAAAATATACACAATAATAACCTTACAAATAACATTGATAGAGAAAACAAGGGTGTTATAATTTAGAGGATGTTTCTCCTCCAACTGAGAATAAGGTCAAATGAGAAGAAACTCTTATGGAATATGAGGTGGTTTTAACTAAATGGGAGGTTTTTCTTCCATCCTATGAACATAATGTGAAAGTTGTGAGGGAACATGATGTCCTTACCTCTCAAAACTAAATATTTATTTTTTATAAGCCTTACTATCATATGTGGAGTGGGAAATAAAATCATGCTCACAACAATAACATTCCCATTTCTTTGGAGGTACATGAGATTTATCCTTGGAAATGACATATCACACTCAAGAAAAGAGGTAGTGCCTCACTATGAGGTGTCTTTGGGTGGTGTGGCAGAACTTATTATTTCAATGTAAGAAACCCATATAAAATTTTCTAAAGATAATACACTTATCTTTAGAATGTGTATAAGATTCATGACAAATATAATAGATTTATAAGGGTTTAAATAAGAATGGTTATATGAATAAAGACATTGTGAAGGCCTTTCAAATAAGAAAAGGGAAATTATGGTGGAGGTAAAATCACATAAGGAAGGTCCCATGATTTATATTCCTTAAATTAAAGGATTATCTAATAGATTATTGAGAATATTGGACAATTCTAGTATTTAAACTACATTTAAAATCTTAAAACACCTTACATATAACTCCAGACTCATCAAATGACCATTTTATCCTCAACTCCATAAGGGTGTTTACATGATTCCTTTTTTATGTAGCATGACATATAGTGGGGAAACATGTCTATTCTTACATGTTATACTTAAAGAGCACAAAGAGGATATTATTCTCTCTTAAATTCATGACTCTACTCTATATAATCATTCATTTAACACCAAACATCACATTTTTTGGAGGATTCCAAGCTTATTATGTTAAGGTATAGTTATGTGTAAACATTATTAATTATAAATAATGTAATTGTTAATATTACATTAATAGAGTTTAGTAGTTATCTAAATATATTATGATAATAATATATTTTTATAATAGTGGGTTGTTAGTATTTATTTGTTTACAAAAGATTCAGGTGAGAGTTTGTATGGATATATAATCTTGAATATAGGAATGCCATTTCCTATGTATATGTACTTTATATGGTTTGTATTATTATAGTATAATAAATAATACCATGTGTTTAAAATATTTCTATTATTTGTGTTCATATTCATTATTCTAGAATGTTATTGGGTTAACATACGCTGATCTAGACCATCTCTATCATCTGGTATTAGAACAAACTTTTTGCAAGTAGTAGTTAGCCATGAGAGTCTAGGAAAAATGTGATCAACGTGTGTGTTAAGATCAGAAGGAATACATTTGATCATAGAATCCTTTGTAATTGTGAATAATCCTTCAAATGATATATTTTATTGAACATAATATGTCTTGGATCAAAAAATTCTATGGTGAAGATGTCACTAACCTGGTAAAGATGTCACTAGACTACAAATAAAATTTAGCATAGACATTTGTTTTTTGCATTGGATTTCAATTTAGATCCAAATATATTCACCATAATATCAACATCATTCCTCAAATAAGTTTTTGTTTATTCTAATTATGAGTCAAGAAAGGATATCATTTTTGTGTTATTCTGAGCCATTCAAATACAAACAACTACCAAGTCTTCACCATTTTACATTGTAAATTAAAACTCATGAATTTATTTCTATTTGTTGATGCAATGCACTCATCACCCTAATATGAGCCATTTTTAATGAATTTAAAGATATCTTGTCAATTCTAAGAAATGGATTTGAAGATTCAAGCACAACACTTAACTCAAGCACCCATCTAAATCTCTAGATCTTTATGAACATTTTTTCTAGTTGTAACCATGTGTTTTGTTCTCCATGTTCCATGTATATACATGTGACATATTATTAGTTTTGATGTAAATCATTTCACTCCATCAAAAGTGGGGATTCGCAACAAGAGCACAACCAATGATAGATTAGATGCCTATTACGGTGGGGTTCATTTAAGTGATTCAATTGAAGTTGAGTTTTATTAAAGTTATCAATTTAATTTTTTATAGGTTAGTCTGATGTGCATGTCAATTTTTTATGTTTATTGAGGAGTTTAACATTCTTAGTCATATAAAAGTAGTAAATTTCAAAATATAAAGTCTATTTTTAATTTATTTTTAGAGTTAAAATAGTAAATATTTAGAGTCGTGTAGAGGGTTTTGTTTTATAAAATTCATAAATTCAAAATATATCATGACATGTAAATTAGTTTAGTCTTATGTTTTTTATAAAATAAGGTAGAAAAACTAGGGGTTGAACCCTTACAAAACAACCCACATTAGGGCCAAAAAAGTCTCACAAACAAAAAGATTCGCTGTTAGCAAAGACAATAAAAACCACCAAAAATAGCATATGGTAAGAACTAGCAATCTGAAAGCAAACAAAAAAAGAACAATAGAAATAAGGCTAATTGGGAACATCCTCCCAGACTTTAACAAGAAAATTATACATATTATCAATAGTTTCATCTTTCTCCTCATCATCACCCTAGGTAAAAACCTCCAATTCCTACAACAGAGTCAAGTTAATCAAAGCTGGGTGGTGAAGCATGTTGTTTAAGAGGTAGCCAAAGGCAGAAATACTTTTGTTTAGAAGATCCACATGGTTCCTTAAAATCAATATGTCCTCCACTTGTCTGATATCTTCTTCCTCCACAAACATCTTTCCTTCTTTAGGTTGTTTATGGTCAATAGGAACTGAATCATTACCAATGTCCTCAGAGTGAAATTCTTGAGTCTCTTTCTCTTCAAGTCTCTTAGTCTCATTAGATTCAAACTCCTACACCTTCGAGTCATCCCCCTTAGACATCTTATCACCTTCCTAAGTGGTAGAATTAGAGCTACTCTTAGAGTACTCAATCAACTTAATTTTGGGGGTAGGTATACCAATGATTCTCCCAAAATGCCTCATAATATAAAAAGTGCTCATAGTTATAATAGACTTAGTTTTAACCTTTTTAGAGGGAGCCTCATCACCACATTTTAGATTTTTATGGGTCTGAGTGCCACCCTATAAATTAGTGATCATAGTAATTTCCTCATCCCCCAATGTCATTTATTTATTTTAAAGGGAGGGTTTGAAAACCCTTAACAGTGGTTAATTCTAAGATATCAGACATGAAATCATCTTTATCATGCAAACTAGAAGGGGTAAAATCTAGAGGCTTATCAAAGGTAGAGGGATTACCTTAAGGGGAATTAACAATTAGGGGAATAGGGTTTGATGGACTTAAAGATAGATGGAAATGATAGAGCTGATGAATGAGACCCTGGTAAAGTGGTATAAGCTTCTTGGTAGGTTTTTTTGGCATACTTTGCCTTCACATGGAGGACCGAGAGTTTAAGAGAGGACATAAAATAGAAAGAAAAATTGATAGCCACATTTATTCTAAAATGATTCAACATAGGAAGGTGATAATTATATAACCTAGTAAAATGTCTCTCCAAAGTGATGTATTTCATCAAAAAATAGCATATCTCATGCCAAGTTTTAGGTAGCTTGGCACATTCAAAGCCTCCCTGGTAAGGCACTAACTCTTCTCCTTCACCCAAAAATAGACTCTAGATTTTAATGTCAGTGACCCTATTTTTCCTTTTTAGTTTCATACCCTTAATGGAAAGGCCTATGGCCAAATCAATGATCTTCTCTAAGACATCAAACTAAACACTTCCAATTTTCACCGTATGATTATCCCATGAGAGCACACATTGTAGCAAGAGATTTTCATCATGACCATTGAGTTATTATAAAAAATAAGAAATGCCCCTTCTTTAAAATAGTGCCAAATAACAACATTATCTTTTAATTCAGTATAGGATAAGGGCTCTGAGTTGATTCTCTCCCTCCATAGTCTAATTATCAACAAAATCCACTAACACAGTAAAAAACTAGAACCCAAAAACCACAACCATAATGGCTTCTTTCAAGAAAATGTAGCTTTCAAGGGATTCACCATAAGGGCAAGTAAAAATTATTAAGGACTTAAGGTTAAATGAATGTCGAGTCTTATTTTTATTCAAATATTAGGTCAATATTTTATAAAGAGTCAATATTATTGAATGTCAAAATTTAGAGTCATTTTTTTGATTAAGTATATTAAGTCATATTGTATTAGGTTCCATTATCAAAAATCCATAAAAGTCATTATTATCAAAATAAAATATGTTCAAAATTCAAAAGTATCAAAATTGAGTCATTTACATATTATGTGTCATCATCTCATGTATAGATGCATTATCAAGTGACCCTGATGTCCTAAAACATATGTGCCAGTTATGTGTGTGGGAGAATTTTACATTCAAAATTGACATGCAATGGTTGATGTTAAAATCCATATTTTCTAAGTAAGTAGTATCAGATATCAGAGGATGAAGGCCATTCAAGCCTATCACAAGCCACTAGTGATGTGGCCACTTCTGATTTAGTGGCACATCTATGTGATGTTTTTAGTAGTGCGGCTTTTAGTGTGGTGTGATAATTTCTATTTTAGCATGTGTGTTTGAATAAGAATATAAGTACATTCTTGTACACATGCATGGTGTGATTTTATTTTTTCAATTGTTTGTTTTCATTTCCTTACTTTTTTGAAACACCTCTGTTATTTGGAGATAAGGGAGAGTGTGGATATAATGGAATGTGGAAAATATTTGTATAAGGGGGAAGCTACTATATAGATCATGTGACTTCCTTACTTATTTATGGAGATGAACCTCAGTGACACATCTATTATGGTCATGTAAACTAGATATAGCATGTGTTCCTTCACATATAGTAGTCATGTGTATCAAGATTGCATTAGTAGTATGCAGACCTAAAAGTATAAGTTAGCATATGATTCTATTCGTGATAATTATTGAAGATGTATATTCTCCCCATGCTCACATTAAGGGGGTGTAGGATAGGATTAATAATGTTCACAAGGGGGTGAATGTTAAGGTATAATTATGTGTAAACATTATTAATTGTAAATAATGTAATTATTAATATTACATTAATAGAGTTTAGTGGTTATCTGAATATATTTTGATAACAATATATTCATATAATAGTGGGTTGTTAGTATTTGTTTGTTTATGAAAGATTTAAGTGAGATTTTTTAGGGATATATCATCCCAAATATAGGAGTGTCATTTATTATATATTTTTACTTCATATGGTTTGTATTATTATAGTATAAGAAATAATATATTGTGTTTAAAATATTTATATTATCTATGTTCATATTCATTATTACAGAATATTATTGGATTAAGCATACATTGATTTAGACTAGCTCTATCATATTACAAAGTAACATCATTAATGGTGAAGGAATATGAGATAAACCATTGGCATTGATAAGATGAGAGAAACTATTAACTAAGATAATGGGATTGGCATATGTAAATCCTGGTAACCAATTTTATGTCACATCATAAAAAATACATGATAAGTTAGAGGTATGTCCTTTAGGAATTATTTAATTTTTATTTATTTCATTTTTATGTGATTATATATTTTTAATAATCCAAGTATTTTTTAGTTTATCAAAAATTAGTCATAAAAAGAGTACTAGTCCTATGAAAATAATAAAAGTCTCAATGTGAGAAAGACACACATTATGGTGGACTATCCATAAGAGGAGCTTATCCTTGTGACATTTTATACTCTAATTTATCTTATATGTTCTATAGGTTTAGATCATGTGCCTAGGGTCATTGTGAAATAAACAAAACTATGTAGGATAATAAAGTCCTAATTCTTCCATTCAAATCCTCGGTGTTGTTGGGCATGGTTTTGGATCAAACATCTAGTGAGAAACACATTTTTTCATATAAGCAAACCTAAAAAAAGAAGTTAAATTGGTATTAATATTTATAGATACACTAAGAAGTTCTAAAGGAACATAATAATTCATGCTCAAACAAGAAAGAGTGATTATGTTAATGTTAGAGTTAAAAGATGATTGTTAATAAAAAAATTCAATGGATGAGTTTTAGTGTAATATTTATGTATATTTTGCTTCATCTTAACCAAAAAAATAGTTTTCATCTAACATATAGCTATCATTTAATTAGGATTCATGAGATTCACCTTGAGGGATTCAACCACAATATCACTAGGAGTAATGGTAGGATATTAATTTTAAATAATTACTATAGAAGGTAATCTCATCAATTTCTATCTTTAAAGAATGGGTTCATAAGGTGGGAGGAAACTAAGCTACAATATTAGGTGGAATATCAATGTTTTTTATTTTAATGTTAATTCCATCATGTTCATCATTATCAGAATTAAGAAGGTTAGGTGGGGTATTTCTTACAAGCTTGGGTTGACCACTATAACCTCTATATAAATTGATAAGATAGTTAAAATGTTGATACTCACAAAAAATAATACTCAAATGTGGTTCAAGGGTAGGTATTTGAAATACACTACATTGTTGGAATTATTCACAATTTCAAGGGTTAGTATCACCTTAAATTTTATATATGGATCCAAAATATTTTAATTTAATACAATAACATGTGGAGGAAGATATGGTCCTCATACAATGACTCAAATGGTAGACAATCAATATATTATAGGACAAGGGGAAGTGAAATCCATAAATTTCACCCTAACCATAATAATATTTATCATGATAGAAATCCAAATGCACCCCATTAATGGGAATTATCTTAGATCATATTTTAGACACATGATACAAGTAGACTTAATATTTTTTATAACATACCCAAGATATTTAATTAATTATAAAGAGTCGACACAAGTACCTGAACCTTCATCAATGAGGGATTTTTTGACTTGGACATCACTAATTCAAATGCTAATAAATAGAGGAGGGTCATTCTCACAAATAAATATTTCATTAGGGATCATTACATGTATAGGTAATTTAAAAGATAAGGCTAGTTCCATAATCACATCAACTTATATAGGCATCTCTTTGCATTACTACATGATACATTTCTAAGAACAAGATAAAGTTTTTTTTACCCCAAAGGTTATGGTTGAGGAATATTCATAAAAAATAGAGTTTACATTAAATGATTGTGATGCCTATTAAAGTTATACATAAGCTAAAGGAAAGGAATATAATAATAGATATTAGATATTTATTCAATGAGATCCCATTATTTGTAGTTAAGGTAGGTTGATGATTACAATTAAAAAATAGAGGTCTGAATAACATTAGATTTGACTATAAGAAGTTCTAAACATATTTTTATCTTATTTTTGACATATTTCAATGGTATCAATCAATTTAATTATAGCATGTTTAAGTAAAATTTATTGTATCAACCCAAGAGATACAATTTGGATATCAAAAACTATATTGAGCCTATTGATATGGTTATGGAAACATGATATTGTATCAACATAGATATAGAAGCATATTTGGAATAAACACATAAATGGACAATTTAATTAGCATAGGAGATACAATAGTAAAACCATAAGACTTTATCAACACTCATGATATATATTAATTTCATAAACAATTTAATTGATATATCATGGGTTAATTTATCAAAAAATATATTCAAAATATAAAGGTTTAGAAGGGACAAAGACTAAAATTTGATAGCCTGTAGGATGGGCTTGAAAATTATGTAGGTTATATAAGGTATTATCATATGAATTTGAGTGTTTTGGGAATAATAAATGTGAGTAATAATGTGCCTCATGCCATTCATTTAACTATATTTTTCATATTAATCAAAGCATTGGGGTTAACTAAAGTTTCTATGATAGTAGCATCTGAAGATAAATGACCTTGATTTTAGAGTTGTGAAGAGTTATTATTTTTAGGCCAATTAGTATTTATTTCAGAATTATTTAGGATGGGGTTGGTATATATTCCAAAGTGAGAATTAAATTGATTAATCATATCATGTTTGACCTTACCCTCATGAAATTTTGTAATGTTTTCATCAAAGGCTTGATAACATTTTCTTATCATTGCATTATGATTAAAGTATAACAAAAGATAAAATCATATGATACGATATGAAGTGAATGAAAATTATCATGATAATTACCCTAATTTTTTTGAAACCAATAAAAACTTTTGTTTTCACACCATCTATGTTTGGTATCTAAATCATCAAATTATTTAGGTTGAGGCCTATGGATTTTTATAATAAGATCATCAATGCTAAAAGGTTGATGTATTCAATTTTATTATCATGTTAATGATTATAATGATGGGTTGTTTAAAATGGATTACCATGATAAGTTAGGAAAGGCACATATTTTTTGAACATCAACCACTATAATGTGAATATTTATCTTAGAATCATGACTATGATCATAAGTATCACTAACAAAAGCATTTGTTGCATGCTTATTTTTAGGTCTCATTATCAATATAGTGTTTTTATTAGTTTGAGGCACCTCATATTGATTCATGAAGTATTACAAACTTTTATATTATTCAAATGATTCTTCCAATTATTTAGGAGAGAATGACATAATAACATATTGGAGTTTTGGTTTCAAGAAGTTTGAAAAAAACTAAGAGGTTATCTTCAGGCATGTTTTTTTATTTTTTTACCCAAGTGTTTCTAATGTTTAGTGAATTAATGCATTAGATTGTTATCCACTTTCTTGTATTTGAAAAATTTACCTAGTTTTTTTTAAGTATGTCATGATATTATAATTCTTAGACCAATACATTCAATAAGCCTTGTAAGTTAGTGGTAGATCTAGGCTTGAGTTGATTATATCATTATAAAAAAATAATCCATTAAGGTTTTCACAAGTATTTTTATATTATTGAATGTGTGAATTTTTATCCACTCCTTGTAGAGATTACCAAATGCTTTTAGGTGTAAATCGGGATTGGTATATCTATCATAATAGATGGTGGTAATGATTACAAAAATATCTATGGTTGAAATATGAGCTACCAAGGATTCATTTTGGATTTTATTAATGACTTTGTTATGAATTAGAGGTTAAGGGATAATATTACTAAGACGATCTTTGAGGGAGGGTTGGGGAAACATTGATAAGTGATTCCACTTGATATTTTTTGAGGTTTATTGTTAATTTTCAAAAGTGATTTGGAATTTCCATGAATTGGTTTGAAATATTAGATTGCATATGAGCCTTTTGGTTTAAAACTTGTATCATATTTTTAATAGTGTTACGTGAATTTTTATTGGCTTGAGATGCTTGAGTCGCATGTTGACTAGAGTGAGAAGCTTAAATAGCATTAAATGTAAAATTGGCATTAGTGTTAAACTTATAAATTTGATTTTAGAACTAAACATAGGTTTAACCATGTGTTTTAATAATTTTACACCTAAGAGAGATAAAATAATTAAAAATATGTACCAATTTATATTACATAAATAATGTAAATAAACATAATAATTTGAATTGAAATGGGCTAATAGGACCACTTAAATTATAATTGGCCAAACATTAGAATGATGAATTACTTAATTAATTCTATTTTTTCCACTCCTATAAGATGCCATGGGATATTTTAAATGATTTGTCAAGTTCTCAAATCTAAGATAATGGTTGTCATAGTATTTATATTCTACTAGAAAATTAGGGTGAATTTTAAGAAACATTATCTAAAATCCCCTTAGATTTCATTGGTGAATCTATAGATAATTGTTCCATAGGTATGGTAATTTTTTAAGTGTTGGAAATCCCATTTGGAGGAGAGGGGGAAAAAATAAGGAAAATAGCATTTTTTTTTTTAACTAATCAATTTCACAATGTAAATGGATGGAAATTATCATCGATTAATTACATCATGTAATCAAATGGTAATGGTTATCGATCATTTACATTATGCAACTAACTAGAAAAAATCATAATTTAGTTTCATTTTGCAACTAAATGGTGATATTTGTCATGAAATTACATAATGTAGCTAACAATCAACCATTTTTAGTTGGTTTCATGATGCATCCAATAGCCAACCTAGCTAGTCAATTTTATGATGTAATTAATTAGTTTAGAGTCCATTTGGTTGCATATGCAACTAGATTCCTTAGTTTCCAAATGGTGTATTTGAAACCACTTATAAATATCTCCTTTTCCTTCATTTTTACACTCTTGCATAGTTATTTTGTCATTGTTCACTCTTGTGTTTTCCACAAAAATACACCTATGACATTGATAGGCTACAACTATAAAATGGATTCCACACAGAAATATATTTTCAATAATTTGTTGTGTCCTAATAATTTTAAACTATTAAAATAGATAGATACATACAATGATTAGATTCCCAAGTGTAATTTTGAGGGCCATATTTACATGCCATAGTATGAAACAGATGCAATCTTTCTATAATATCTAATGTTTTGTTATGACAATAACAAGACAAAGTTTAATGTCAACATCAACTCAAAATTAATTTACATTGGTACCTCACCTTCATATATCCATAATTTGATATGGATTAGAAACCACAATGTCAACCCTATCACCATAGAATCAATGTTGACTGATGACAACAAAAAATATTTGGAGTCTATGTAAAACTTTTAGATTGGTTCAATAAGTATTTATATTATTTTTTTCAAATTTAAAATTCAACATTTTGTAATTTTTCAACACTTTTCACTAATTTCATACTTTTTGATTTCATTGAAAATAGTTAAATTAAAATGGGATCCCATTTGAAAAATATTGGACCTATTTATAAAATACATTGTTTAATTTATCTTTACAATAATAGTCTTACAAGGAAGACTAGGAAACATTCCATTTTGGGTTGATCTTTACATTATTCATACTCTTTCAGGTTTAAAATTTGATTGGTGTATATTTATTTCTAGTAGGATTAGATTAGAATTAAATTACACTTAGTGTAATTATACATATAAAAATTCATGTTCCAATTTTATTATTGCTTTGTACTATAAGTCCTTTTATGACCTACAAAAAACATCAAATCCAACTGTGCTTTATCCAAAAATGAGCACAAATTAATTTATTTATTGATGATAAGGCGGTTATTTTATCACTCAAATAAATCACCTAAATGGTTTATTTTATTAGTTGTTACAAATTTAATTTTTTTTTTATTCTTACAGTTAAGACTTATTACATTTAGCACACAAAGACAAGATGCTTCAAAAGGACATCATGCCTTTGAAGGTTCTAGAAATTATAAGTCTATAGAATCTATTTGCAATTGGGCCTATCAAGGCCAAATTCTAACCCCTAAAATTGAAAACTTTTCATGGTCATCATAGTGTTATTAACTATCAAGTGAAGAGAGAGTTGTTTCAGTGTCATTTCAATTGTGTCAAGGTGTCACTCTAAGGTTTTGTTAGAGATTCAAGTGGTCTTGTGATCTAAAAGTGCTCTAATAAATATGGTGAAGAGGATAGTTGATGACTTATCATGACATTCTATAGCATATTTGGTATATGGAAGGTATGAAACAAATTATAATATTATAAGGTTTAATCAAATTTCATATAAGCCTCATTAAAGCTTTTTAAGAAGGCTAAAAGGTATTCTTTGTGGTATTTACTGGCAATTTTCCTTTGTAAAGCTATGTGTGTATTGCCTAAAAGGACAAGTTTTGGTCTTTAAATGTTAAATTTGGTGTCTAAAGGCCAAAAAATTATTCAAAATGCCTTTAAACACATTCATATTAATGTCATTACCTTAGTCCTAAGGTTTCATGCTTTAAAAATATCATTTCATGCAAATAAAAAACATAGAAAAGGCATCTAATGAGCTCATACATGCCAAATTTTGCCCCATAAATATATAAAAATATTTAATACTTGTTCTAATCTCCTTCATGACTCGTTTTCTCTCTATACTTACCCTGAATTGGTGGTTTAAATCTTTAAGTGTGATGAGAATGCAAAGCAAAAGCTATTTTAATGAGTTTCATGTAGGGAGTACAAATTTGTAAGGCCTTTTATATAATTATACATCATCATATTGAAGGAAGAGTTTTTATAGGTGTTACAAATTAAATTCAAGGAAAAAAGACATCATATAGACCCAAAACCAGTTCTTTTAATCCATTTATCTTATTTGCACATAGTGAGAACCCTTGAAATTTGTAGGTCATATGCCCATGAGAGAGGAAGTCAAAGTCTAAAATTTGGGGTAGATAAAGGGGTCTCAGAGAGATTCTAGATATGGAAATTGGTTCTCAATTTATCTCTCTCCTTCATGAGCCATCTTTTTGAAGTCAAGGAACTCATCATCTATTGTTCATCCAAGCAAGCAATCAATTTTCTTGGATTTATCCTCATATGGTCATCATGATAGGAAAAATCAAGTTTTTAGATTTTCTAAAGAGCATGAGACACATTTACATGGAATTATTTAGTTCCTTTCCACAAGTGTGAGGGTCATATGGAGCTTAAGAAGGAATATAATGCAAATTTGCATTATACAAGCAAATAAGAAAGATTATACAATTTAGGAGAGAGAAAGAATATCAAAATTTGTTGGATTCTTGTTTGTAGGGGTTTGATTCATTTCATGTATTCCTAATTTAATATTCTTCAAAAATTCTTCAAATATATATAGCAGGAAGCCATAAATGTGTTCTCAACATCTTCATGGAGTCACAATTTAGCATATGTTAAGGGAATTTATCATATGTTAAGGTTTTAGTAGACTCTTAGGTTTCAATTTTAGCACCATATTCTTATTCAAAGGCCTGTAAACTATACTATCCTTTTTAGGGGGTGCTTATGCTTAGTTAATACATTCAATATGTACTTTACATACACTTTTCATGATCTTTTTCACCTCCATCATGTTTCATCTATATACACTATCTTATCACTACCATTCCTCATTGTTATAAGGATGCATCTCCATCTCCAATCAATGTTCTTATCATCCATCACATATCACCACCTTTACACTCACTCCCATAGCATGTATACACTATCAAGAAGAATTCAAGGATTTTGGAATCATCATGGTCATTCAAATATTTTAAAAACCTTAATAACCCTACTAATATGGATTGAATCATCACTTTCATCCAATGAAAGTTTGACACAATCAAGAGTTTTCATGGAAATGGAAAGGAAATAGAAACTAGTGAATATCCCATTGAAGGTCTTGGTTCATTCCTCTATCCTCAAGTTGTATTGAATGAGAGAGGTTCATCTACAACCATTGTTACTTTATCAATTTTATATTCAACTTAGTCTATATAGGGAACATGGTAATCATCACCTATAGTCAAGACAAAGAATGAAATGAGATCAAGGATGAAAACAAAAAGAGAAGCTTGGGTGTTTTAGAGAGTTGAACTTATTGAAGAATTTCAAGAGAATATGAAAACATTGGAGTGACCTGGGAGGTATGTTAGTGTGTTTCAAGGCTTAAGACTTCTACTCAGTCCATACGAGATCCAAATCTCTCTACACATTCAAGACTACTATAAGGAAAGGCCTATTTTAAAGAAGGTAGAATGATGTGTATGATGAATATAGTATGAAACAAAGATGGATATGAGATTTGTATCAAGGGCATACCATAATGAGAACCAAAATCAGTTTAAGATAAATTTCCATGTAAATATTCACCTATAGTAGGGTTTATTAAAGTATATAGACTTGGATCTCAATCAAGAATATTACAGAGAAGGGTCTATGTTCAAGAGATAGAGAAATGAGTGTGGAGGTAAAAAGTGTGGTAAGTGGTACTTATGAAACTAATATAAAAGGTATGCCCTTGTAAAGATCAAACTCATTGAAAATTTACATTTCCATGTAAATCAGCACCTACAATGGGGTTTTTGAAGATTCCTAAGGTTTGAAAACTTGAATCAAACCAAGAATGTCATGAAAATTTTTCTATACTTTTATGTTCAATTAGGTTTTCTACCTAGGTTTGAGAGTTACATATAATCATGTGAATATTTATATCAAGCTATGAACTTCAAGTACATAATGGCACAATCATTCACCTTATGAATGTTCACATAAAGCCTTCTCAAAAACATAAGTCTATCTCCAAGTTGTAAGGGAATGAGATCAGAGTGATCTAATGGCTGATTCTCATAGCATATGAAGGATTAATTAAGACATGAAGATATGAATAAGGTCATGGTTGGAAAATTAAATTTCCAAGCAAGATCTACATCCAAGTTCAACTTTGAAAATGTATACCTACAACCATACTAAAGACATTTTCATCTCATATATCCATATACTCTCAAGGTAAAATATAAGATAATTTTTATTCAAGTATGGAAATTATGAATTTAATTATGAAATTAAAATGATTAATTGATGTTTTTAAACCTTTGTCAAGATCATAAAAAGCACTATCAACTCATGAATGTACACAAACTTATTGTACAAAATTAGGATTGTGTAAGGCCTAAAAACACTATTTAAGGATTGAATATGATAGATAAAATGATGAGAGGATATTTAAAGTGACTTGAGGTGTTTTCTAAATCATCAAGAGATGATGAAATTATTAATAAATGCTTCCAATTTTCATAAAATCACCTACAACCGTGTTACCAAGGTAGTTATATTAAGGTTTCTTGAAGAGGTAAGGTGTGACATAGGATATATACAACTAAAAAGTGATAAGTGAAGGATAAAGATGATTAAATAAGGTTATAATATCTTCTCAAAATCCTATTTAGCATCCTCAAACATAATACAAGGTCAAATGAGGAAAACTCAGTCATAGGCATATTGGAAAACATAGACAGACTTAGCTAGTGTTTAGAGAAATGCGCCTCTATAGTTAAGATATAACTATGAAAATTGGTGGACGTGATTTTAATGAGTGATTATAACTATATATGGTATTTTTTAGGTAACTTTACCAATATAAGTATACACTATTTTATCACAATAACCTATCTATTTATTAATAGTCAGATAAGTAGCTAGGAAAACTTCTTAGAGTATTATAAGGTTTGACAGAGGATTTGAGATTCATGAGAGGTTTTTTTAGGTAAAAGAAATTGATTTTAAATATTCATACACTTGGTGATAGTGACCACACTCTTAATTTCATGAAAATCATTGCATTGAGGGCTAACACAGTTAGATAGACAATAAACCCTTGAGAAACCTTACCAACAGTTTAAACTCTTCATTGGATTTCTCTTCATATTATGAGCATTGGGATAGTTTTTAGGGTCATTTAAAACCTTGAATAAGGTTTTTGAGTGGATAAAATTCATTAAACAATTTTGTTTTGACTCCTAAACCTTCTTTTTTGCTTGCATAGTTTATGACAACTAGTTGAGGCACAACTTCACCATGTAGACATATCTACACACCTTTTGCATGGGAGCTCATGCTTGTAATCATTTTTTATTTGTTTAATGTACTCCATATTTATGGAAATAGGTTTTACATTAGGGGTTTATGCACTATGAATAATCATTAAGAAGCTGTGGACCCCTAAAACCTTGATAACTACCCAATGGAAGAAAGAAGCCTAAATATGGATTCAAATGATGGGTTTTAGCTATGAAATTATCTTTATGGTCTTCTCAACTCCATTTATCACCTCTATGGCATGTTGGTTGACATGTGCATTACCCTTACCCTACATACCATGTCAAACATGGCTATTTTAAGCCTATAAGCAAGAAAAAGAAGGGTAATTTCACATTCAATGAGTTATGGAAGAAATATGGGGTCCTAAACCTCCTAAATAATATTTATACAATCATTTATAGGGGTCATTTTTGTCATTTTCACAAGTAGATAGGTCTACAAGTTAAAATAAGGATTTGTTTGCATATAAGTATAAGAAGAATGGCTTGATCAAGCCAATTCAATGTCTAAAAAGAGAATTATGTAGGCTATCAATGTTTTATATAATTAATTTGAACCTTGAAACTCATCATAAAGTAAAAATATTGAAGAAACTATGCATACACCTATGCTTGTCTTTGACATCATTGGACAAGTACATCAAGAAGAGGTAGAAATAAACAAATCAAGGTTATAAGGGTAATACAAATATTCATGATAATAACCATCAGGCCCTAAGAGATGTGTATACCAAATTTGAGTCATAGGAAATGCATTATGACTAATCATCTTGGCAATGGAAAATCAAATAATGTCTAGAAAGCTTATTTTCCACTCTGAGAGGTGACTTCACATGCTCACCATGGTAAATATATTTTTCATATGAATATGAGGAATTTGGGAGAGTTAAAGGTCATAATACACTAATGTTTTGAGGAATTTTTGTATGCATTTAAGACCCAAGATTTATGAATCATCATTATGAACCTTGAGAACTCTAAAACCCTTGCAAAACCCTACTATAGACATATTTATGAAAAATTGAATACAAATAAATCCAATATTATTTAATTTACCTAAATACCACCTATATAATTAATTACACTATAAGAGCTTCATGTTCATGATAATTGGTTATATAGATGGTGTACTAACATGGCCAAAAATAGGATTTTGAGAGAAAAAAGTGCAAAAAGAGAGGTACAAGGTAGTTTAAGGAAGTTCCAATAATTTTTGAGAAAATCCTAAAAAAATTTATTCCTCCTCAAATAATCATAAGCTTATATCCATTAATTCAAGTTCCCTTGGGAGTTCATTCAAAATAGATAGTCCATAGGATTGAAGGATAGGGTGACCTAATCACCTAGTTTGACCAAGTTATAGGATTTTATCATTAGGAGGATCCATTTCATGATGTGAGTCATTGATTATTATATAAAAATCACCATATTTTTATGATTTAATTATTTCACATACGTTCTTATAGCTATCAAGTGTAATAAGTTAGGATACTAGGACTAATTATCTTAGTAGACCTATTTAGTAAATCAAGTGAAATGAATATGGCATAAAAAATTATTTATGAGAGTTAAGGTAGAGTTATCATAACACATAATTGATATAATTAATGAAAAACTAATAAAATTTATGCTTATTTTATCATTGTCATGAGTTAATTGGTCTATAACTACCAATCACATGCATAACTCCTCTTGAGTGTCAAATTAGGAGTTAACACATCCTTGAGTGGCATCATGCATGAGTTATCTAATCAATATAAGGTGTAAATTTTTTTGAGAAGGGTTAAAATCAGTCAAAAACTTTCTTAACTACCTCATTCCAATGCCAAATACTCATTCCAAGCTCCAAACATAAGGAGACTTCTTAAAGACTATTTGTAACTCTTGATAATTGAATTGATACTAGAGTTGTATTGAATTTGATGTCTTTTCTTCTCCTCTACACCAATTTTGTATTATCTTATTATATTTTTTATCTATATTTAGGCTTATAATCCTTTTTTTAGGATCCCTTAGGATGGTATACAAAAACTATGCTGAAATTGTAACTTGTACATGGAGTTAATAAAGAAAGTTTGTTTCAAACTTATTCATGGTTGTAGTGTGTTTATTGATTCTTGATTTTCATATAAGTGTGATATTTATCTCATTTTTATGTCCTTTTATTCATATAATACTATTTTTTCATCCTTTATAGGTCACCTGAAGTGTTAAATAATAGAAATTGTGTTGAAGAGTGTTAGTATGTAGTGTCTTTAGAGACCTTCATTCCTCTACCTTCAGTTCACAGACCCTCTGTCAAAAATTCATCTAAAAAATGAATTTTTAGTTTTTTTTTAAGAAATTATTGTTTATATTCTTTCCCATTTTAGTCACAAGTGTTCCCAATTTCAAAGTTTACATAGGAGCATTCATAATTTAGGTGCATCACCATCAATAGCATAGGTTTTACCTTTCAATAATCCTTTTAACTCTTTTCATCCAAAAATCAAATAAGTTTTAGTAACTAATATAAAATTTATATATTCAGAGGATCTAGCCTCACAATATAGAGGTTTGGTCTAGTTACAAGTATCCCACAACCTTATACTAATCCAATGTTAGTCCAGGTTTAAATTAGATTTGAGTAATCAACTTTAGCAAGGTGTAACTTGGGTTGATAACAGTTCTAAAATACCCAGTGGGACTACTCATTCACAAGATTTTGATCATACATTTTAAATTTTACTATAATAGGAAATTAAAAAAATTTAGAGTCAGATTTATAGATATTTCATGCCAAGAGTAGCTACAAGATCTTCCTCAAAATTGAAAGAGATTGTATTCACTGAGTTATCTTTTCAATAAGATAAGAAAAATAAGGATTATCAATCCAATACAAATCATAAACCTCCTATTTATCCTATTGTTACCCAAAAATATCCTCTTATTCAAAAAAATATTGTCTAACCAAACATTATTTTAAACTCCATAGCTCAAATGGCTATTCCCAGAAGATAAGATTTCGTACCTTTTAATGGAGGTAGCCTCCTAGATGTCAATTAGTTTGATGATATTCTTGTTGCTACCTTAAAAATCTTCCCTTATTTCATAGGATAAAATATAATTACCCCTATTTATCATATTGTAGATATAACCAATATTTTTTTAGTTCATAATATAACTCACCAAAATGTGGCAATGATGTTCTTCGCAACTTCATTCAGAGGCAAAGAATGCCAATGGTAAAAGGGTTGACACTTACATCCATTAACACCTAGGATGATTTAGGAATACTCTTATGAAGCAATTTGAATACAAGATTGGTCATATTTCTTTGGTATATCAACTGACTACAATCAAGAGGTTTCCTCATGAGTTCATGGTGGATTTCAACTACAGGTTTCAAAAAATCTAGAATACGATCCCTATAATTATCAAACCCAATCCTAATTATGTGTTTTTATACTATCTAAAATATCTCAATTTAGATGTGGTGGTTATGGTAAAATACATGGGAAGAAACACTTTTATAGAGGCTTATCAAGTAGTCATAAGGTATGAAAACTATGTAATACAAGTAGGTAAATTATATCTTATACCACATATGCCTTTATTTCTAGATATTCATCCTCCTGTGTCTACCATTTATCTAATATGAGATTTATATAATCTTTATCAAATAGATGGTAATCATGTGGATAGATTGGGTAATATAGATATTGAACTTAAGGCTTAGAATAATAAGTTGGTAGCTTTGGATAGGTAGCAAGTTCAACCTTATAGGCCTTACCCAACTCCTAATCAATCCTATCAGTATAATAAGCCTCCTTATTATCCAAATTAGTAAAGACAAGGAAAAAATAAATAATCAAGGACATATAATGATTATAATCATAATGTTGTTAGTAATTCCATAGATTTGGTTCCAACTTAGTGCAATTATGCTCAAGAAGGCCAATAGACTAATCAGTGGGAGCAATCAAACAATATGGCAATGGCTACAACTGGTGAGGGTACTCAAAAATACTTTATGCAATGAGTTTTATCTCTTCCACCACATGAAAATCAGCCACCTTCATAAAAAAAGGAAGATTATATACCACATGGAGACATTCCTTATTTCACTCAAGCTGAGGTACCAAATCATTAATGAGAAGGTAGTAGAATAACACCTACTGAAACTAATTTTGTTAATTTCCAAGAAGCTAAAAATACATTTGATTAGATGGTATAAAATCAAGGTCAAAACATGTCCAATGTGGAAAACTCAATTGTAACTCATACAAGGTCCAAAATGAGAGAAATTATTGATGTTTTGGGTCTTGAAAAGGTAGCTCCTCTTCCTTCTCAACCACCTCAAAATACCACCACTCAATATACACCTCAAAATTCATCATCAACTTAGCAATTACAAGATGGTAAGGGGAAAATTTTGAAAGTTCCTTTCATTCCACAATTTTCACAACATTTAGGTAACACTTATACTCCTAAATTATATCCCAAGATAGCCAATTGTCCTCTTAACATTGTTGATCAGATGAAGAAGGCCTATATTTTTATTTTTATGTGGGATACATTACTTATTCTTGGGTAAAAGGACCTTTTATAAGATGAGCTCATAAAGCTTCATAGATAAAAATATAAGAAGAGTAAGTGTTGTTCTCATAAACTATAATGAATCACTTGAGCCTCAAGTTCCAAACGTGATTAATCCACCTCCCTTCTACCTTTTAATTGTCATAAGATATTGTCTAGTTCATAATTTCCTGATTGATAGTGGGGCTAGTACCTCTGTCATGCCTAAATCCATAGTTAATAAACTGGGACTTTAGTATGAGACTCATAATAAGGGAGTTTTATAATTATATGGGTCTCTTAATAAAACTATGGGTGTTCTTAGGGATGTTAAGTTCATACTTTCTACTTGTCCTAATTTTACTATCTCAAAATATGTGTTAGTTATTGATCATCCACCCTACTTTGCTTTATGATTATCCTCACTACTAAATAGAGGGATATATTTCTTATGATTGGTCCTAAATGATTTTTAGATATAGTTATGGAAAAAAGGTCACTATAAGTTCTGAACCTATATCTATATTCCATTTAGAACCTTATATTCCTAACTTATCAAATGTGAATTGCATAATCTCATAAGAAGATGAACATTTCAATGATCAAAAACCTTCCAAATCACTTGAAGGTATAATAGATCTAATCCTTGATGGGTGGGAAGATAATACTCATGGATATGATCCTTATCAAAACAATTAAGAATCAATTTCATGTGTCTAATTCATGCTTGCATAATTTGACATAATGCCTAGTCTCACTAACACAACACAGGATTAGGAAGGAGTGTGGAATTTGTTCTTTGATGGATCCAGATCAAAGAATGGGAGTGGGGAAGGTGTTATGATTTTTTATACTCTCAATCAAAGGTATTATTATTTTTTAATATTTTATTTCAATTCTACCTCTAATACTATAGAATATGAGGCTCTTATTCATGGTGTATAATAGGCAAGAAAGAGTGGTATTAAGCTTATGCAGGTCAAAAGAGATAGTGAATTAGTAGTGAAAAAATTAAGAGGTATAATTTTATCTAATAATAAAATTTTAAAGGCCTAAAAACATAGGTTTTATGACCTTATGTAGGACTTCTAGGCATTTGACATTCGCTCCATTCCTAGAGGAGCCAATCAACATGTAGACAAGTTAGCTGCCATTAGAGCACAATATGATATTGTTGATGAGATAAAAGACACTAGAAATTATTAATAAATTAAGGTTGTATGAAATACTTCAATTCAAAATAATTATGTAAGTTTAAAAGTATTTGATAGTGATAAACAGATTTCCTGTTTGTTACAACATGAGGCATAATACTACCCAAAGAATCATGATAAATTACAATGCCAATATGAGGACCAATTTATCCAATTGAGATAATATAAGTTACCTAAAGGTTTTCTAACTTTATATATCATATTTAATGAGGATGATTATCTGATAAAAGATAAGGTTATCATCTCTACCAAAAAGGAACATTATGATAAAATTTCCATAGCTGAGATAAGCTACTCAGGTTAGGAAAAGTGAATATTAAAAATGAGAGAGATATTTTATAGAATTTTTCAAGGATTTTATTGATGTTTTTTCATTGAAATATCATGATGTTAAAGGTTTTTATCCTAGGTTATCACAACATACTATAGAGCTTAAATAAGATGCCAAACTTGTGAGATAGAAATAAAGACTAATCAACCCCAAGGTTAAGATCCTTGTGAGGAAGGAATTAACAAAGCTGATTGAATCCAATATAATATTTCCAATAAAAATTTCTATATGGGTTGAAAATATTTTACCCATGAGGAAAAATAATGGGGAGATTATGTTGTGTGTAGATTTTAGAGATCTTAACAGGGTGTCATTGAGAGATCACTACCCTCTTCCCTCCATGGATCAGATTTTTCAAAGAGATTCAAGTTCACAAAGGTCTTCTCTACTTGATGGATACTTAGGGTATAATAATATATTAGTTAAGGAGAAAGACCAATACAAAAATACCTTCACAACTAAATGGGGTACCTATGTATATAAGAAAATGCCTTTTGGACTCTTGAATACTAGAGCTACTTTCTAAAGGGAAATGGATGTTATTTTTTGGGGACTCATAAGTGAAATGGTAATTATTTATATTGATGATATTAATATGTTTTCTACATATCCTAAAGATAATTTTACACCCTTGAGATTGGTTTTTGATAGGTGTAGACAATTTGGGGTCTCTTTGAATCCCAAAAACTATATCTTTGTAGTACATAAGGGAAGAATTATTAGACATGTTGTATCAAAGGAAAAACACTTTATTGATCCTAAAATAATAGATTAAATCCTTGATTTATCCTTTAATAAACACAAGAAGGTATTGTAATGCTTCTTGGGAAATATCATCTTCATTAGGAGGTTCATACCTAGATTTACAAAATTGGTAAGGCCACTAACTCATATGCTTAAGAAACGTCAAGATTTCATATGGGTAAAATAAGGAAATATAATTTTTGAGGACATTAAACAAGACATTATCCAAGCTCCTACTTTTGTCAATCCTGATTTTACTAAATAGTTCTTCATGTATGCCTTCTCTGCATGTAACACAACTTTTACCATGCTCATGCAACAAAATAATGAAGGATTGGAGTATCCCATTGCTTTTTTAGTCAATAATTGGAAGGATATGAGGATAATTATAAATTTTTTTAGAATAATTTTATTTTTATTATAATATGTCTAAAAAAATTTAGGCATTTGGTCTCCAACAATAAGATCTTTCTGATGGTATCTCATCCGAGTGTGAAGGATTTTATCCTTAACAGAAACTTAAGTGAAAATAGGGCTGGTTGGGTGAAAAAATGCATGTAATATTACATTTAAGTTATGTTTTAAAATATGGTCATAGGAAGAGTAATTTATGATCACCTTACAACAAATGTTAAAGAAGAAAAATAAGTGATTTTGATAGTTCAAAACACTCAACATGCAGTTGCAACTATCTCTCCTTATATTTGGACATAATTCATAGATAGATTAGTCTAAATAATATAGTGTTTTATAGGCTTAAATGGGAAAAATATGAGACACTTCAAGATTCAATCTATACCTTACACCCTGATTGATGGAATACTCTTCAAGAAGGACATTGGAGGTATGTTTTTAAGATGTGTTGAAACTAGTCAAATAAATAAATTATTAGATCAATTTCATGATGGGCCTTCAGGAGGCCACTTTAAAACTAATAATATATAATTGAATATCATAATATATTATTTTTATAGGAATAATTATTTTAAAGACTTAGATGCATGGGTTAGAAGATGTTCCAAGTGTACAATGTTTACCAAGAAATAAATACTAGCTGCCATGCCTTTGAAACCTATTCAAGTTGATCAACCCTTTATGCAATGAGGTATATAATTCATTATCATGATTAATCATCCATAAAGTGATCAACATAATATTTTTTTTATATCCATATATTAATTTACCATGTGGGTAGAATTAGTTTCACTCAAGAAAGCAAATGAGACCTTAGATTTAGAGTTCTATGACAACCTAGTGACTCATTTTAGAGTTCCTTCAAACCTCATATTAGATAGTGATTTGGAATAAATATTAAAAAGTTATTTTAATGGTATATTTATAATGTTATTTATATTAAATCTTCATCAAATTACTATTCATAGTGTATTAGACTAGAAGAGTCCACCAATAAGAATTTGATTAGGATTATTTAGAGAACACTGGAAGATAATCAGAGAAGATGGCATATCAAGTTAAAGAATGACTTATGGGCATATATAATAACTAAAAATAATTATATTTGTCACTCTCCTTACCTTTTGGTTTATTTTATATAATCAAGGCTTCCAATTTCATTGGAACTTCCAACCTTGGAGCTTGCACATCAACTAGAGCTTATGGAGAATGATGAAATGGAGGTAAGAATGAATGAAACAAGAGAGTTAGAAGAAATGAGAGATAATGATATGAATACCATGTGGTATAAATAATATAAATTCAAAATATATTTTGATAATATATCTTCATCCAAGATGTTTCAATAAGGTGACATTGTGCGTAAGTGGGATGAAGACTGTGTTAAATCAGGTAAACATTCTAAATTTAATACCCTTTGAAGTGGCCCATATGTTATTAATAGTTTTAAGGAAAGTAATGATTTAAAATTTACAAATATTATTGGTGAATATTTTCATATTCATATCAATTGGATGTTCCTCATGTATTTTTATTAAGATATTCACCCTTTTATACATAGTTGTAGTTTCATTCCTCTAAGTGTACATATTGCACATGTTTGTTAGTTGTTGTTTTGATTAATTTATATTTTATTATTTATTGTTTGTGTCTTAATTTTTTTTGTGGAAATTATTCAAGTTTTGGTAGTTTTAGAGTGTAATCCAAAGTCTGATATAGTAAAGAGATTTTGAATTTTCTTGACTATCAAGCTAGTCAACCCCTGTAAGTTGCCAAAAATGTTGGTAATTTGGCCTGTCAAGGCCAAATTCCAACCCATACAATTAGAAAATTTTCATGTTCATGATAGTTTTATAAAATTTCAATTAAATATATATTTGTCTTAGTGCCATTTTAATGGTTTGAAGTGTCATTCTGAGGTTTTGACAGAGATTCAAGTGATCTTGTGATCTGAAAGTGCTTTGATGAAGATGGTGAAGAGGTTAGTTGATGAATTATCATGAAATTATCTATAATATTCAATATATAAAAAATATGAAACAAATTATAAACTAATAATGTGTGATAAAAATACATATAATCCTCATTCAAACCTTTTAAGAAGGCTAAAAGGTATTCTTTATGGTATTTAGTAGCAATTTTCCTTTGTAAAACTATGTGTATATTTCCTAAAAGGATAATTTTTGGTCTTTAAATGTAAAATTTAGTGTCAAAAGGAAAAAAATATTGATAATTTATTTTAAAACATTCATATTTATATCATTACCTTAGTCATAAGGTTTTGTACTTTGAAAATGTCATTTCATGCAAGTCCAAGCATAGAAAAGGCTTCTAACGAGCTCACACCTACCAAATTTGACCCCATAAATATGTAAAAAGTTTTAATAATTTTTATAATATCCTTCATGACTCATTTTATCTCTATCCTTTCCCTAAATTGGTGATTTAAAGCTATAAGTGTGAATAGAATGCAAAACAAAGGCTATTTTTATGAGTTTCATGCAGGGAGTACATATTTGTATAGCCCTTTCCATATAGAAGGCATCATGAGATTGAATGATGAGTTATAATAGGTGTTATAAAATAAAATAAATTAAAAATTACATTATACAAGGCCAAAACTAGTTCTCCCCATCCATCTAACTTCTTTGCACATAGTGAGAGCCCTTCAGGTTTGTAGGTGGTATGACCATGAGAGAGAAAAGCAAGGTCTAAAATTTTGGTTAGAGAAATTGGTTTAAAAAATATTAAATATATGGAATTTTTATATAAATTTATCTCTCTATCATTCATTAACCATCCTTTTGAATTTAAGGAATTGATTAGTTGTTGTTCATCCATGCAGGTAACTAGTTTTCTTGGATTTTTCCTCATCTCGGCATCATGATAGGAGAAATTAAGTTTATGGTGTTTCTCAAGAGAATAATCCACCTTTACATGTCATTATTTATTTCCTTTCCACATGTTTTAGTATCATATGTATCTCAATAAGGCATATAATTCAAATCTATGGTATGCAAGCAAATAAGAGAGATTGTACAATTCATGAGAGAGAAAGAATGCTACAATTTGATGGATTATTGTTTATATGGGTTCCATTGATGTTATGTATTCCTAGTTTAAGATTATTAAAAAATTCTTAAAATATCCATAGTAAGGAAGCTATCAATGGTTCTCAACATCTTCATGGAGTCATAATTTAGCATATGTTAAGGAAAGTTACCATATGTTAAGGTTTTAAAAGACTCCTAGGTTTCCATTTTATCACCATATTCTTGTTCAAAGGCCTCCAAACTGTACTATCTTGTTGAGGGGGTCTTATAATTTCCTAAGACATTCAATATGGTCTTGAAATACACTTTTCATGCTCTTTTTCACCTCCATCATGTCGTATCCATCTACACTATCTTCTCACTACCATTCCTCACTATTTTAAGGCTCCATATCCATCTCCATTCAATGCTCTCATCATCCATCACATATCACCACCTTTCCACTCACTCCCATCTCATGTATACACTATAAATAAGGAGTTAAGGACAATGAAAGCATCATGGTCATTCAAATATTATAAAAACCTTAAAAACCCTGTTAAGACTGAGTGAATCATCACCTCCATCTAATGAAAGGTTACCATAGTCAAGAGTTTTCATATAAATGCAAAGTAAAGAGAGACTGGTGAATATCTCATTGAAGGTCTTGGTTGATTACTCTATACTCAATTTTTAATGAATTAGAGAGGTTCATCAAAAATATTTGTGACTTTCTCAATGTTAAATTTACCTCTATCCATATGGGTAACATGGTAATCATCACCTACAACCAAGATAAATAATGATATGAGATCAAGGATGTATACAATAAGAGAAGCTTGGGTGTTTGAGAGAGATTTGAAATTATTGAAGAATTCTAAGATATTGTGAGAACATTGGAGTGGCCTTGGGAGGTATTATAGTTTGTTTTAAGGCCTAAGACTTGTACTCAATCCATACAAGATCCAAATCTCTCTACACAGTCAAGACTATTATAAGGAAAGGCTTTTTTTCAAGAAGATATAATGATGTGTATGAAGAATACAATATGAAAAGGAGATGGATATGATATTTATATCAAGGGAATATCATAAGTGAGAACCAAACTAAGTTTAAGATACATTTCCATGTAAATTTTCACCTACAATAGGGTCTCTTAAAGTATGCAAACTTGGATCTCAGTCAAGACTATTATAGATAAGGGTCTATGTTCAAGAGATAGAGAAATGAGTGTAGAGGTAACAAGGGTGGTAAGTGATGATTATTAAACTAATACCAAAATAAGGTCCTTGTAAAGATCAAACTCATTGAAAAATTACATTTCCATGTAAATCAATACCTACAATAGGGTTTTTGAATATTATTAAGGTATAAAAAATTGAATCAAACAAAGAATGTCAAGAAAATGTTGCTATACCTTTAAGTTCAATGAGTTTTTCTACCTGGGTTTGAGAGTTACATATAATGGTGTTGAGAGTTCTATCAAGCTATGAACTTCAAGTATGCAATGACATAATCATTCACCTTATGAATGTTCACCTATAGCCTTCTTAAAAACATAGGCCTATCTCAAAGTTGCAAGGGAATGAGATAAGAGTGATATAATGGTAGAGTTTCATAAAATATGAAGGATTAATTAATACATAAATATATTAATAAGGTTTGGTTTTGAACAATCAATGTCCAAGAAATATCTACAATCAAATTCAACTTTGAAAATGTCCAACTATAGTCATACTAAGGACAATTTTATCTCATATATCCATATACTCTTAAGGTGTAATGCAAGATAATTTTTAGTCAAGGAGGGAAATTCTGAAGTTACTTATACAATTCAAATGACAAATTGAAATTTTCAAACCTTTGTCAAGATCATAAAAGTACTATCAACTCATGAAAGTACATAGAATTATTGTACACAATTAGGACTATGTAAGGCCTAAAAAAATTGTTTTAGGAGTGATTATGCTAGATAAAATTATGATATTAGGTTTCAAGTGAATTTATGGGTATGGAAATCACAAAATGATAATGAAATAGCTAACAAACACTTCCAATTTTCATGAAATCACCTACAACAGTGTTACTAAGGTAGTCATAGTGAGGTTTCTTAAAGAGGTATGGTATGATATAGGCTATATATGACTGAAAAGTGACCAAGGAAGGATAAAGGTGATTTAATAAGGTTCTTATATATTCTCAAAATACTATTTATCATCCTCAAACACAATACAAGGTAAAAGGAGAAAAACTCAGTCATAGGCATATTGGACAACATAGGTAGCCTTAGTTAGTGTTGAGAGAAATGCATCTTGAGGCCTCTATAATCAAGATCCAACTATGAAAATTTGTGGAGGTAATTTTAATGAGTGATTATAACTATATATGGTCTTGGTGAGGTCACTTGACTAGTATAAGCATTCACTATTTTATCACAGTCACCTACCTATCTGTTGATAGTCAGAGAAGGAACTAGGCAGACTTCTTGGAGTGTTATAAGGTTTAATATAGAGTTTGAGACTAATGATATTTATTTTTAGGTATGTAAACATGATTTTAAATCTTAATACACTTTTTAAGAGTTACCACACACTTAATTTCATGTAATTCATTCCCTTGAGGGCTAACATAGTCAAACAGATCATAAACCTTTGAGAGACCTTACCACCATTTTGAAATCTTCCATTAGATTCATCTTCCTTTTATGAGATCTAGGATAGTGTGGAGGGTTAGTTAAATACTTTAAGGAGGTTTTGGAGTGGAGATAATATATAAAAATTGTCTAGTTTAACTCTTAAACCTTCCTTTTTGCTTACATAGTTCATGACAACCAATCGAAGCACAACTTCACCACGTAGACATATTTTCACACATTTTACATGGTATATCATACTTTTCATGGTTTTTTATGGGGTTAATTTAATCCATATTTATGTAAATAGGTTTTTGATTAGGGTTTTATATGTTATGTATCATCATTAATAAGTTGTGAACCCCTATGAACCTTGTAAAACCTTGATAACTACCCAATGGAAGAAAGAAGCCTAAATATACATTAAAATGATGGGTTTGAGATATTAAATGAATTTTATGGTCTTACCAACTCCCCTAAGCACCTCCATGGCCTATTGGTTAACACATGCAGTACCCTTACCATATAGACTAGGCTAAATAAGGATATTTTGAGTTTGTAAGCAAGAAAAGAAAGGGTAATTACAAATTCAATGATTTATGTAAGAAATATGGGGTATTATACCTCATAAATAACATTTCTTCAATCATTTAAAAGGGTAATTTTTTTCATTTCCATAGGCAGATAGGTCTGTAAGTAAAAATAAGGAGCTATTTACATACAATTATAAGAAGAATGGATTGATCAAGCCAATTCCATGACTTAAAATATCCTTATGGATGTTATTAATGTTTTATAAAATTTATTTGAACATTTCAACTCGTCATAAAGTCAAAATATTGAAGAAACTATGCATACACCTACGCTTTTCTTTGACATCACTAGAAAAGGCCATCAAAAGGGGTTGTAAGAGACAAATAAAGGTCATGAGGGTAATCTAAATATTAATGAGAATCACCATAAATTTTTTTATATAGATTTATTCCAAATTTAAGCCATATGAAATGCATTATTTTTTATCATGTTGGCCTTGAAACATTAAACAATGCTAAAAAAACATGTTTTCCACTCTAGGTGCTAACTTTACATGCTCATCATGGTATGAATCATTTTCATGAGAATTTTAGGAATTTGGGAGATTTATATGGAATAATATACTAATTTTTTATTTCATTGTTTTAGTAATTCAATACTCAAGCTTTATGAATCATCATTAAGAACCCTGAATACACTAAAACCCTTAAAAACCCCTACTACAGACCCATTTGTGAATAATTGAATAAGAATCCATCCAATATGATTTAATTAACCTAACTACCACCTATTTCATCAATTAAATTCTAAGATATTCATGTCCATAAAAATTGGTTGTATAGATGGTGTGCGAACAAGGCAAAAACTAATATTTTAAGAGAAAAAAGTGTAGAAAGAGATGTATAAGGCAGTTTAAGGATGTTCCAATCATTTTTGAGACAAAAATAACACTTTTTATTCATTATAATATCATAAAAAATATCAGGTCCATTATCTTAAGTTCCCTTTGGATTTCATTCAAAATATCCAGTCTGCATGATTGAAGGACAAGGTGACCTAGTCACCTAGTTTGACCTAATTTCATGAGTTTTTCATTAGGATAACCCATTTCATGATATGATAGATTTATTAATGTCTTAAAATAACCATATTTTTAGGTTTTAAAATTTTCATTCAGGTTCTTATAGATATCAAGTACAATAAGTTATGCTATTATGCCTAATTAGCCTAGTAGACCTACTTGGTAAATCAAGTGAAGTGAATATGGCATCAAAAACTATTTATGTGAGTGATGGAAAATATATCACACCACATAAATGATAAAATTAATGAAAATATGATCCAATTCATTCTTAACTAATATTTTTCATGAGTTAATTGGTCTACAACTACCAATCACATGCATAGCTCATCTTGAGTGTCAAATCAGGAGTTAACTCATCCTTGAGTGGCACCATACATGATTTATATAACCAATATAAGACATATGATGTTATAATAAGAGTTAAAATAATTCAAATGATTCCTTAATACCTCATTCCAATTCCAAATACTCATGCAAGGCACCAAACATAAGGATACTTCTTGAAGACTATTTGTAACAATTAACTGAATTAATACTAGAGTTGTATTAAAGTTGATGTCTTATCTTATCCTCTACACCAATTTTATATTATATTATTCTATTTTGTTATATATTCATTCTTGGAAGCCTTTTTTAGGATCCCTCATTCTATTATATAAAAATTATTCTAAAATTGTAACTTGCACTTAGAGTTAATAAAGAAAGTTTGTTGTAGACTTACTCATGGTTATAGTGTGTTCATTTATTGTTGATTTGTAGATTGTGTGATATTTATATCCTTTTTATGTCCTTTTATTCACCTAATACTATGTTTTAATCCTTTATAGGTCACTTTAAGTGTTAAATAATCAAAATTGTGTTCAAGAGTGTTAGTATGTAGTGTCTTTAGAGATCTTCATTCCTCTACCTTCAATTTGTAGACCTTATATCAAACCTTCATCTAAAATAATCATGATTATTATTTTTTTAATAAATTATTTTTTATATGCTTTCCCATTTTATTCATAATTTTTCCCAAGTTCAAGGTTAATAGAGGATCATTCATAATTTAAGTGCATCACCATAAATAACATAGGTTTTCCCTTTCAATAATCCTTCTAACTCTTGCCATCCCAAAATAAAACAACATTTAGTAACTAATCCAAAATTGATTCATTAATAGGAGTTAGCCTCACAATCTATAGGTTTACTCTAGTTATAGGTATCCCATATCCTTAGACTAATCTAATGTTAGTCTTAGTTTGAAGGAGATCTGAGAAATCAACTTCAGTAGGGTACAACTTGGCTTGCTAATAAAATCATCATTTCATTCATTTAAAATTTCAAAACATCTAAGGCCTTCTTAAGAATCATCTCCAATTGTAGGCTTTTATACTTTAAAATTTCATTAATAAATGATACATTATGAAAATTTAATTTTTCTATTATTTTCTTTATTTATTTAATTTTTGTAGTTGACTTTGAATCTATTGACCTTGAACTTGAAGGAACTCAAAAAACCCCTAAACTTTAAGTTCTATAGTCTTCTTGACCTCTTTTTCAAGGTTTTTTACTTTAAAAATTTTGGTTTTTAAATTGATGTTTCTTAAATTAGAGATTTTATTGACCTAATTATTACCTCTTGTAGTTAAAACCACCACTCTAACTCTAGATTAAACATAGATTGGAGGAAATATTCTTTCCAAATACATGTACTAAATGTTAAATTACAAATTAGCATTAATTTATGTTTTTTAGTTTACCATTTTAAATGTAATTTATTTTTATGTGACATCCTCAATCTATGAGGAAAATTATGCCACCACCATAGCCATCGAATCACATTCACACAAGGGGGAAATATTTCATTTCCAACACAAAGTAGAGGAAAACTACAATTGTTAGGTTTTGACTTCCCTAATTTCTCTCTCAATGGTGTGTTTAGTGTACAAGGATTAACACATATACATCATATTAATCTTCATGATAAATATCTAGGGTTTGAAAGTGGGGATCTAATTGTTAGTGATTTTAATCTACATGACTTTATTTAAGTTCAAAGTGTACCTACCCAAGAATCTCCCTATATCTTTTCACCCCTAGCCCACGAACTACAAAAAATATGGAGTTGTCAAAAGATGACATTGTTACTTTTCCATTGAATAATTTATTGTCATAAAGTGTAATTGCAAATATTAATAAGGGTGTTATAGATGAGATGGATGTTGTAAAATTATGGGATTTAAGGGAAAAAACATTGATCAAATAAATAAATGCCCATTTTCAAAACTACTCTTAGAGAGCCAATTTGTTTTCATTAGTTCAACATGAACCCATAAATATTTTTGTTTTATTAAATCAAGCTAAATCAAGGTTAATTTCAATTTTTAATGATTACAATTACAATATTTTGAGTATTATTTGTAAAAAATTAGAGAAATTAAGTATGGAGGCCCAATATTACTTTAGCAAATGGTCAAGAGACATAAACTTGTTCATGATTGTAAATGTAGAGAAGGAAAAACCTATAGTAATTTTTCATCATTATTGGCAAATATATTATAGTTATTGTAATTTTTATCTAATTATATTTCATTTATTAATTGTAAAAAAAATATAAAAACCTAAAAAATAAAGCCCAAGTCATCAATGCACATTTGAAAAACAATAAAAAGGTTCAAATGTTGCTATTACATTCAAGGAAAAGCTTGTTTTGTTAAATTAAAAAAATAACACACTCAAAAATATAAGAAAAGAGAATGAAAAAATAGATGAAAATCCAATCCTTCTTTCAATAGGAAATGAAAAAAATGAGGAGAGAGAATCTTTCTAATATTAATTATATTGTATAGTATATTCTAATGGAAATAATATTAAAGGATGACATAGAGGAAGAGGAGGCAAGGATTTCAAAGGATGGTAGTGAACAAGTGGAGGATGGGTCTTTTCAAAAAATGATATTTTATGATGTTTCATATTGTTTATTATGTTTCAAAAGACAATGTTATGTTTTAAACAATAATTCAAATGATAATGCTAAGTTTTAGTTTTTAAATAATAGTTCATTATATTTTAAATCCTCTAGTTTTACTAAGTTATGGCTCATTTTAAATATTACATGTATTAAATTTACTATACAATAGTGTTGTATATTTTGAGTTAATGTAATTCAAATAACATGGTGTCATTTTCATTATATTCATGGTTGAGTTGAATTCAAATATTTTTTGCTATGGATTTAAACTGAGCATCAATTTGAATGTAATGTGATTTCATCTTGTTAAATTATGATCATGTGAATTTTTTTGTCACTTTTTAGTTTTAATTACATTTCTTAGTTGTTTATAGAATTATATTTAGCACCAATCATGCTTGTAGATAATGGAAAATCATTTTTTATGAATTTTATTATTCAATTTAGTTATGAGTTTATTTTTTTAGGAAGTGAACATGTTGTGCTTGTATGTATCATTATGGATGTGGAGTCTAGGAAATAATTATGATTTTATTCTTTGGTCAATCAAAATTTATTAATCTCTTTTACATCAACTGAGTAAAAAATTTGGTTTTGAGTTGAACTCGGTTTGGATTAATTTTTTTGTATGATGATTTAATCCAATTAAATGATGAGATCATTTCTTTACTTGTCATTAAACTCTTGAATCTTGATCAATTTAATATTATTGATATGCAACTATAATGATGTAGTGGTTTAATAAGGTATTTTTCCTTCTCAATTAGGTCTTCTTGTTCAATAGGATTATATTATTATTTTGTCTTTTTTTGAATTCAATAGTATTCATAAATGTAAGTTATTATTTAAGTTATAAATTAATAATATTATGTTAAAATATCAAATTTATATTTCTAAAAAAGTAACAAAAATATATATTTAACAATATCATCTCAAAAATACTAAAAATAATTGACCCATTTAAAGAACCAATTACATAAAATGAAAATTTGCATGGAAAATGGATTAAGGTATGGAAAACATCTAATAATCAAATCACAATTTTATCAACTTTTATTAATTAAATATTTCAAATTTTTTACAATATCAAAAAGAATATGAAATTGGATTTTAGAAAATGATAATTTTATGGCTAACCATCCAATTCCTATATAACTTATGGGATCCCTATAGTTATCCATATATTTTACTTACATATTTATAAAATATTTAATCATGTGAAATAATTCCTATTTTATGTCTCTTTTATCCAAAACCCTAATTCTACTTGATTGATCACAAGATACCCTGAAATGGGTTAGTACTTTAGGTGGGATAGACTCCAACCATTCCTGGTTAAATGGTTAAGTTTTGTCTACTTTACAATAATTTGAATATAGTTAAAAAATAAATATTATTTCTCACACTTATGTGAGTGGGTGTAAAATCATGAATAATCTAAAATGTATTCCCATCTTTGATCTTGAACATTTTGCACCATGTGACTTTGACCTCTTTATTTTCATACTTAGATCTATAGAAAACAATACGATTTTTATTTAAATATTTGAGATGTGCATATTTATTTTTAATAATTTTATAATAAATTAAGAGATGATAGAAGTTCTTTTTAGGTGATTTAAAGATGAATAATAAATGTAGGGATGATTTTCCTATATATGTGACTCTCCATTAATTTCCTTCTACAACCGACCTATGAAATTTGTCTAAGATAACTTAATGTATATTTCCAACATTAAAAAATATCCTTTGAGGGTCACTTGACACTATTATCAAATAGAGAAACATGTGGTAGTCAAGACTAACTAGGTTCTATCAGTAGTGTCTTGGGAGTGAAACTAAGGATTTTTGGTAAGGAGAGTGTTTATCTATGATTTTTAATGTGTTCCTATATAAACCTATCTTATCATGAATAAATATTTATAATGGATAAAGGTGTCTAAGACTATATTAGTATACTGATAGAGGGGAAGTGTGTTGAAGATTCAAATATATGTACATTATCCAAGTATGTAAAATTATGATAAATTTATGTTATTAAAGTTTCAAAGACCAAATATAAGTTTCTAAAAATGTCCCCTTTTAATAAATATTATGTGTTGAATTAAAGGATAAAATTAAAAAATGTAATTGAAATAACCATGCTTGGTGTTGATAGGTATATTTGAAATGTACCATTTTCTCCATGTGACATATACAATAAAACATGTGCATATTAATGTTATCTCATGATAAGTAATTTGAAATAATTTAAATCACTGAAAAATAAACTTAAAATTAAAAATATAAGGAATGAATACACCTAATGGTATGATAATTAAGTTTCCACTTATTGAATTTGATTGGAGAATACCATGGGGTGAATGTGCCCAAAATAGATGCAACTACTAAAATAGTGAGATGAGGAGTGTAAATACCACAATTAGACATTGGAAAAAATGATGTTAGAAGTTGATTAATGCAATAACATTAACCATAGTGCCTTGGGTATCTAAATTACTAGCTTTTACATGGATAAAATTATATCTAGACTTACTATTTTATTAGAAAAGGAATCAAACCAGGGGGTTATGATAATATCCTATATTTGTGGAACCATAAACCAGTTCATATGTAAAAAATCAACTTTTATATGCATATATATACCTAAATTATTCATGTAAAACCATTGTTCTCCACTGATCCTCAATATAGAAAATAAAAAATTGTTTGCATGAAAAAATTCCATGCCCCATATGATCAAATTTTCCCTACAAGTAATATCTAATGGAAACTTATGTTTCTTAAAATTTCATATAGTTTGTCATTTTGTATTTAATATCATGTAAACAAGTCTCAATATGCTCTATTTGACCCATCTAAATCATATAATTTATATTCTCTATTTGACCCATATGAATCATACAATATATCTCCAAATGTAAAATTCTATGTTTAACATGACCTAAATCTTTGAAATAATCCAATTAATACCACATTTTTATATTATGGATGAATCCTATGAATCAATCATCTCAAAATAAATAATTGTGTGAATCATGTGTTAAATATAAAAAGTATAATCATGTAAAGTACATATACAAACATGATAAGAAGAATATTCATAGAAGAATTATTATCATTGAAAACAAGTTTGAAACATTTAATCCAAGGAAATGGTATTTTTTTTTAGTATCACACATGATAAAATCATGATAATTCATTATTAAATAGGTGTATTCACCAACTAGATATGTCAATGAAGTACATAGTGAAGATTCATGATATAAATAATTGAAACATCAATATAAATAACACATAATATACGTGTTTTATATAAATAATAACACAAATAGTATTGTAATATTTAATTATTCCCATATAAATATATGTAAGTAAACACATTCACATAATTTCATAGTGAACAAATCATATGTACATACATCATGATCAAAATGAACACAAACATACAAGACATGACATGAATCTAACACAATATGTACATGAAATAAACTAGAATATCCTCTATAAAAATAACACATAATTTGGTGATACAAAAAAAAATTATCCACTTGATATATAATAATCATTATAGGACACATCCATGATCAAGCAATGTCATAATCATTAATAACAAGTAAGCATAAAGATAGCAGTGTTAATCCATATAAATAGTAAATATCATCATATAGAATATAAAAGTACACTATCCATGGGAAATAACACTTTAAAGAATATGAAAAATATAAATTCAATTATAAAAATTCTAAATATCTCGATATGATAAGTGGAATAGCATATAAAAAATATATCTTAAAACATGTGCCAAGTGTTATACCCAAATTTTATTTTATAAACCATAATAGAGTAGACATTAGTAGAATAGTTTATGTTTTTAAAAAATAAATTCAAGAATAAATTTTAATGTAAAATACTACAAATACTTGTGATGATTTGATAAGTGGCATATTTTAAATATAGTAAGTAAAAAAGGGATGAATAAATTTTTATAATTGATAATCTGATTTTGATTGAATGTTGGAAGTGGAAACTAGATTAAAGTAGGTTTATGATTAATATAGTTTCTTAACTATATCTAAATCTATTCAAGGTCATTTCCATTGATATAAGTTAGTATCGATAGTCAATGTTGACTTGTGCCAGTCCATGTGACTTATGCATAAATGATGGATGGTGACCATATGGTCACCTTTGCATATTTTTTAAACTTTTTTATGTGAGATGTTGAACCCTAAATATGTTTTAAACTCTATAAATCAACCTCATTCACCTTGAAAACTTTTTTTTTCTAAGGGATCAAAATAAAAACAATGAGATAAAGTGTAATAGGTTTAGATGACCTAATCACCCACATTTCATGATTGACCACTGCCTACATATTTGATACTCTAAGGATGGAAATAAATCTATACTTAGTTCTCCCATTATAGTAGATAAAATCTAGTCACTAATACTTAATCATGCCTATTTTATCCCTTTTTACCATTAATTGACATGCACACTTAATTGACACCTATTTTTTTTATTTGACCTATCGTAGAAATAAGAGGACACCTAATTTCATTACAAGGCCATCTATTGTCATCTATAGAAATGATATTATTGATAAAAACACATTTATGTATCTATCTACTTTGACTCATACCCTAAAATTATTACATTTTTTGAAGGGACAAGTATAGGTATCCTAGCATTCATGCCCATGTCTATTTATCATATCCTTCTCACAAGAGTCAAATTTTCAAAATGGAAAATTTCCTTAAGATTGGCCTTTAAATTTATAAACTCCTTAATGGGTGTTTTTACTAATTTAACTACTATAAAATGATGTAGGAGCATCTTGAAAATAACAAGGATAAGTTGAATAAGCCTCCATTATTAAAATAATTTGAATTGGTTTCCCTCCAAAAAATTTTATTTAAAATAGTCTTGCAGAGGTATTTATAACTCGTAAAGGTCAAAAATGAAAAGAGTGAAGTAAATAAGGTCATGAAAAGAATGTTGAATAAATTTCTCACATTGGAGACCAAACATAGCATGTAGATTAATTTAAAAGAGTAGTTTAGAAAGTCTTGGTCAAGACTTCTCAACGTAGTGTGTTTGTTTTAGATAACAAATCTTCTTAGTTTAGCTTTAGATCCCGAGGATGGCATAGGAGAGAATCTGGGAAATAATCTCATCCAAGACTAAGTTTTTAGGTGAGATAAGTCTCTTATCATGTTAATAGGGATAAATAAAGTTAGTAAACAAGAATATAGGTTGAATTATGTAAACCTTTGGAGGATAGAGTAAGAAAGTAAGCATGGAGAAAAATAATGCTTTTAGGCTTGTATGGTAATTGTAAATAGAATATTGTATGATTTTAATGAAGATTCTATTCATGGAGATTTTGAAGTATATGTTGAATAATTCATCATTCAATAATGTCTGATGTGATTCAAAAGAGAAGGTTTACAAAGGTGTGTAAATTGGTCTACCCTATATATATTGAATCTCAAGTTCTTTAGCTTGTGAATTAATACTTTTATTTGTTCTATTAATTCATGAATCTTCTGTAACTATCCATTCATTGAGAGCACAAAGTAGAGTAAATAGGAATGTCTTATTGATTATGTTCATTTTAAATGTAATAAATAGAACCATCAAAATAATTTTGGAAGGTTCTCGGGCCTAGTCAAAATCTTGTTAAAAATTGGTGGATCATGGGTACAAAGACTAAGTTTATAATAGACCAACTTTATCAATAGTCCAAAAAATTCATCATAGTGTGTGATCCATGAATCAAGGAAACAAGTATAGCAGGATATCAATCCCTTACAAGAGTTTAAAGGACTGGTTTTGAAGGTTTAAAATTGAATAGAATTTAACTAAAGACTTTTGAATCAAAACCTAAAGAAGTGAATTGTATCATGCACATGCAAATAATAGTTGAACTAGGAGTATTCTATAGTCTTTGAGATTTAACATGAATTGTAGTGTAAATGATTAGAGAGTGTGATTAGATAATATGCATGATGGTGATTAAATGAATTCTTAGTCTAAAGAATGCATACTCATATGCATGTAAAGTATCTAAGATGTAAAGAAGTTTCACTAATTAAGTATTGAGTTCTTTATCAAATAGGATAAAAAACATTCCTTGTTAAAGAAAAGAATAGAACTTGATATGGTAATAATGGTAATGTTGTTAAATGAAAATGTTGTTTGAATCTTGGATGTGATTTCATAAAGACCATGATCTTCAATAATAATATTGTCATCTTCTCCAAATCATATTGTCTATACTATGCATGTGAAAAGATTATTTTCAAGATGTTAAATGTCACACCTTATGTTAGAGGAGATTTTGGTATGTGTTGGGTTTACTATTAATGTCAAGAATTACAAGTGTTTGAAATCAAATATTTGCAAAGGAGAGGTCAAGATTCTGGAGGATTGATCAATAGGGAGTGATTCTGATTTGGGCATTATGTAGTGTGGAAAGTGTTGCTTTCTTTTGAAGGATTCTAAGAGACATTTTATGGGTAATAATGAAGATGAAGTATAAATTATCTAATAAATATTGTCACAATTAGTAGCTACCCATGATAGCATGTTATTTCCCACATCATATTCAACATTGTAATTGTGTTGCACCACGTTTCCAAGCAGAGAGAAGAAAGAAGGATCTGAGTCTAGAAAAGTGAAACAAAAATACATTTAATTGTCATCAGATGTTTGAATGTTCACAAATTTATATTTTATAGATAGTGCCTCCTGTAAAGGTAAAATAAATGCTCAAAAAAATTTCATGTAAATCATAGGTGGGTAACATAGGTCAAGTGGCACATCACTCAAATTCATAGGTTAAGCTTTTATAAGAGATTGTATTACCAATATGCAAGGAATCAAAAATAAATTTAGAATGTTAAACCTAGAGAGGATAGGACAAATTGGTGTTTTTATTAGTGTTGTGGTGTTCATATGCAATTATCATAGTGGTGTATTAATGAATTAAAGCAAGAGAAGGTATTTTGAGAGTCTTTAGGTGTATGTATGAAGGAATGTTTTTAGTAGTATATATTTATACAAGAAAAGAATATAATATGTGCATCATTTTTGGTATTAGAGCTAGCAAGATATTAAGGAAAGAAGTTTTGTCTTGTGCTCTTCTAATTATTACTTGCAAAAACTGAAGAGATTTGTAAAGATTGGTAGTTGTAGGTTACTTACAATGGATGAAGCAAGTGGAAAATGTATGATAAGTTACAAAAGTTGTTATTTTAGCTCTTCTAATCTGATTTGTTGTTTTAGTGATCAAATTATACGGTAAAAGTGGCTAAAGGAAGTCAAACCATTAATAAAAGAATAAGCCCAAGATAAAATAAAAACTCAAGAAGAAGTTGAAAGAATTAGGAGAAGAATACGAAGAACAATAGACCAAGGTGGAAAAGACTTGGGTGAAGATATTAAATATGGAGATGTTGCTAATAAATTTTTAGAGAAGCAAAGTACATGAGAGTACCAAGAAGAAGACAAGTACCCCAAAGCATAAAGGTATGACTAATGTTGAATTTGAGAGAGAAATTATTAGTTTGTGGAAATATTTGGTAAAGATTGAAAGCATGTCTAAATCTTGGGTGTAGTCAAATGATAAATTGTGGGTATGGATAATAAACAAAAGGTTGAAATGGTGAATTGATCTCTTGCTGAAGAAGAGAGAGAGGGAAAAGAAGATTGCCGTGAAGAGTAAAGTTAAAAGAGATAAGAATGTAAATAGTTTTTTAAGTGGGAAACAAAATGAGGAGGTTATTAAGAAGGTTATCATTATGAATAACAAATAAAAAGAGTAAGGATAAAGAGAAGTACAAAAAAGAGCACTTGATAAAGAGATAAAGAAGAACAGGAAAGTGTCAATAAAGGAGACACTCATGAAAGCATTTTGGCATTTGATTTTTCTATCTAATGTTTCAAGTAAGTTTTTATATGAAGGTATGAATAACCTCAAGAAAAATTCCAAGGATAAGACTTTAAGGAATGACATAATTAGGGAAAGCAAGGCACCCATGTAGTTAGATGAACCTGATAAAATAAAAATAGTACAGGTTAAAAAGGTCGACAATAAAATAATGGAAGTCCTTCATCATGCCAATGAAGGAATAAAAGAGAATGAAGAGTACTATGATGATTTGGAAATCATAGAATAAAGGAAGGAGATACACCTCAAGGAGGTGGATATAAGCAAGTAGATTACATGGAAGAGTATGGCTATGTTACAAGCCATTAAAAAGGTAAACAAAAGTTTAGTTTCTAATTTTTATCATGCAAATAGGAGTAAGTTTTTTGATGAATAGATGGAGGTGAATAAAAACAATGACAAGTTTTTTAAACCATCAATAGACCATGGTTATATGATACCAAAATGGCTAAAGGGATCAACAAATGATAGGAAGGATATGAAGCCTAATCAAGTTGAAGACTCAAGTAAGAAACCAAGTGAAACCATGAACAAACATTAGCCTAAATCTATGAATAAAATATGGGTGTCTAAAGGTATGAAGGAGAATAGCTTGAAAAATCATATTGAAGAACATGAGGACACAAAGAAAATGAAAGATTAAAAAATTTCTTGTAATGAATTGGATAATGATGATTTTGAGTCATTGAATGAAATTTTTGAAGATGAGGTAGCAGATAATATGTTTATAATGAATGATGTGCAGCAAGGTGAAATATTTAATAGGATGGATGCGGATGTGAAATCAGTTCACATGATTGAGGAATAGCAATTCAGCTCTAAAATGATAAGTAAATAAAATAGAAGGCAAATAGGGCCTAAGTTTGATGGAGTGAAGAAATAGATGAATTAACATTGAGTGGAGAGTTGAAGAGATTGGATGAGTTTTTTGATCCTTCAAATGAGTTTAATATAGATTTACATCAGGGTATGAAGCCTATTAAAGAAGAACAAGGCAAGATGATGAAGAGAAATTTACAAAAATCCCACAGACAACAACAAGAAGATAGAGGGGCTATATGGCCTCAAGTTTTTATATCTAAGGTTACTTTTGATGTTTTGAATCTAGGTCAAGAGTAATTCATTAACAAGGATGAGGATTTTGATGAAGAAGGCCATGAAGAAATTGAAGAATTGTATGAGAGTGAAGCTTGAACATGGAGATTTGTAGCTGAAGAGGAGATAAGAAGGAGACTATACCAGAAAAAGAAGAGAAAAAAGAAGATGAAGAATAAATATACCACAGGAGTTCAATCAAAAATACTACAATATAAAATTGGGGACCCAGGCATATAAATAAAATCAAGTGGAAGAGAGAAGCACAAGCCATTTGAACTAGAGTTAAAATATTTTCTGCTCCAGAAGTTTGATGCAGGAGAATCTTTCAAAGAACAAGGATAAGTTGAATAAGCATTATCAAGGCATTAGTAAAAGAATTTGAATTGGTTTCCCTCCAAAATTTGTATTTAAAAGAGTCTTGGAGAGGTATTTTTAGCTCGTAAAGGTCAAAAATGAAAAGAGTGAAGAAAATAAGGTCATGAAAAGAAGTTTGAAGAAATTTCTCACGTTGGAGACCAAACATTCATGTAGATTAAGTTAAGAGAGTAGTTGATAAAGTCTTGGTTAAGACTTCTCAACATAGTTTGTTTATTTTATATAACAAATCTTCTTAGTTTAGCTTTAGAGCCCAAAGAGGGTGTAAGAGAGAATCTGGGAAATAACTTCATCCAAGACTAAGTTTGTAGGTGAGATAAGTCTCTTATCATGTTAATAGGGATAAATAAAGTTAGTAAACAAGAATATAGGTCAAAGTATGTAATCCTTTGGAGGATGTAATAAGAAAGTAAGCATGGATAAAAATAAGGTTTTTAGGCTTATATGGTAATTGTAAATAGAATATTTTATGATTTTAATGAAGAATCTATTCATGGAGATTTTGAAGTATATGGTGAATATGTTCAGATATACTTCATCATTCAACAATGTTTGATGTGATTCAGAAGAGAAGGTTTGAAAAGGTTTGAAAACTGGTCTACCCTATATATATTTAATCTCAAGTTCTTTAACTTATGAATCAATATATTTATCTGTTCTATTAATTCACAAATATCTTGTAATTATCCATTCATTGAGAGTATAGAGTAGAGCAAATAGGAATGTATTCTTGATTATGTTCATTTTAAATGTAATAAATTAATCCACCAAAATAATTTTGGAAGGTTCTTGATCCAAGTCAAAATCCTATTGAAAATTGGTGGATCATGGGTATAAAGACTAAGGTTGAAACAGATTGACTTTATCAATAGTCCAACAAATTCATCATAGTGTGTGATCCATGAATCAAAGAAATTAGTATAGCATGATATCAATCCCTTATAAGAGTTTAAAGGACTGGTTTTTAAGGTTTAATATTGAATATAATTTAACTATAGACTTGTGAATAAAAACCTAAAGAAGTGAATTATATCATGCACATGTAAATAATAGTTAAACTAGGAGTATTATGTAGTCTTTGAGATTTAACATGAAAAACAACACAATAGATTAGAGAGCATGATTAGATAATATGAATGATGGAAATTAAATGAATTCCTAGTCTAAATAATGTGTACTCATATGCATGTAAAGTATCTAAGACACAATGAAGTTTCACTAATTAAGTATTGAGTTATTTATCAAATAGGATAAAAAAATCATTGTTAAAGAAAAGAATAGAACTTGATATGGTAACAATGTTAATTATGTTATATGAAAATGTTGTTCAAATCTTGGATGTGATTACATACAAATAAAAATCCCCAATATTAATATTATCATCTTCTCAAAATCATATTGTCCATACTGTGCATGTGAAAATATTATTTTCAAGACATTAAATGTCACACCTTATGTCAGAGGAGATTTTTGGCATGTGTTGTGTGCACTATTAATATCAAGAATTCCAAGGGTTTGAAATCAAAGATAAATGAAGGAGAGGTTGATATTTTGGAGGATTGATCAATAGGGAGTGATTTTGACTTGGGCATAGTGTAGCATGGAAAGTATTGCTTTATTTTGAAGGATTTTGAGAGACATTTTATTGGGAATAATGAGGACAAAGTATCAATTATCTACTCAAGCTTGTCACAATTAGTAGGTTCCCATGATAGTATGTTATTTCCCACATCATATTCAACATTGTAATTCTATTGTGCCACATTTCTAAGTGTGGATAAGGAAGAAGGATCTAAGCCCAAGAAAGTGAAAAAAATAGATCAGACCATCATTAAATCTTTAAATGTTCACAAATGTATTATTTGAAGATAATGCCTCCTGTAAAGGTAAAATAAATTCTCAAAACATCTTCCATGGAAACTATAGGTGGGTAACACATGTTGAGTGGCACATCACTCAAATTCAAAAGCCGAGTTTTTATAATAGATTATATTGCCAATATGCAAGGAATCAAAATCAAATTTAGAATGTTGAACCATAGAGAGGATAGGACAAATTGGTGTTTTTGTTAGTTGTGTGGTGTTCATATACTATTGTCATAGTGGTCTATTAATGAATTGGAACAAGAAATGGTATTTTGAGAGTCCTTGGGTGTATGTATGGAGTGTTTTTAGTAGTATATCTTGATACAAGAAAATAATACAATACGTACATCATAAAATCACATTCAATTCATTCATTTCATATATCTTGGGAAGATTATCAATCATATTATAATATTTTACTTACATAAGTGAACATTGAGAAAAAGTTCCCTTTGCTTTTCAAATAAATTTCTAATAACTTCACTCCTTCATGATCCAAGTCTTAATTTAGTTTTATGCAAACTTATTCAAGCATTATCAATTATTAAATCCAAATATAGATGCATATGGATAATAAAAGGATCATAATTTCATAAATCACTTAGGTGGGAGAACTACATGGAGGTTTGATCCCTCTTTGGAGAATCAGTATGTAGAAAAATATTAACACAGTGGAGTGTTGAAGTCTAGCACAATTCTAACCACTAGCCCCTTTTTACTCATTCATATCATTTGTATCCTTATGTCACAAAATCTATGGTTTTTAACTTTAAGAAAGTATCTACCAATTTCTCATGCAACATAGAAGACGAAATTATTTCAAACATGCATATTTTTACACAATCTTGTACCACTATACCCTAGTTTTTATCATTCTACAAAAATACAAGAATATCAACTTAGGACAACAACACCCATCACTATCAACCCTAATGGGAATGCATGTATGTACACTGTCTCAAGATTATAATTTAGGAGTATTCTAGGTTTTCATCATTAACTTTGTTTATGTATTTTATAGTCAACATGGTCAATTGAACACATAAAAAGATGTCTCTCTTTCAGATAGTTTGTTCTTCTTCACATTGATTCTATTTTTTAAATTCTAACTTCCTTATTTTATTTTAATGCTTGTAATTTATGTTTAAAACACCCTATTATGTCTTAATTATTTTTCATAATTACATTTAGTCCACCATAGTTAATTCATTTCAAGATACAACATTGAGTGAACATGCATGTTGATCAAACATTGACAAACCCTAAGTCTTCATTAGGGTTAAACCTTTTAGGGTTTCAAAAAAATTATGATAGATTTAAAAAAAAAATTGTTTCTCTATGCATCTCATTTTTTCCTTTATTGAAATACCTTTTTCATGTCTTTTATAATGCATTAATGAAGCTTGCATAAATTTTTGAATAATTATCTTATCATAGTCACAGTGTATATATATATATATAATTACTGTGACTATGATAAGATAATTATTCAAAAATTTATGCAAGATTCATTAATGCATTATAAAAGACATGAAAAAGGTATTTCAATAAAGGAAAAAATGAGATGAATAGAGAAACAATTTTTTTTGAAACTCTATCATTATTTTTCCAGGGTTTCAAAAAAATTATAATAGAGTTTCATACAAAATTGTTTCTCTATGCATCTCATTTTTTCATTTATTGAAATACCTTTTTCATGTATTTTATAATGCATTAATGAAGCTTTCATAAATTTTTGAATAATTATCTTATCATAGTCACAATAATTATATATACATACATATATATATATATATATATATATATATATATATATATATGATGATGATGATGATGATGATGATGATGATGATGACTATGATAAGATAATTATTCAAAAATTTATGCAAGCTTCATTAATGTGATATTATGTCAATTCAAACATAATATGGGAGTAAAATCAATCATATATTCATGATATTATAAATCCTCATCTTAACTCTCAAGATAGTGATAGATATTATCCCAAGAGGTAAGTTGAACAACCATATAATGTGAAATGAATGTAATTTACATGTCCTTACTCAATCCCTTCCACCTCCCACACATCCTATTTATATGCACAGTCAATCAGAAGTACCTAGGGTTTGTGCTTCAGAAGCCCTTAAAGAAAAAATAATCACCATGAGAAAGTCAATAAAAGAGTTACACAAGTAGAATTAGTATTTAGTTTCAAATATCACATCATGGGAAAATTAAATCACATTCACAAAAAATCTAGAGTATACTAGCATTAATCATATGTTTGCATATTCATATTAAAATTTTGTGCCTAACAAGACTTTATATCAAGACATAAATCCAAAAAAAAAAAAATACATATATAATTATTGATTCAAAAGTGCAAAAAATGACACTAGGAGTTCAAGTGAAATTATAATAGAAATGCTCTAAAATAAAGTGATCAAATTACCTCATATACATCCTCTAAGAATGTCAAATTACTATTGTGCATATCATAGAATGCATGGGCATAACATAAATATTTGTTTGGATTTAAATAAAATATATATAAAAGATAATTTATAGTTGTGATCCTTTAATAGATATGTCAATCAAGAAACCCACTCAAATAAATATATATTATAAATATAAAGTATAGATACAAAATAAATAATATGAACAATCATAGATACAACAATAAATGTTAAAAAAAAAAATTACCAAAAGAGAAACTAAAAGAACAAATTTTAGATAAGTAAAGAGGCACATTTGTCAAAATATTTCTCATGAGTGAATTTCCAAATAAAATATTTCCTAACAAGTTTAATGATACAAGTATGGTTTTTAAGGATTTAGACATCATATTTATTGTGTGTTTAGAGAAAAAAGATAAGTATATTACTAAAAAATATATGGTTACATATTCAAGCCAAGAATTTAAAGCATAAGTTACTTCTCTTCCTAGCATTCAAACAATGATGCATGATTCTTCTCTAATCATAATGAGACACAAGATGCTCAACATGATGAACATATTCAAGAGAAATATTATTTCAAAAAGATAACTCCAATATATGGTGAAGCTTTCTTTTCATACATGTAAAAAATATGATTAAAAAAGAATATCACGATTTCAAATACAACCTAAGAAATTAGTCGTTTCTTATGATGACTATGATGATGATTATGCAAAATATGATTGGAATTATATAACTAGCATGCAAGATGAAATGGAAAGATAATTAAAGGTTATAACACATGATATAGTGCCTTCATTAAGGCATCCCCTTGAAGATATCATTCATTCTTAGTTTCATAAAATGAATGTACATAATTTCTAAATTGTTACATTTTATTCTTTTATTTTGCTTGTGTATCCAATCAATTGATCCCTTCTTCTGTGGCCTTAACTTTTATTGAATTTTAGCATCTTAGCCATATTATTTTCAAATATTAGATATAATTAACTCAAATTATGAATTAATTATGCTCAAATTTTCCATGTTACTCTATTTTTTTATATTATTCACTAATACAGACTCATTTTTTAGCCCAAACAAAACTGCTAAACTTGGTCAAAAAAGACCAGTGCTATTATTCTAACTAGGCAAACCTATATTTTTCTATTTTTTCATGTAAATTACATTTTTTAAATGTTAATCCCTAATACTTCTGATGTAAGGGAATCTTAAAATGGCCTCAATTTTGAGTTTTTATAGTGATTAGGAGACTTATAAGAGGTGTTTATCCTATTTAGGAGTCTTAGAGGTCTTCAAATTTTGAATTATGGCTTAAAAGGCATTTTCCCATGATTTTGTAAATTTAAAATTTAGGACTCTCTTGTCAAGTTTTGGTCATGTTGAAGGAACCCCAATGTTTTATTCCTTTTATATGGGTACTAAAAATTGGTAAATGTCACCTTAGTACATGTTTAAGTCACTTAATAATTCATTTAGACACGTGTGTTAGGAATATGTAGTTTATCCTTGTCAATTATTCTTAAATAGGAACAAGAATTCATTGGGAAAAGTAGTTATAGGTTTCCCAAGTACTTGTAAATGATATATATGTTTTTGGTGTGATTATTTGTAGATAGTGATGGGGTTTGATTTGAAGTAGAAAGGGAGATGAACCCCAATAAAAGAGAATAAGAAGTTCCTTGTATTTGAAAAAAAAAAGATTGTAAAACTCCTATTTTTATGTACATACATAATGATAAGGATTGAGTTTGATTTTATTGGTGAAACAAGATTATATGGAGAATTGGTTTATCATATATATTATTTGGGAAAGTATTATTTATATTTTTAAAAATAAAATTTAGTGTTATTTGATTGTTTTCATGCTTCTTTGAAAATAATTCATATTAACCTACGTTGATGGTTGTGGGATCACACATAGACTAACTTAGAATTGTAGAAAGTATACAACATTGATATTTCCAAAGTTTGTAAGTAATTTGATATGTGTGTAAAACCATAGTGAACTCAAAACCTTAATAAAATATTCAAGAGTGATAAAGAGTGAGATTCAAATCTTGAAGGGAAAGTTGGAGACATTATCAAAACTCTATGTTTTTTGCATTTTACATTGAAGAAGATGACTGGGAGAGTATTTTGCAGAGTGGAAGTTTATATGAGAATTGTGAATAACCTAAATGTGTGGGTAATTTTTCCTTTTAGTATTATTAAAGGTATTTAATTTGTTTAAATCTATGTTACTTGAAATACTATGCTCAAACCTAGACCACTATGTGACAATCACAAGGATGATTGTGTTGATTAGTTATGAAGACAAAATTGTATAAATAATTTTAATCTAATGTTCATGCAATCCTAATTATTTTTTGACAAGTTACATGAAATTTTTATTGATACCTTTACTTTGTTACATTTAAATTTGTGGTGAATAAACTATATTAAACTATAGACTGACCGAGAATGTGTATACACAGTCAAATAAAGTTTTATGACAAATGTTGAACATAAGGGTCAAAGATAGTAAAATTTGATTTATTATGGTGTATATAGTATATTTAGAGTTCAATAAACCATTATATTAAATTAAAACTCAATTATGATAATGTAATATCCAAATACCCCTTCTTGGGCTATTGATAGACTGTCAAACCCTATATTAGGGTTTCTTTTAAATAATTTGATTTGTGGAAGATTCCATGAGTAAAAAATAATGTAAAATTGTGAAAATTTGGGGAAATATGTGATTCAAGTGATTTTGAGGGTTTTAAGTTGACCTATTATGATAACATATAGTTTTGAAAGAACTAAGTGTTAATAGGGTAAACATAGACCTAATAAGCCTAATCTGAGTCCTTAAAGAGTTATAAGAGTGACCCAAGTGTTGAGATAGTGCCTAAAACTTTATGAAGAGTTATATAAGGATATAAGGTATCTAAAAGTGATGGTATTTTCCTAGTATGAGAGTGTATGGGTCCTTACTATGTAATTAAGCCTAAAAGAAGGCTAGTAAAAAACCTTATCACAAAGAGAGAAGTAGTGAATAATGAGGTAATTGTTTTGATAAGTTTTATGGGTTAAATATGAGTTAAATAAGGACTATATATATCATGATAATGATGTAAATTGATTCCATAAGACCAAGTAATCTTGAGTTTAGAGTAAAGCCAATTTGTATTGTGCTTAAGGCAAGACAAGAACAAGTCAAGTAAGTTGAAGAAGAAAAGAAATGAAAGAGTTTGGTAAGGAGTTGAGGATGGAGTTTGATAGAATAGAAAGTAAGTATAGGTGACTGAATTTAATATTGAGAAATAAATGATAGATCATGATTTAACCATTGAGGGAGTCAATTAGCCTTTGAATCAAGAATGTCCAAGAAAGAGATAAGACAACCAAGTAATAAATATAGAGGGACATCAAGAAGATTACATTGTAAAATAGAGATAAGCTATGGTAGAGGTGAAGGGTCGATGTTATGTTTACACCTATAATAGACAAATTAGAGAATACCTTTGAATAATTTTGGTATCATAGCATGGAAATTTCAGTGGACAAGGTATGTTGGTGTTTTGAAATTTTTAGTTACATTCGCATACAAATTTCATTGAGTAAGGTTGAAATATTGATTGGAAAGATGTTTTGAGATTATTTTTGTGAGAATTATAATGAGTTTTTAGGTATGTTAAAGAGAGGTATAAAATTGATAAATTTTTTTTAGAATCCCTTAATCCAAGAGGGTTAGAGAGAGAAAGAAGAGAAATAGTGAGAGATCCAAGAAGGAAGCTCAAAAGAAGAAATATCAAGGAGAGCTTGAATATAGAGGAAAGACACCAAGTGAAGGTCAAGGTGACAAGTATTTAGGATTGAAAATAAGAAGAGATAGTTAAAGGAGAGACTTAGAGAGAGAATGTGAAGAGTATAGAGCAAAATAAGATGAAAGGCTTGAAGCAAGAAGATTACTAAAAGGAAGAGAAGAAAGAGGAAGTGGATAAGAGAGATATTGATGAGTCGAAGGTAGCATTAACAGAGTTAGATAAATATTTGGAAGCACTTATATGAATGTTTTTAATTTATATTAGAATAAAAGTGAGATGGCCTCTTGAGGACATAGTAATGAAGAGGAAAAGACAAGAATACATTGGTAAAGTGAAGAGACAACTAAAGGTGTTGAGAAATCAGCTTAAGAAGACAAAAAAGGAGGAAAACAAGCTTCATGATTTACAAACTAATGATGCTTGGATATGTGTGAATCTAGGTTTATGAATTGAGGAAGGGAATGAGATAGTTGGGCCAATCCATGGGCTCAAGAAATAAGAAGAGAAAGCATATGATCAAGTGGTGTTCAAGAGGCACCAAGAGGAAGGAAATGATAAAGGTAGAGTCTTAATGGTGGAATAAGAATAATCAGGTCAGCCATTTAAGAAGTGAGGTGACATGGAACATAAATTGATACTTACATAAGAGGATAGAAAGGAAGACAAAGATACATTGGGGTAGGAGTATAAGAAAATGTATAAGGAATATTCTAGTTTGTATGAATTTTTGAATAAATAACATAACTTTTATCCCCATCAGATGTATAGAGAGATGGTGAAAGAGGTAAAAAAAGAGAATATAAAATTGTGGTATGTAGTAGTGGTTTCTAAGATAAGAGCACTCATGAAGGTAAGGATGAGTCAAGCATAAGAAGGATCTCTACATGATGAGGTTTTAGATGCTAAGGTTTAATGTAAGGTTGTAGATGAAGGAGAAAACATACAAGGATCTGAATAAAATGAATTGATGGCTAATGCAAAGAAGAAGGATGAAACATATAGGGCATAATAAAGTGCTTGAAAACAAGAATAAAATATGAGAAAATAAAAAAGTTTGATAATGCCTCAAGGGCATGAAAAATAAAATGATTTTGATAATGCTTTTTTCATTGAAGGTATATCTTGGATAAAGATAGAAAGAGGAAGAAATAAATACAAGTGTGGTTCAAGAGATAATGTGCATATGCATGAAAGATTGGTTGTAGAAGTAGATAAGAGAAAAGGAGGTCTATATTCCTCAATTATGCCTTTGGATCTAGGATCCCATGCAAAGAAGATAAAAATATATAAATAAGAAGAGCAACTATAAAGCACATCAAGAAAGATTTATTATAACTTTTAGGGAAAGTTTTCTTTTCCCCTTGGTAGTATGATGTATGGGAATCTTAAAATGACCTTCATTTCTAGTTTTTATAGTGAGTATGAGTCATATATCATGTGTTTTTAATATTTAGGAGTCTTAGAGGTATTAAAATTTTCAATTTTGGCTTAAAAGGTATTTTCTTGCTAATTTGCAAAATTGAATTTTAGAATTCTCTTGTCAAGTTTTGGTCATGTTAAAGTAACCCCAATGTTTTAGTCCATTTATGTGGGTGAAAAAAAGGGGTGAATGTCACCTTATTACATGCTTAATTATATTAATAATTCATTTAGACAAGTGTGTTATAAATAGTTATTTTATCCTTGTCAATGATTCTTGAATGGGAACAAAAATCCATTAGGAAAAGTTAATATAGGTTTCCCAAGTACTTGTAAATGATATATATGTTTCTAGTGTGAGTATTTTTAGATAATGATGGGTTTATATTATAATTATAAAGTTATATGAACCCCAATAAGATATAATAATAAGTTCCTTATATTTTAAAACAAATATTGTAAAACCCCTATTTTTCTATACATATGCAATGATAAGGACTGAGTTTACTTTTATTGGTGAAGCAAGATTATTTGAAGAATTATTTGATAAAATGTATGATTTTGGAAAGTATTATTTATATTTTTATAAATAATTTTTAGTTTTATTTTATTGTTTTCATGCTTCTTTGAAAATAATTCATATTAACCTCTGTTGATTACTGTGGGATCACACACAGACTAACTTGGAATTGTAGAAAGTGTATAATAGAGATATTTCCAAAGTTTATAATTACTTAGGTATGTGTGTACAAAAATATTTAATTTTAAAAATTAATAAAATATTAAATAAAGATAAAGAGGGAGATTCAAACATTGAAGGGAAAGTTGTAAACCTTATCAAAATTCTATGTTTCTTTCATTCTGCATTCAAGAAGATGAGTGAGTGAGTATTTTGCACAATGGAAGGTTTAATGAGAAATGGGAATAACATAAATATGTGGGTAATATTTAATTTTCATATTATTAAATGTATTTAATTGGTTTTAATATATGTTCCCTGAAATATTGTACTCAGATTTAGACCCCTATGTGACATTCACATGGATGATTATGTTGATTAGTTATGAAGAAAAGAATATATAATTTTTTTTACTATGATGCTCATTAGATATTGATTAGTTTGTGAAAATTTAAAATAAAGGATTCTTTATAACTTTTCTTATTTTTATTGAAATTTTTGGTGAAGATTCTATACTAAACTACAAACTGATTGAAAACATGTATACATAGTCAAAAAAAAATTATGACAAATTTTGAACAAAGGGATTAAAGATATTATAAGTTGATTAATTGTGGTGTGTGTAGTATATGTAGAGGTGAATCAACCATTATATTTTTTTGAAAATCATTTAGGATAATTCAAGATCTAAAGACCCCTTCTCAGGCTATTGATAGACTATCAAACCCTGTATTAGGGTTTTGTGAAAAGAATTTGCTTGGTGCAAGATTTCACCTATGGAAAACCATGAAAATTTGTGAAAAAATGTGGAAACATGTGATTCAAGTGATTTTTATGTTTTTAATTTTATCTAGTATGATAACATATGGTTTTGATATGACTGAGTGTCAATAAGGTAAATAGAGACCTAATAGGCCTAATCTAAAACCTCAAAGGGGTTGTGGAAGTGACCTAAGTGTCAAGATAGCACGAAAAACTTCATAAATAGTTATATAAGGATATAGGTTATCTAAAATTTATGGTATTTTCTTAATATGAGAGTGTACGTGTCCTTACTATGCAATTAAGCCTAAAAAAGGCTAGTAAGAAAACCTATCACAAAAAAGAAGTGGTGAATAATGAGGTAATTGTATTAATAATTTTTGTGGGTTGAATAAGAGTTAAATAAGGACTATATATGGTATTAAAATGATGTAGATTGACTTTATAATACCAAGGAATACTGAGTTTAGAGTAAATCCAAGGTACATTATGCTTAAGGCAAGACAAGAACAAGTCAAGAAAGTTGAAGAAGAAAAGGAATGAAAGAGTTTGGTAAGGAGTTGAGTATGAAGTTTGATAGACCATAGAGAAGGTCTAGGTGAATTAATTGAATAGTTAGAAATAAACTACATATCATGAGTGAACCATTTAGGGAGTCAATAAACCTTTGAACCAAGTATGTCTAAAAAGGAGACAACAAAGCCAAATAACAAATCTTTATAGACATCAAGAATATTATAGTGCAGAAAAGAGATACGTTATGTCATAAGTGAAGGGTTCAGGTTATGTTTTAACCTATAATATACAAATTATAGAAGACCTCTGTATCATTTTGGTACCATAGCATGGTACGTTTAGTGGACAAGGTATGTTGGTGTTTTGAAACTACTAGTTACATTTGCATAAAAATTATATTTAGTAAGGTTGAAAGATTTATTGGAATCATGTTTTGAGATTATTATTATGAGAATAATAATTAGTTTTTAGGTATATGAGAGAGTGGCATAAATTTGAGAGTTTTGTGGTTGAATCCCTTAAGCCAAGAGGATTAGAGAGAGATAGAAGAGAGATAGTTTGAGCTCCAAAAAGGAAGATCAAAAGAATAAAGCTCAAGGAGAGATTTAAGATAGAGGAGAGAGACTAAGTGAAGGTATATGTGACAATTAGTTAGTATTTTCAAGAAGAAGAGGTAGGTCAAGGAGAGACCTATAGAGATAATGTGAAGTGTAGAGAGTAAAATAAGCTGAAGGGCTTGGAGCAAGAAGATTGCGATAAGGAAGAGAAGAAAGAGGAAGTAGATAAAAAGGATATTGATGAGTTGAAGGAAACATTGAAAGAGTTAGAGGAAGCTTAAAAGGAACTTAGACCAAAGTTTTAAATTAATATTAGAACAAAATTTAGATGGCCTCTCAATGACATAGTAAAGAAGAGGAAAGATAAGAAGCCATTGCCAAACTAAAAAGATAGTTGAATGTGTTGATCAAGAAACCTAAAAAGATAAGAAAGGAGGAAAATAAGCCTCATATTTATAAACTAATGATGTTTGGATATGTGTGAATTCAGGTTTTAGAATTGAGGAAGAGAATGACATAGTTAGGCCAATGTGTGGGTACAAGAAACAAGAATAAGAAGCATATGATCAAGTGGTGTTCAAGAGACACCAAGAGGAAGGAGAGGATAAAGGAAGAGTATTAATGGTGGAAGAATAAAAATCAGTTCATCGATCTAAAAATCAAGGTGACATGGAGAATAAAGTTATCCTAACACAAGAGGATGCAAAGAAGGACAATGAAATATTGGGGTAGCAGTGTAAACGAAGGTATTAGGAATATTCAAGTTTTTATGAAGTATTGAATAAATATCATAACTTGTATCCTCATAAAATGTATAGAGAGATGGTGAAAGAGGTGAAAAAAGAGAATATAGACTTGTGGCATGCAACAATGGTATCTAAAATAAGATAACTCATTAAGGTAATGAGGAGTCAAGCACAAGAAGACACTCTACATGATGAAGTTACAGATGTTAAGGTTTAAGTTAAAGTTGTAGATGAAGGAGAAACCATACAAGGAGAAGAATAAAATGAGTTAATGGTTGATGCAAAGAAAAATGATGAAACATATAGGGCACAATAAAGTGCTTAGGAAAAAGGAAAAAAACATGATCAAATAAAAGATTTGGAGAATACCTCAAGGGCATGTGAAAAAACATGATTTTACTAATTGTTTGTTTATTTTAGGTATAGATTGGATGAAGATAGTAGGAGGAAGAAAGTAATAAAAGTGTGGCTCAAGAGAGCATGTGCATATGCCTGAGAGATTGGTTGCATAGTAGATAAGAGACAAAGATTTATACATTACACAAGTAGGCCTTGTTATCCAAGATTCCATTCAAAGAATATAAAATATAGAAAGAGTAAGATCAAATTGAAGCACATCAAGAAATATTTGTTATAAATTTTAGGGAATGTTATTTTTTTCCCTTAGTAGTATGATGCAGGGGCATCTTCAAATGGCCTTAATTTTGAGTTTTTATAGTGTGTATGACTCATATATGAGGGTTTTTTTACTATTTAGGAATCTTATAGGTCTTTAAAATTTTAATTGTGGATTAAAAGTCATTTTCTTGCCATTTTGCAAATTTGAATTTTAGAACTCTCTTGTCAAGTTTTGGTCATGTTGAAGTAACCCCAATATTGTAGTCATTTTATATGGGTGATAAAAAGGGGTCATTTTAACCTTATTATGTTTTTAATTCATTTATACAAGTGTGTTAGGAATAGGTAGTTTAGCATTGTTAGTAATTCTTGAATGGGAACAAGAATCCATTGGAAAAAGTAGTTATAGGTTTCCCAAGTACTTGTAAATGATATATATGTTTTTGGTGTGAGTATTTGTAGATAGTGATTGGGTTGGATTATAAGGATAAAGGGATATGAACCAAAATAATATATAATAATAAGTTCTTTATATTTCAAAACAAAAGATTGTAAAACCACTATTTTTTTGTACATATACAATGATAAGGACTGAGTTTGCTTTTGTTGGTGAAGCAAGATTATTTGGAGAAGCAGTTGATCATATGTATGATTTAGTAAAGTCATATATATATTTTTATAAATAATTTTTAGATTTTTTAATTTTTCTCACACTTTTTTTTTAAAACAATTAATATTAACCTTTGGTGATGACTATGGGATCACACAGACTAATTTGGAATTATAGAAAGTGTACAACAGATATCTCTCTAAAGTTTATAATTAATTAGGTATGAATTTAAAATAATAGTGAAGTTTAAAAATTATAAAAATATTCAATAAATATAAATAGGGAGATTAAAACTTTGAAGGGAAAGTTGTTGACCTTATCAAAACTTTGTGTTTCTTCCATTCTGCATTCAAGAAGATGACTGAATGAGTATTTTGCATAGTGGAAGTTTCTATGAGAATTGTGAATAACCTAACTATGTGGGTAAGTTTTAATTTTCATATTATTAAATTTATTTAAGTATTTTTAATATATCTTCCTTGAAATACTGTGCTCATACCTAGACCCTTGTGTGACAGTCACATGGATGACTGTGTTGATTAGTTATGAAGATAAGAATGTATAAAGAATTTTAATCTGGGGTTCATTAAATCTTGAGTAGTTTGTGAAAAATTAAATTAAATTATTATTTATAACTTCTTAGTTGCATTTAAAGTTTTAGTGAATAAACTATACTAAACTACTGACTGACTGAGAACATGTATACACAGTCAAACAAAGTCTTATCACAAATGTTGAACATAGGGGTTAAAGATAGTATAAGTTGATTAATTTTGGTGTGTATAGTATGTTTAGAGTTAAATTAACCATTATATTGTGTTAAAACTCATTTAGGATAATGAAATATCCAAAGACCCCTTCTTGGGTTATTGATAGACTATCAAACCCTATATTATGGTTTTGTGAAAAGAATTTGCTTTATGGAAGATTATACTAATGGAAAAGCTATGTAAACATGTGAAACATTGGTTAGACATGTTCTTAAATTTATTTTTATGTTCTTAAGTTTATATAGTAGGATAACATAGGCTTTTGATAGGACTGACTGTCAACAGGGTAAATAAAGACCTAATAGGCCTAATCTGAGACCTCAGAGGGGTTGTGAGAGTGACCTTAGTGTTCAGATAGTGTGTGAAACTTCATTAAGTATTATATAAGAATAGAGGGTATCTCAAAGTGATGTTATTTTCCTAATATGAGAGTTTATAGGTTCTTACTATGCAATTAAGCCTAAAAAAGGCTAGTAGGAAACCCTATCATAAAGAGAGAAGTGGTGAATAATTAGGTAATTATCTTGAGAAGTTTGATGAGTTGAATAGGATTTAAATAAGTAATATATGGAGTATAAAAATTATGTATAGGTAATACATAAGACCAAATAATCTTGAGTTTAGAGTAAACTTTGACAAAAGGAAGAGAAGAAAGAGGAACTAGATAAGAGGGAGATTGATGAGTTAAAGGGAGCTTTGAAAGAGTTAGTGTAATATTTGGAAGCACTTAAAATGAAGTTTTAAATTGAGATTTTAACAAAACCAAGATGGCCTCTCAAGGACATAGTAATGAAGATGAAAATACAAGAAGACATTAGCAAAGAGAAGAGACAGACGAAGGTATTGAACAAATAGCCTAAGAAGATAAGAAAGGAGGAACAAAATCCTCATGATTTGTAAAATAATGATGCTTTGATATGTGTTAAGGTAGTTTGATAATTGACAAAGAGAATGAGATATTTGGGCCAATACATGGGCTTAATAAATAATAATAATAAGAAGCATATGATCAAGTGGTGTCCAAGATGAGCCAAGAGGAAGAAGAGGCTTAAGGTAGAGTCTTAATGGTGGAAGAAGAACAAGCAGGTCAACCATCTAAGAAGTAAGGTGACATGAAGAATGAATTAATCCTCACATAATAGGATGAAAAGGAGGATAGAGAAACATTAAGATAGTAGTATAAGCAAAGGTATGAGTAATATTCTAATTTTTATGAAATCTTGAATACAGAACATAACTTTGATCCTCATCAAATGTATATAAAGATGATGAAAGAGGTGACAAAAGAGAATATACACTTGTGGCATGAAACATCAATGTCTAAAATAATATCACTCATTAATGAAAGGATTCAAGGATAAAAATACACTCTACATGATGAATTTTTAGATGCTAAGGTTGAAGGTCAGGTTGTAGATGAAAGAGAAACCATACAAAGAGAAGAAGAAAATGAATTGATGGCTGATTCAAAGAAGGATGAAACATACAAGGAAACATAAAGTGATTTTTAATAAGGACAACACATGATCAAATAAAATATTTGGATAATACCTCAAGGGAATCATAAATAACATGATTTTTCTAATGCTTTGTTGATTGTAGGTATATCTTGGATGAAGATAGCATTAAGAAGAAAGTAATACAAGTGTGGATCAAGAGAGCATATGCATATGCATGAGAGATTGGTTGAAATATTAGATAAGAGATAAGGAGATATACATTCCTAAAGTAATCATTGGGATATAAGAGGTCATGCAAATAATATTAAAAGCTAGCAAGAAGTAGAGAAGCTGTGAAACACATCAAGAAAGATTTGTTATAACTTTTAGGGAAAATTTACTTTTCCCCTTGGTAGTATGATGTAAGGGAATATTTAAATGGACTTAATTTTTAGTTTTTATAGTGATTAGGAGTCATATAGTATGTTTTTTTCCTATTTAGGAGTCTTACAGGTCTTCAAAATTTGAATTATGGATTGAAGGCATTTTCCTACCATTTTAAAAATTTTAATTTTAGAACTCTCTTGTCAAGTTTTGGTCATGTTGAAGTAACCCCACTATTTTATTAATTTTATGTGGTTGATAAAAATTGGTCGATATCAATTTACTACATGTTTACTTCACTTAATAATTCATTTAGACAAATGTGTTAGGAATAGGTAGTTTATCCCTGTCAATGATTCTTGAATGGGAATAAGAATCTATTAGGAAAAGTAGTTATAGGTTTCCCAAGTACTTGTAAATGATGTATATGTTTTTGGCATGATTATTTGTATAAATTTATGGGGTTATATTATAATTATAAATGGATATGAACCCCAAGAAGAGAGAATAATAATTTCCTTGTTTTTGAAAACAAAATATTGTAAACCCCCTATTTTGTGTACATATGCAATGATAAGGAATGAGTTTGTTTTTGTTGGTGAAGCTAGATTCTATGGAGAAGTATTTGATCATATTTATGATTTGTGAAGTATTATTTATATTTTTATAAATAGGTTTTAATGTTATTTTATTTTTCTCACACTTTGAAAAAAATCATATTAACCTTTGTTGATGATGGTAGGATCAGACACAGACTAACTTGGAATTGTAGAAAGTATACAATAGAGATATTTAAAAAGTTTATAATTACTTAGGTATGTGTGGATAAAAAATTGAAATTTAATCCTTAATAAAATGTTCAAGAAAGATAAAGTGGGAGTTTAAAACCTTAAAGGTAAAGTTGTAGACCTTATCAAATCTCTATGTTTCTTGTATTTTGCATTCAGGAAGATGACTGAGTGAGTATTTTACACATTGGAATTTTCTATGAGAATTTTGAATAAACTAACCATGTTGGTAAGTTTTAATTTTAATATTATTAGATATATTTAAGTGGTTTGAATCTATGTTCCTTGAAATACTATGCTCAGACCTGGATCCCTATGTGACAATCACATGGATGAATGTGTTGATTCATTATGAAGACAAGAATGTATAAATAATTTTAATTTGATGTTCATTCAATCATATGTATTTTGTGACAAGATACATGAAATTATTATTGATACCTTTGCTTATTTTCATTGAAATTTATGGTGAATAAACTATACTAAACTATAGACTAACTGAGAATGTGTATAAATAGTCAAACAAAGTCTTATGACAAATGCTGAATAGACAGGTTAAAGATATTATAAGTTGATTTATTATTGTGTGTATAGTATGTGTAGATGTCAATCAACCATTATATTATTTTACTCATTAAGGAAAATGCAAGATCTAAAGACCCCTTTTTGGGCTATTGATAGACTATCAAACTCTACATCAGGGTTTTTTGAAAAAAATTGCTTTATGAAAGATTTCACCAATCAAAAACTATGTAAAATCATGAAACATTGGTGACACATGTGATTAATGTTATTTTGAGGGTTTTGAGTTTATCTAATATGATAATTTATGTTTTTTATAGGACTAGGTGTCAATAGGGTAAACATAGACCTAATAGGCCTAATCTGAGACCTCAAATGGATTGTGAGAGTGACCTAAGTGTTGAGATAGTGCCTCAAACTTCATGAAGAGTTAGATAATAATATAGTGTATCTCAAATTTATGGTATTTTCCCAAGATGAGAGTGTATGGGTCTTTACTATGCAATTAAGCCTTAAAAAAGGCTATTAATAAACCCTATCACAAAGAGAGAATTGGTGAATAATGAGGAAATTATCTTGAAATTTTTGATGGGTTGAATAAGAGTTTAATAAGGAATATATGGAGCATGTAAATTATGTAAAGTGACTACAAAAGACCAAGGAATCCTGAGTTTAGAGTAAATCCAAGGTGTATTATGCTTAAGTCAAGACAAAAACAAGTTAATAAAGTTGAAGAAGAAAATGAATGAAAGAGTTTGGTATGGAGTTGAGGATGGAGTTTGATAGACTAGAATGGAGGTCTAGGTGACTGAATTGATTAGTGAGAAATAAAGTAAAGTTCATGAGTGAACCATTAATGGAGTCAATGAACATTTGAGCTAAGTATGTCAAAGAATGAGAAAAGAAGGCCAAGTAACAAATCTTGAAGGACATCAAGAAGATTATATTGCAAAATAGAGATAAGATTTGGCAAAGGTGAAGGGTTGAGGTTATGTTTATGCCTATAATAGATAAATTATAGAATACCTCTACAACAACTTCCAATTTATAGATTTATTAATCACTTTAAGTATGTAAAACACTATTGTTCATGTAAAATATCTCTTTTCAAATCATATTGTTCACACATGAGACATTTTTTAATAACTACACATTTGAAAAGATGAGAATGTACATTAAAACATCTTGTATACTCTTATTTTTACTACATTGTTGGTAATATTACAATGGGTGCATTTTTCTCATATTTCAACATACTAATTTCTCCAAACACATTGTTATGATTGATACAAGTTGTGAGATATTTATATTTCTCTCATATTCTTCTATTATTGACACATTTATTAATTTTCATTTAAGCCTTAATATTTTTCTAAAAATGTCAAAATAAATAATAATCATCTAATTGAAAATACAAAAATCAAAATCAGTATCTAAACATGGTTAGCTATCCAACTTACATCTTTGAAATGTTTTTTGTATCTCATAATTAGTAGATAACATATTATTTCTATATCACACATGCATTTCACTAGTTTACATGAGTGTTCTGCATCGAATACAAAATTTTATATAGATTAAGGTTTCAAACTTTCCTCTACCCATTAGCCATGCTAAGCTTGGGGAATTTTTATCCATAGGTGATAGTATGTAGGTGGTATTAATCTACAACGACTATATTTTTGAGATTTATCTTATCTACACATATCTTATTAACATTTATAACATATATAATGTACATGATTATTCTATTTTATAGGATATGATCACATGACATATGTAATGATTTAGATTACATGTATAGCTTTACATTCCATTTGATTTTTTTTACTTGCACATAGTATATTATATGGTCTTTTTCTATTATGCTGTCACATGGCCCTATGTATGGTGAGTGAAATTTGACCATGTTATGTTTTTTACCCTTGTCCCTATGTGTGTTGTTGGGTGATTATTTTTTTGACCAGCTAATTGGTGAGCAAAATAGGTCCTATCACCACAGCAGTAGGGAGATTAATCAGCCAAATGTGCAAGTTTACTACATCAAAAGGGGATAAATCTCTCCTCTCATCAAGGGGAGGTTCCCTATTAAGTATACGGAGCTATAATATATATATATATATATATATATATATATATATATATATATATATATATATATATATATATATATATATATATATATATAAGCAGAAAATAAGACACAAGGGTAGGACAAATCATCCATCTCTCTTTTTTCAGAGATGATGCTATCAAACAGAAGAGAAATCTTGGGAAACACTGAAAGCACTTCTCTTCTTTCAAACGTATTCTTGCAAGAAATGGAAAGAGTCCTTTCAAGGAACAAGTAACTAGTAACCAAAGTACAAAGTAACCAACAATATAAGATGTAGCACAAAGTCTCCACCTTAACTGCCCAAGAGAGAGATATGAAGAACAATGGGGGCACAAAGCCATCCCAAGGTCCTTTACACAGGAAAAATAAAATATAAACACACTGAAAGTACTTGTGGGGGCACAAAGTCATCCCACAGTTGGTCTTTAGGACACCTTCCTAACCACTTCCACTAGTTCTATTTGTTAGATCAAATAAACAAGAACACTTCTAGGAAACAGACATACAAACAATTCCCTAACACAGGCTATTTCCAGCACAAAGTCTGAAAAGGTCACTTGCTTTCTTATTCAAATGAATAAAAATGATTAACAATCTGAGATCAAAGTCTTAGTAAATGCCTTTCAATTTGGGTAGAGTTTTTGCTTCTAAAGCAGGAAAAGATCAACCTTGAAACAATCAAAGAGATTACAATATATAGAGGTTGAGAGAGGTTTGGCACATTTATCCCATGGAATAACTCATGCTGCACATGTAATGCTTTGAATGCACTTTTAGTTCTATATTTTAACTCGACTGTTATCCCCTAGAACTAGACAATCCTCTTAATTCCCTCTCTTGATTGCACCATTGTTCACTTTGCCTTTATTCCTGAACAAGTTGTGTCTTTTAAAGGCTCGAGAAATTTGCATCCACATTTCTAGGTTTAAGAGGTCTATCGAATATAAACACTATGTTGATACTCCAGATCTTTTGTATTATTTCCTTCACTTCATAGCAATTAGGGCTCTCACACTTAATTTTTCAAAAATCAACAGACACTTTGTTACCACCAATTTGGCATCCTTGGGTCTATCGTTGTTTGAAACATATCTCATGCATGGATATTTCTAGTTGTTTTCTTCATCGTTCCTCCTTTTTTGGCTATTGAATTAGGTCCTTAAATTGCCTCTCTATTTTTTGGTCACTTTTTGCTAAAAAATTGACACGTGGCAACATCTGCTTAGAAATAGGTGAGAACACGCGGTAGCTTCCACTACTATTAGAGGCTTTAGAAACAATTTTTATGAGTCTGGTGGAATATGACACATGGAATTCTTCACTGTGCTCTAAAAAATGCTTAGGAAGAGCTTAGAAACTTGTTCAAAACTCAAATGTAGACACATGTCACTCTCTGTGGAGTTATAAATGAATAGGTGGTGGCTTCCACTTATCTTCGGAGAGTCAGGCGATGATGACACATGGCACGTTTCACTTTCTTTAGCAGCTCACTGGGGGTCCACCACAGTCTTTATGAAAACAAGAAGTAGGAGGGAGAAATTGTAGAGATTGACACTTGTCAGCTTTTGCCAAACTTTACAAGGGACACATGGCATGTTCTGCAGCTTCTTGAGACTTAGACAAAAACCTACGTAAAAAAGAAATACCTACGTGTTAAACTTTGAAACTGTTGAAACTTAAAAGCTTTAGATGGAGACACTTGGAAGCTTTTGATAAGCTACAGTAGGGACAAGTGGTGTCTTCCACTTGACTCATTATTTTTGGGGCACTCTTTTGAACCATTTTAATTGAATTCACTGATTGAACCAACTTTGGTTTAATGGTTCAATGGTTCAATGCCTTTGTTTCAGCTAAGTTTTGACTACTTGAAATAGTTTCTAAACTGCGTTGAACCTTTACTTTGAAACAACCATGTTGAACCTTTGAACCTTTGCTTTGAACAGACTGATTAAACCAACTTTGGTTCAACGGTTCATTCATTCCTTGTAGCTTAGTCTTTTGGAAAGCCGATGAACTTACCAAAGTAGTTGAGTGTCCTACTGACATCACTGAATGGTTCAATATGGTTGAAGCACTTAACTCTTTTAACCCTATCAATGATGTTAAACCTTAAACCCATTGAACCATTGAACCAAAGTGGTTCAAGGTTCAAAAGTTCAATCTTCACTTAGAAGCTTGCTGATTAGCCCCTTTTTGGTTGAACCGAGGCATTGAACCAATCTTGAAAATGCCCAAGTGTTGGAAACTCACCCCTTTTGATTGAACTCACCTAAAGAAGCCATTGAAATAGTTAAACCTGCTCATTTCAAGCATGTTGACTCCATAGATTTCTAGGAAATCTTGAAAAGTGAGGAACTCGAAAGCTTAAAATAAATTTTGAAAAGGGAAGAGGCAAATTTGGTCTTGTAGGACCAAAATGGCTCATACTTTGTCCCAAAAAGAGTGACATTTTTTTTGGGGGACAACAACTGGCTCTTATTGGGGAACTTCCTTTAGATGAGAACTTGGAATAACTAAGGGAAGTAGAAACTAGAATCTCCAGTGCCTTGAAGTGTGCCATTGGGCTACGGAGTCGTGCTACCCAAAAATAAAGGTGACAAAAATGAACAACAACAAAAAGCACAAAAAAAGAAAAAACTAAACAAAAATACATATGTACAGACAACTTTATCTGATACTTCAAGAGTTGAAGTGCTTCAGATGTTGCCCATTATGAGGTAGAGAAAATGGTGTGCCATCTTGATATTTTAATAGGAAGTTATTTTCACCTTTAAGCTCATGGATAGTAAAAGGGCCTCTCCATAGGGAATCAAATTTTCCATGCATTCCCTTTGGTTATGTTCTCTTGTCCCACAGTAGGACTTGATCTCCAACCTAGAAATATTAGATCTTTGCTTTTTGGTTGAAGAGTTTCTTCATCAAGATTTGATGGATTGTGATTCGGTCCACCACTACAGTTCTCTACTCTTCTAGCTCAGTCAGGCACATGATTCTCTTATCAAGGGCACTTTCATACATTTGATCTTCAATTGCCTTGACCAATTTTAATGCTAGCAATTCTAAGGTGATTGGTATCTCAACATTGATACCATAAAGAATTTGGAAAGGAGACATACCAATTGCCCTTTTGGGTGTAATTCTGTCAGCCCACAAAGCATCAACCAATGCTTTGTGCCATGTTCTTTGGTTGTCATCAACTAGATTCTTGATGATAGTCACTAGGTTTTTATTACTTGATTCAGCTTGTCCATTCCCTTGTGGAAAGTAATTAGATGAGTGGGAGAGTGTAATTCCATAGTAGAAATAGAATTGAGTGATCTCCTGGGAAGTGAAATAAGCTACATTATTAGTGACAATCTTAGTTGGGACCCCAAACTTGGAAATGATGTTCTCTTTCAAGAAATTACACACTACTTCTGAAGTAGCATGCTTGGTCAGAATTGCTTCCACCCACTTGGTGAAGTAGTCTGTGGCTTTAAGGACATAATCATGTCCAATGCTTGAAGATGGGTTTACAACACCAATAAAATCAAGGCCCCATTGCTGAAATGGTTCTTCTATGACTACTGGCTTGAGAGGCAGGGCAGATAACTTGGGTCTTCCAAAAAACTAATGGCATAGTTCACATTTCCTTACCCACTTGTATGCATCTTTAAAAAGAGTAGGCCAGTAATATTTGGCCTGAAGGATCTTATGGGCAATCATAGGAGAAAAAAAATGTCCTCCACAGGCTCAATTATGGAAGGATCTCAAAAGTTGGCTTTGCTGCTCCTTGTCCAGCAGTAAAGGAACACTCCATCAAGGCCCCTCTTATACAGGCCATTGTCCCAAAGGATGAAATTAGCAAATTTCAACTTGATAGTCCTTTTCTCTTTATAAGATAGGTGAGTAGGATATTCACCATACGTAAGGAAATGAGCAATACCCAAATACCACTCATCAGTGGTAGAGACAAAGAGGACTGTTGGCACTTCTACTTCTTCTAATTCTTGATGCTCTGTTCCTTTTGGCTTATTGTTAGCAATTAATTGGCATAAGCCTTTTCCCCAAACCAACTTTGTCAGTTTGATGAGTAGATCAAACTCCTAAATCTTTGTAACCCAAATGCCTCTTTTTGTCCCAAACTCCTGCTGAGTTAGTATGGATTTGACTATTGTGTTAAGAACCAAGGTAGTAGTACGTGAATTTAAGATGTAGAAATGGAAATGCTTTACCACCTTCACCACTACATAAGAATGCTTTTCCATATTTGAGTACTTTAGATCATGAGCTTTGAGAGGGTATCTCATGAAGGAAATGGGAGACTCCATACCTTCTTTATTCTATTAAACCAAAATCACTTAAAGTGTGTGTTCTGAAGCATAATTGTACATGGTGAACTCTTTGTTATAGTCTAGACAAACCAAAATTGGGGTGTGGGCAATGGCAGTCTTAATATCTTTAAATGCTAACCTACCTTCGTTAGTCTAGCTGAAGGTGGGATTTCCCTTCATCATGTTTACAATATGTCTAGTCTTCTTAGAAAACTCGGGGATGAACCTTCATAAGAAATTCACCTTTCCAAAGAAAGAGCGAACAATAGTCTTACTTGTAGGCAAGGTAAACTCTTGGATAGACTTAACTCTGTCTGAGTCAAATTTTATGCCTCCTTAGGACACAATGTCTCTGAGAAGTTTTCCCTCTGTTACTCCAAAAATTGACTTCTTAGGGTTCAAGGAAATTCCATTCTAACGGTAGCGTTCCAGCAATTGTTGCAAGTGGTGCACATGATCTGGGCAATGCTTAGAGAAAATAGTCAAGTCATCAAGATAAACTATAATGAACTTACCCATCTCATCCTTGAAAGCAAGGTCCATTACTCTCTGAAAGGTGCTGCCAACATTTATCAAGCTAAAAGGCATTCTCTTGTAGGTGAAGGTGCCCCAAGGTGTGGTGAATGTAGTTTTATGCTGGTCTGCTTCAACAACTTCAACTTGGTTGTATCCTGAAAAACTGTCTAGCATTGATAACATCTCTTAACTAGTAACTATCTGAAGCACTTGATCCATGATTGGCAAAGGATAGTTATCCTTCAAGGATGACTGATTCAAATTCCTAAAATCCACACAAAGGCAAATTTTGCCATTCTTCTTCCTCATAGGCACTATGCTTACAATCCATGTGGAATGATGGATTGGGAAAATGATCCTATCATTTAACATCTTTTGTATCTCATATAGAATAGTACCTAATAAATTTAGATTGTAATACTTGGGTTTTTGCTTGTAAGGCACTGAGTTAGCCTTTAGAGGAATGCCATGTCAGATTTCATTAGGCCTGAGTGACTTCAGGTCATCATAGGAGCATGCTAAAATGTCCATGTATTGTCTAAGTAGAGAAGTGAACTTGAATATTTCCTCAGGAGTGTAGCACTTCCCAATGTTCAAAATCTTGGGGTCTTCTTTGGTACCCAAATTTACTTGATCAAACCCCTGATATGAGCTTGCCTCCATTTGTTGTTGTTTGATGAATCTATCATGCTTATCAAATAGTTTCTCAAGGGAGACTAGGCCTTTGGGAATCTTATTCCCTTTAAGTTGCATGAACTCTCCATCTATGCTTGAACTTGATTCAGGGGTTGGTTTAGGCTCTTGAAGTTCATTGCCTTCAAAATGCAACCATTCAAAACTATCCTTTTACTCCAAGAAAGTAATGATTTGGTTATCATTGTTAAACACCTACCAATGACTAGCATTATCAGGTACACTTGGTCAAGAGACCAGTTTAATAGTGTACCTATCTCCTTTGAAGTCTGAGTGGGGAACTAGAAGAGTGCTCGATACAGCAAAAGTGTTAGCTCTATCATTGAATTCCCTAGGGACTACAGAGATGCTAAGAGTGCCAAAGTTTTCAATTTAGTCCTAGACTAGATTACAGTAATGGCACAATCTCTCATTTTTGGTCTGATACAAGTTTCTTACCTGACAAACCACCAATTTAGACATGAAGAAGCTTGATACCTTTGTCTTGAGCAGCCTTTAATCCAAGCAATATGGACTCATACTCAGCTGTGTTATTAGCGTTGCTAAATTGAAATTTGTAGGATGAAGGAAAAATATCTCCTTGAGGAGATATCAACACAACCCCAGCTCCTGAACTAGTAGAGAAATAGCTGCCATTGAATTCAAGGATCCATACCTCATTAGACACTAATTTTCCTTTGGATTCTTCCTCATTTGGAGGTGGATATTCTTCCATAGTTCTAGCTGAACTAACCTTCAGGTTGTCACCTTTGAGAGCTTCAACAAGCATTTCATGAACTTCTTCAGTGGATAGAAAGTAATTGCCCATGCCTGAAGATTCAAACAAAATTTGAGCTTCAGGTGCTGATGATTGGGTGACCACATACTTTGTTTCCTTTTCAGGAAGCAATCTTTTCATGATGCCTTTGACTGGGATTCTTGCCTCAGACAAGTCCATGTTTAATTCACCACCAACATCTTTACAAAAATTCCAGCCAAGAAGGATGCCATAAGATGTTGGGATGTTGGCCACCAAGATAGTCATCTTGATTCTTTTGTCTGGGAATGCTGCAAATGCAAATTGGGCATCCTTAATTTGCCCCAAAAATGGTACTTTCTTATTTTCCATGGAGAAACATCTACCAAATGTCTTGGTTAGTTTAAGGCCAAGGGATTCGGCCACTTTAGTAGGCATGACATTGTCTGAAGCTCCAGAATTAGTGATATAATTGTTCAACTGATATCCATTTATTAATAGGGATACATAAAAAATCTCTATTTTCTTGGGAGTAGTAGGAGGAGAAATGACAAGATTGTTTGGGATAGACATGTTCCTTGGGGGATCATGAGTTGCTTTCTTAGCTTCTTATCTTTCTGGGATGTTTTGGTTCTTCACACATTGAACCAATTTATCCAGCTGATCAGGGTTAGACTGCAAGAATTCAAATTCAAACATTTGAACTTTGGCTTTATTTATATGATCAATAATGTCAAACATCTGAAATGAGCTAGGAATAGAGGATGGGAGCTCATCCTTTTGATTCTTGGTAGGGGTAAAAATAGACTGTGGATTTAAAGTAGAAGGTGTAGTGGTATTTGGTATACTTACCTTTCTTACAGTCATCAAATCTTTTGGCTGGAAGGGTAGAGTACTTCCACACTTAGCAATTGAGATTATTGGTTGAGGTCACTCCTCCATCTTCTCTTTATCAGCTTCCTAAGCTGATTGATTCTTAGACCAAGTGAACACATCATATGATCCCTTTGTTGCATTATCTTCACTTTTGGGTTCATCCTGATAGTTTAGGAAACCAATGTTGGAGTCACAAACTAATTCTTATTTTTCCTCAGTGAAGAGATTAACATCATCTTCAAGGTTCAACTCAGGCTAGAATGAGAAACCCGAGTCAGCTTCAAGATATCTAACCACTGAATTGGTTGGAGGTGCAATAGCAAGGTTCCTCTATGGGGGAGGAAGATGATTTAGCTGCCCTTGACCCCTGGTAGCATTACCTTGGTATGTCTGATTCTAGAATGTTATCCTTGGGATATCTCTATATGCAAGAGTGGATGACATCCCTTAGGCCATTTTTCTTCTGAGAGCTAGCAATTCATTTACTAGTTTCTGCACCATGGTATCAGTAGTAGCTGTAGATGAGTAATCTAAAAATGAGGAAGATTTACCTCTGTTTGAATCTCTCCTTATCTTCCAAGCTAGGATAAGGTCATCTTTTACCTCAGTAGCCAAGTCCTAAGCTTAAGCAAGGTCTATCTGGCTAGCACGTCTCAATAGAAAACTCACTTTAGGTAGTTGTGAGTTGATGAAGAATCACTTGAGGTTTTTAGGGGTCGAATGAGCGATTGCAAGGATCTTGTTCCTAAACTTATAAAATTTGGTTATGAAATCCATCATTGGTTCATGAGGTTCCTTCTTCATCTATGTGAGCTGGGCCAAAAGGGCATGTGCATCTTCTACAAGTTTGAATCTGGCTTCAAACTTGGCTTTGAGTGTGTCCCATTTAGTCACTAATATAGCCTAAAAATGGTAGAACCAATCCACAACAGTACCTTACAACGTCTCCATGAATAATCTAACTGCCATGTCCTCAAATTTCATGCCTATCACACTGTAGGCTATGATGAAGGCTATAATGTGTTCATCAAGATGAACCTTTCCATCACTAAATAATTTGGGGAAATTCTTCCTTGAACTACATGGAAGCTCATGCAGGGGTGGAGTAAGATTGAGTGGGCCAAAAGAGTTACCCAAGGGCCTTAAACTACCATGAGTGGATTATTGAAATCAGGGATAACAAATCTAGGTGGGGGATGTATAGGCAAAGTTCTGCTAATTGTAAAAAAAGTAGCTCTACCTTGTGTTGGTGACCTAGTGTTGGTAGGAGGAAGACTCCTAGTTCATTGAAGGTGAGGTTGTGAAGGAAACAACTCAAAATTGCTCTACTACACCAACTCAAAAATAGGGTCAACAACACCTTGGGCTTTCTAGCTTTTAGTATAGCATGAAGTTGCTAGACTATAGAACAAAAATAGGAAAGAACTGATCCTACTTCAACTTGAAATTCGAGGCTTTAAACTGCATGCTCTTTCCCCAGTGGAGTCACCAAAAATTGTTGGGTGAATATTTTGTTGACCAGCTAACTAGTGAGAAAAATAGGTCCTATCACCATAGCAGTAGGGATATTGATTAGCTAAATGTGTAGGTTTACTACATCAAAAGGGGATAAATCTCTCCTCTCATCAAGGGGAGGTTCCCTATTAAGTATACGGAGCTATATAATATATATATATATATATATATATATATATATATATATATATATATATATATATATATATATATATATATATATATATATATAAGTAGAAAATAAGACACAAGGGTAGGACAAACCATCCATCTCTCTTTTATCAGAGATGATGCTATCAAATAAAGGAGAAATCCTGGGAAACACTGAAAGCACTTCTCTTCTTTCAGAAGTATTCTTGTAGGAAATGAAAGGATTCCTTTCAAGGAACAAGTAACCAGTAACCAAAGTACAAAGTAACTAGCAATATAATATGTAGCACAAAGTCTCCACCTTAACTACCCAAGAGAGAGATATGAAGAACAATGGGGGCATAAAGTCATCCCAAGGTCCTTTACACAAGAAAAAGAAAATAAAAACACACTGAAAGTACTTTTGGGGGCACAAAGTCATCCCACATTTAATCTTCAGGACACCTTCCTAACCACTTCCACTAGTTCTGCTTGTTGGATCAAATAAACAAGAATGCTTCTAGAAAACAGACATATGAACAATTCCCTAAATAACACAGGCTATTTCCATCACAAAGTCTGAAAAGGTCACTTGCTTTCTTATTTAAATGAAGGAAAATGATTAACAATCTAAGCTCAAAGGCTTAATAAATGTCTTTCAATTTGGGTAGAGTTTTTTCTTATATAGCAGGAAAAGATCATCCTTGAAACAATCAGAGAGATTACAATATATAGAGGTCGAGAGAGGTATGGCGCATTTATCCCATGGAATAGCTCATGTTGTGAATGTAATACTTTGAATGCACTTTCAGTTTTATATTTTAACTCGACTGTCATCCCCTAAAATTGGATGATCCTCTTAGTTCCCTCTCTTGATTGCACATTTGTTCACTTTGCCTTTATTCTTGAACAAGTCATGTCTTTTAAATTCTCGAGAAATCCACACCCACATTTCTAGGTTCAAGAGGTCTATCAAATCTAAACACTATGTTGATACTCTAGATCATTCATATTATTTCCTCTACTTCACAATAATTAGGGCTCTCACACTTAAGTCTGAAAAAATCAATAGACACTTTGTTACCACCAATTTGGCATCCTCAGGTCTGTCATCATTTGAAACATATCTCATGCATGCATATTTCTAGTTCTTTTCTTCATCATTCCTCCTTTTTTGGCTGTTGAAACGGGTCCTTAAATTGCCTCTCTATTCTTTGGTTGCTTTTTGCTAAAAAATTGACACGTGGTAGTATCCACTTAGAAATAGGCGAGGACACGTGGTAGCTTTCACTGCTATTAGAGGCTTTAGAAACATTTTTTATGAGTTTGGTAGAAGATGACACATGTCAGTCTCCATTGTGCTCTAAAAAAATGCTTAGGAGGAGCTTAGAAACTTGTGTGAAACTTAGACGTAGACACGTGTCACACTCTACAAAGTTATAAATGAACAGGTGGTGGGTTCCACTTGTCTTTAGAGAGTCAAGGGATGATGACACATGCCTTGTTCCACTTTCTTCAAAAACTCACTAGGGGTTCACCACAATATTTATGAAAACAAGAAGTAGGAGGGAGAAATTGTGAAGATTGACAATTGTTAGCTTTTGCCAAACTTTGCAAGGGACATGTGGTACATTTTATAGCTTTTTGAGACTTAGACAAAAGCCTACGTAAAAAATAAATACCTGTGTGTTAAAATTTTGAACTATTAAAACTTCGAAGCTTCAGATGGAGACACTTGGAGGATTTCGACAAGCTTCAATAGGGACAGGTGGCATATTTCACTTAACTCATTCTTTTTAGGGCACTCCTTTGAACCATTTTGATTGAACCGACTGATTGAACCAACTTTGGTTCAATGGTTTAATGATTCAATGTCTTTGTTTCAGCTAAGTCTTGACTATTTTAAATAGTTTCTAAACTGCATTAAACCTTTGCTTTGAAATAAATGCATTGAACCTTTGAACCTTTGCTTTGAACCGATCGATTGAACCAACTTTAGTTCAACAGTTCATTCCTTCTTTGAAGCTTAGTCTTTTGGAAAGATGATGAACTTAGCAAAGTGGTTGAGTGTCTTGTTGATGTCACTGAATGGTTCAATTTGGCTGAAGCACTTAACTTTTTATAACCCTATCAATGATGTTGAACCTTGAACCCATTGAACCAGAGTGGTTCAAGGTTTAACAATTCAATCTTCACTTAGAAGCTTGTTGATGAGCCCCTTTTTAGTTGAATTGAGGCATTGAACCAATCCTAAAAATACCCAAGTGTTGGAAGCTCGCCCCTTTTGATTGAACTCATCTGAAGAAGCCATTGAAACAATTGAACCTACTAATTTCAAGCATGTTGACTCCGTAAATTTTTGGAAAATCTTGAAAAGTGAGGAACTTGAAAGCTCAGAAGAAATTTTGAAAAGGGAATAGGCAAATTTGGTCTTGTAGGACCAAAATGGCTCATAAGTTGTCCCAAAAAGAGTGACATTTTTTTTGGGGGGGACAACATGTGTTAGACACTTAAAGTACACCTTATATACAACCCTTGGCCTTGTCACTTAACATTTCTATCATGTTACTTATTATGTGTGTGATTGTTGAGTTTCATAAGTGACATGATCCATATCATGCACTCTTAACATAAAAATAATAATTCTATATTTTCACTCCATGAGCTTCATTAATACATCTTATAGGCTTTCCCTTTTGAGTTAAATATAAATTACACATCTCACTATACAAACGCGTCTCTTTTACAAATGCTACATGTTTTAATGATACATATTTACTATGCATATTATAAGTTAACTTTTATTTTTAGATGAATGAGGTTTTATGATCCATTACCTCACCTCAAAATGAGGGGATTATAGTGTGATTTTCAAGCTTGAAAGTTTTTCCTCAAAAAAAAGTGTCAAATATCAACTTGGAAAATATAGTTTTAGAATTTACAAAGGATGTCAAAAATTAGATTAGCACAAATACAATTTTAGAAGCTACAAAGGGTGTGAAAAATAAGTTTGCGACAAATATAGTTTCATAAATTACAAATATTTAAAAAATCAATCATCAACACATATTATGTGGGAATATGACATGGATATTCACTCGATTTTTAGTTTACACTTTATATACTTATAGTGAGGGGGAATGATATAGGTTTATGTTCACTATACTATTCAGATTCAAAATACATAGTTACAAATGGAGCATGATATAGATTCATGTATAAACATATTATACATTATATATGGACATGGTATGGGTATGAAATACATCCATTCTCTTTTTACCATGCAATCATGAATAGTGGTTGATTAATTTTTAAGATCATAGTGCATAACTTGAAGATTATTGTGATTCAAGCATTATGTGAGTGAATCTATTTTGGATTATAACATGTCTCATGTATTGGGGTTACAAAGACCAGATAAGTTAAATTAAGGTTTTATCATTCCTCAATGGGTGTCATTATTATTCTACAAATTGGGGTTTGATCACCCCCAATCTTCTCCAATGTTTCAACTGAGGAACCATCTTCACCATGTGTTTCATGAGAGGCACCAATTATCTAATGTTTTAAGGAAGCATTATCATAAATAATACATAAAAGATAAATATTGATCTTACACATATAGGTATATCCATTCCATACTCTTATCTCAAGTTTTCAAATTTTTTAAGTTCAAACAATTTTTCAAATTATCAATGTTAAAGTTGCTTTTCAAATGACTTAAATTTTAATGCACTTTCATATTTTAATTTCTAAAAGGAAATAATTAAGTACTTCATGTGTTTTTAGGTTTTTTCAATTATATAGTGCTTTGAATAACTGACATATGCATCTCAAAGTCAACATGTGTCTTTCACACTAAGGTATACACTTTCCTTTAATCTAATAATTTCAATTCTAGGTCAAAGGGGAGGAAAATGTAGTAACTAAAATCTTTCCATGAATAATTGATCATGCCTAGTTTATCCCTTTTTAACATTAATTAACATGCACACTTAATTGACATATATTTATGTAATTTGGCTTATCTTATCCATGAGAGGATCCCTAATTTCATTACAATTCCATCTATTGTCATCTACGTAAATGATAATAATTTTGAAAACACTCTTATGCATCTATATACTCTAAATTAGACCCCAATGTTAGTACCTTTCTAGGGGAATAATTCCCAACTAGATAGGGATGCCTAGCATTCTTATCCCTATCTATCTATCTATCTATCTATCTATCTATCTATCTATCTATCTATCTATCTATCTATCTATCTATCTATCTATCTATCTATCTATCATGTCTTTCACTTAGAAGCATTAAAATATTGTTGGCCTTTACATTTATAAATTCTCCAATGTGTTTTTTAACATTTAAACTTATATAAAATCACATTCATTGCATAGGTCTTGGCAAGCATATTAACTCTATTACAAGAGATAATTTACATAAGTGATCATTGAACAAAAATTTACTACTGTTTAACAATTAGTTTACAATCACTTCAAGCAATGATGAACCAAGTTTGAATTTACGTTTATGCATTCCTAGCCAAGAATGATCAAGTACTCAATCCAAATATAAATGCAAACATATATTCAAAGGGGCATAATTTAACAAACTAGTTAAGTAGGAGAAATACATGGAGGTTTGATCCCTCTTCAAAGTATTGGTTTATAGATAGTGATTAACATAATGGGGTGTTTAGGTATAATATAACTTGAAATGATAACTTCCTTTTACTTCTGCATATAATTTATCTCCTTGTGTCATACATGATAGGATTTTAAACTTCTAAAATCTATATGTTAGTTTATTTTGCAACACAAAAGACAAATTTATTATAAACAAACATATTTTACATATTCATGTAGGATTGTGACCTAATTTTTATCCTTCTACCAAAAGCTAGGTATACTAGCCTAGGATAATAATGCCCATAACTATTAACCCTACACTCAAACCTACAAGTACAACATCTTAGAATTAGTTTATGGGAGTATTTTGGGTTTTTAATCTTATCATTTTTTTTACATTTTTTAGTCGACAAAGTTTACTAAATGCATCAAAAAGCTAAGTATCTCTCTCTTTTACATAGTTTAGTCTTGTTTGCATTAATTCTATTTTCATCAATTCCATTTGATTTCTCTTAATTTTCTACTAGTAATTTGTGTCTAAAACACCCTACTATATTAAAACTATTTATCATAATTAGGATTAATCCACCATATGTAATTAAATCCAAGATAAAACACCCACCTAGTGTTATTTAGAAACTGGGATCTTTCACTATATGCATGTAGCCAATGATTTGGATTTGATATTTGAAAATTATTATTTTGACTTAGATTTAGTTTTTTTATACTTGTATTATTAATAATTTTAGTGATAGATTCACATTTTATAAATAATAGGATATATTTATTTAATGATCAATATTATTAGGTGCATATCAATTAAGTACCAAGTCCCCCATTAAGTGAAACCTCAATTTGTTTTTATATCAATCTAATTTGGCAATTTATCATGCCACCATTATGCTAGGTAGATGGGTTCACCCTAACAAAAGGTTTGATTTTAAAAATTAGACATTTTTTGAATAGGGACAATGCCAATCAAATCAAGTTAATATTGATTGGAAATATTGATCAAACCTAACATTACCAACTTGTGTATCGGTAGGTTGAACTAAAGGTATGGATTTATTTGTGTAGGATACTAATTAGGTTTGAAATAGATATGGATGTTAATGTAAGTGTGTAATATTAGAATGAAAGGGTAAAACTCATAAAATAACATGTAGGTGTGAGAGAATGGAGAATTAGGACTATGTTTGTGTGCTTAAGTCATGCATGGAAAATGTGTCTCAAGCTTGCCATTATTAAGTACTTCATACCATATTTTTGTGTCTACAAATTCCCCATTTTATTCTAGTAATGTAATTTCTAGAGTAAAATAATAACATATACATGAGTGTTTACAATGCATTTTGTCTTCGGTATGAAGCTCCAATTATGTAGAATACTTGGTATTAAAACCTAAAATCATGTGTAGACAATTTTCATAAACTAAAAATTTTAATCTAAAATTAAATTTTTGAAAATTTAAAGAGAAAATAAAGGAGTACACGTGTGTTGGTGAAAATAGTGTTGCCATTGCAACTTGTTAGAGATGATGTTTCCTTGTTGAGGAATTGGATAAACGTGCGCTTCCTTGAAAAATACCAGGGAGAGTTGGGTTTATTATACCCCAAATATGTGTAACTATTTATACTCTTGAATTGGGAATATCATATTTCCCAACCCTAATAAATTTGGGGATAAGTATGTGATGTAATAACACAAAGAACTACACAAGTAAAGAGGGAACCATGTGATGGGTTCACTAAATAAACTAAATCAACCACTACAGATGGATTATAGATTTAATTGATTGTTTCACTCAATTTTTCTCCATGTGAAATAAAATTCATGAATAAAATGGAATGAAAAATGTTTATTTCCCCATCATGAAGTCAAGTTTGATTGTATAGTTTTGTTCAAATTCATTCAATGTAGAATAAATGCATGATCAAAAGGGGATGAATAATTTTCATACCCCCATCATGATTTTAGATATAATATGTGTGAAGTGGAGTGACAACCATTTTCCATTCAACTGTAAACTATATTATTGTGTTTTTGTTTCATGAACTGGTATCATGCCTCATGAATCTGAAATTGTGTATATATGTGTTTGAACAAATATCATGCCCCCTAAATGTATACCAATTAATATATAGTTTTATGCATATATATGTTTAATTTGAGATTCTTTATGTCAAATGTATGTGTATGTAGAATCCTACAATTATTGATTTTATAAACTATGTGAATATTCCCATGTATATGTGAATCTATGCTCAAGTCTCTATAAAGTGAGTGCACATGCATGGCATATGGCCCCATAATTTTTAAAGGTTTAAAATTATTTATCATTTAATTTAACCATATAATATTCAAACCAGTTTGAATCTCTAAAATTTATACTCTAATATGTTTTTTTCCATGAGGCTTATGCCTCTATCACAACATTTATTATAACGCCCCCATTTTGAGATGAGGAATGTGTCATATAAGACACTCATCTTAGATTAAGAGTTAAATATATCATGTCATGTATAAATATTGTATCACATAAAATCATGTGAACATGTAGATATTTGTAGGCATATAATTTAAAAATTAAGATAAAACAATGAACTTATGACCAGTCTTTTAACACACATAACACATGACCTATTCTAGGTGATTTTGATCATTTTAATTCATTTTTTTGTGATGAATCATTCCTTAAAGAAACCTAAATCACTCAATAATTTATCTATCAAAATCACTTAGTATCATAATCTCACTATTAAATTGGTTTATGCCTTCATATTAACAAATCATACCTTTCGGACAATAGTACCATATTAGGATAATAACACACCCCGCTATTGTTTTCTCTCACCAATAGTGTCCTTTCAATTAGCGAATATTTTCCTAAAATATTTTTTTTAAAGGTTAATCCAAAAAAATTTAGCAAGCCCCATATGAAAGAATTCTAAAAATACCACTATATAAGCACATTTTAAATCATTTTACATATAAGTGGCTTCCACATTGGAAAGCCCCAAAACTATAATTGCATATTGAGATAAAATTACATATTTATCCTAATTTTAATTTCATATGGCCCTATTAACACTAATTTAAGGTTTGTATACACCTCCAAGGTCACAAGTCAAAGTTGAAGCACTTAGTCACACAAGGATTGCACTAACATATAACATTTTTCATAAGTTTCACACACATAAACATAGCATGGGATAACTACATGGATTTTAATCCATTTTAGAGTATTGGTATGTATGGAGTGATCATCATAGGGGCTTTTAGGTCAAGCATAACTTATACTAATAACCCCTTTTCAATTCATTATGGCACTTTATCTTCTTATCTATTGAGATAGGGGTTTTAAGTCGAAAAAGAGTTATACAATGGTCCTTACATCATATTATAATAACCTACATAATCCTCAAAATAATCATGTAAAGACAAAAATAACCCAAAAATATTATATCCTTATTGTCTACTAGATAAGGCCACCATATTTAGATAATAACACCTCCCACTATTATCTAGTTGTAGTGATTTTGTCTAAGAACCCTGCCAGCTCAAATTTTAGGTTTACACTTAGTCAACACAATCTATCAGTCAATATCAAATCTATAAAAAATTTGGATCATATTTTTCCAGTGAAATTTATGTTTATAATTTTTTATAATACCAAATTTATTAAGTTTTAAATGATTTTCTAACATTTATTGCATATTTGTAGTAATATAATTTTAAAGATCAGTTTATCATATTAGGTAATTTATTTACATAGTTTCCAAAATTTAATAAAACATATTATTGAACCTATCTACTATATGAATGTTTTCAAACCCTAACCATATATGTTTTTATGGTTTTTTTATCATTCTTGTTGTTGTTTACAATTGTTATTTTTAGATTTTCAATTTTAATAAATTATGTTATAGTAGTAATATTACAAGTTTTTATTTTCATATTATATGCAATCCTAAAAATATATATTTATACCTATATTAGAATAAGTGATAGATTAAAGTGGTATTATGATTGAGCATACTTAAATTCCTTTTGTTATGAAGGGTACATCATACCTTTGAATGATAATGAACACAACAATGATGCCAAAATTCTTGATAATAATTCAAAGCATGAATAGTATGATCATGATCACCTTGGTCCCCAAAATGGATATCAAGATGAGATTCCACCTGTAAGTGCATAAAAAATATTTTTCAATAAATAGGAAGTTATTCAAATATTTTGATAAATAATTTGTGAGAAACACTCAACCACTCTATAATTTTTCAAACCCTTTTAGACATCAAAAGTGTGATCATGGCATAATCATATGATACTTCTAATCATATGACCTTCATGGATACAATTTTTTTACTATAATTTATTGTGGGGGGAACCAAGGTTTTTAATAGATTAATATGTCAATTATGACTTAGTTACTATGAACATCAACTTTTGTTAGCACACATTATTCTTCTCATGATGTAAAATCCTTATGCATGAGCTTTATACTCTATAATTTAAGGTGTTACATTTAGAGTAAAGTAATTCAAAAAAATAAGACACTATATTCTCTCATTTTATTTCACACTCCATTGGCACATAATATAACATAACATCCTCTACCTACAAATTTTCATACCCAAGCTTACACTATATGATGGAAAGGGTGACCTCGAGAAACATTTTAGAGAATTCAATGTAGCATGTTTGGAATATGTTTCTAGTGATAGGTTATTGACTAATTTATTCACAAGGAGTATAAAATAATATGATTTACAATGGTTTTATTATTTACCTCATAAATTGGTGCATGTATTCAATCCATTGGTCATCATGTTCTTATCCCATTTTTTAATAAATATCAGTGAGAAGGTTTATTATGCTTATATTTCTCAACTCAAATAGAAATCCAATCAATATATAAAATATGTCTTAGGGTAAAATACAATGTTATATAAAATTATAAATCATATGCAAGACATATAGTTAAAGTATATCTTCAATAAAAGTTTTCTTCCACCCTTACATGAGTCTATTATGTTTAAAACTTTTACATCATTTACATATTTGTGCCACATAGTACAAGAAAGGGAAGTAAAATTATTCACAATGAGTAAGCTTAAGTCTAAAAACAATACATATTATAATATAAGGAGCTAAATTAATACACCTTATAAGGTGATACCAACTAGTAATAAAAATGATAAAAAGATAATCTAGTTTCTAAACTTAATCCATGCATTATTTTATTAGCTCCTTCATGGAGATAGTTTATTAATCTACCATAAGTTTCATATGAGGTCATAAAAATACTATTGAAAATCAATTTCATATCTCTCCTTCCCATTAAATAGGTTGATATGAATCATCCCCTTAAAAAAGGTTTTTATCAAAATGTTTTTTTTTTATTATCATAGAGCACCAGGCCACACTACTAATATATATATATCATTTTTAGGCACAATATATAGGATTTGATAGATGAAAACATCATTGATGTGGGCATGCCAATAGACAATTTAATATTACAACAAAGTGAAATTAAAGGAAATAATAAATTTATATATCCCTTTCCTAATAATATAGCTAATGAGATAATCGATACATTGGGAGTGCATTTTGCATATAATGTACACCCTCTACCACTTTCTTACCATTCTCATATAGAGGTATTACATCATTTAAACAACATATTTAGTGCCTACCATACTATAGTACCCACTAGGATAATGATCACATTTTTAGATAATGATATTATAGATGATGACTCATATTTGCATTCTTTATTCATTCAATCTCACATTGATCCCCGAAAGATTTAGAATGTCATGGTTGATCATGGTTCAAGTGTGAATATGTATACAATAACACTTATTATCATTTGGTATACACTAATTATCATTTTATTCCTTAAAAAAGTGAGATTACATCACCATTATAGGTTTGTCTTGCATATATGACCACCATAATCATGTTACTACCCAATGCATGGATTTTTGATATATTATTAAGGTGCCCTTAAATTTAAGATATTCATTTAGTTCCTTATGCATTTCATAGGTATTTAAAATATATATGTGTTACTAAGTTAATAATATTTTAAGGTATCTGATATGACCACCCCATATCATAGATAGATTTGGTTACTACATAGAAAAATTAGCTAAGCCACTTAAAAAAGTGTAACTAACTAAGAGATTTACACAACACGCATATGCCCTTCCATGGAGGCCTATCATTGAAAATCCACTTAAATATATTTTTCACAAATTCTATAGATCCTCACTCTACTTATTCACTCTCTATATTTATATAATATAGCACTAAGGTTACCTCATATAAGACACCAACATATGATTCATTCACTCTACTATGGGTTCAAAAAATCCCTATATTTCATCCTAATCAACAATAGGCACATTATGATATAGATCATCAGTATGATAGTCTTATTTATGGTATAGAGGATAATTATAATTTAAAATATCTATTAAATTCATAATAGTCCTAGTCACAGAGTCCTTTCCATTCATTAAAGGTGACCATTCTCATGTAAATAAAAGGCTTATTTATTGTGAGTCCCTCATAGGAATCATTGGTTAGTATATTTATTTCCATATTTTCATTTTCACATTTTATATATATTCAAAAATATAAAAGAAAATATATATTTTATAAAAAATCAAAAATTATAACATCTGTATGTCTTTTCTAGTTCATTTACATTAGTCAATCTGTGCATAATTATCCGGTACTTATTTTTATCTAGTTTCATATCATATATGCTTCACAAGTGTTCATGAATACGTCTAGAGAACATAAGTTACCATCTTCAGACTTAGTTATATGTCACTTTAATATATAAAACATATAAACCACATTTAGATAGTATCACCCTATTTTGATAGTAGTGCACCTTGTTATTATCCAATCACCATGTTATTTTCCTAGTGAGCACATGATTTCATTTATGAGATCTATATCACATACATTTCTTATATATCTTGTGAATACATTATAAATCTTACTAGGATCATATTATATACATTTATTATCCTTTTTTGGCTATCTATTATTATCCACAACTCATCTATTTGCATGGCATAACATCTATTTGTATTTATGACTTACTAACACACTAATATCTTACTAGTTACCTAAGTTCCTAAAACTAATAATGTTATAATTTTTTTATGTTAATAAATTTTATATATATATATATATATATATATATATATATGTAATGAATAATTGTCATGTTTTCTTTATTGATTCATGTATTGTGTTTATTATCAACTTGGCTTGAGGATACTTGAACATGTCTTTGTGTGTGGATCTAAGCCTTAATTTTATTTCTATATGTGTGTGAGTACTTTTAAACATGTTATTGTATGTGGATATAAGCATTTGTTATATGTTTTTATGTGTGTGAGTGGCATTTTAACATGTCCCTTGTATGTGGCCTTGTATATTTTGTGTTCTTTGAATGAAATCTTTGTTTGTGTGTGTCAAGGCCATGACAATTAGATACTATTTTATCAAATTTTGATGCCATGATGGACACCATGAATCCTCCCACTTTTGGATGCCATAATGGATACATCCCTCCCAAAGTTATTTTCAGCTTTCAATACTTATTTTTGATCACTTATTTATTTCCCTAATTACTAAAATATATATTTAAATTCTCGCTATGTATGTTTATTTCTACATGCATCTCACATTACTATTATGCCCAATTTGTCTATATGATTATGCCATGCTCCTCCATATTATCATTAATATTTAGGTTTAAATTTTTTCATAACATTTACACAACTCTTTATTTTTATTTAAGTTCATAGGTAGGCTCAGAAACTCACCTCAAAATGAGGAACATACATAGGGTTTTGTTTTAGAGATTAGGTCCCTATACTATAATGTAAAGATATAACTCTATGGGATTCACATAGTGGATCTTAGATAACACTTAGAAAGCACACATAATGTTAGTTTAGATAGGATCACTCCATTTGGATAAGAGTGACCCATATTATTGTCTAGATAGGGTGTTATTATCCTATAACATAGAAAATAGTCATTTACAGAATCTATCAATCTCAAGTAGCTCAATATAGTTTTTAATAGGTTCAAAGTTTTAGTTTTTATAAAATACTCATATTTTATATCAAATTTTCTTATTTTGGGGCATCATGCATGACATGTTTTCTAGGTTAACATAATTTTTTCTCATAATTATAGTTTTTATTACTTAATCTCAAAATCCATCTACACTTGATATCATATATGGGGCATATGCATAGCATATGACTTCCTCTTTGCTCAATTTTGCACTAGTTTCATAGATATAATGGCAATCCATGTCATTATCCACACTATATATGCTAGACCTATATCATATTAATGTTTTTACTAGTTTTTCACTATAAATGAGCCTTATTTCATCTATAATAGTTGGTTCACATTTTTTCTCTATTTTTTCACTCAAAAAATCTATTGGGATTCATTCAAGAATTCCAAACTACTTCACTACTTTGGGTATCCAATGATGGAGTAAATAACACTTTGAGTTATTAATCACACTCAACTATTGATGAGGATTGGACAATACATAGTCAAATATATGTTTTTTAATGTAAATCAATTCTCCAAATATCATACCCTCTTCAGTCATCATTTTTGTACTATTTTTTTAAAATAAAAATAGAATGGTTGGAATACCCAATCAGGTGTATTCATTCCTTATTATTATACCTATGAGATTTATTGTTTTTACTTCTTGATTCCATGTTCATTGATGACTTATTTTATACATTTTTTTTATAGGTTCACATGAAGCATAATTTAGTGTTGTCTCTTTATTGCATCACTAGAATAAAGGGGGGAAATGTAAACACATAAATTAACATTTAACCTAGAATACTACACTTGTGACCATTATCTTGATATACCTAGATCATGACCTATTCTATGAAATTTCAACCACTTTCCTTCAATTTTTTCATGATGAATCATTCCTTAAATAAGACCAAATTACTCCATAATATATCTATCAAGACTACTCAGTAGTCTAAGCTCACTATCAAACTAACTTACACCTTCAGTTTAGAAAATCTTGCCCTTAGGATAATAGTTCCCTATTTAGATAATAATTCACCCCCGCTATTTTAAACTCTCACTTGTAGTCTCATCCTACCAATTAAAAAATATTTTACAAAAAAAATTGGAAAGGCCATCTCACAAATTTATCGAGCTCCATCTGAAGAAATTCCAAAACTACCATTATAAAATTACATTTCAAATAATTTTTGGTAGAAGAGGATTACACACTAAAAAGCACCAAAATTATAATTGTACATTGAGATAAAATCCTATATTTCTCTCAATTCTAGTTACATAGAGCCTTATTATCCCTAAGATAAATTTTTAATATATGTCCAAGGTGACAAGTCACATTTGAAGCACTTAATCACACCAAGATTACATCAACATCTAACATTTTACACTAGTTTCACGCACACCACTATAGTATGGGAGAACTAAATGGAGATTGATCCCTCATTAGAGTATTGGTATATAGGTAGTTCTCAACACAAGGGGTGTTGAGGTTAAGCACAAATTCAACAATTGACCCCTTTTTACTTCATAAAAACACTTTTTCTTCTTGTATATTGAGCTAGACTTTTCAAGTGGAAAAAGAGTCATATAGTGATCCATGAATAGTATGAAAAATAAGTAGGCAAAGGTGAAAATAATGAAAAATAATAATAAAACTATTGTCTACTAGATAATACCACCCTATTAAAATAATATCACCCACCACTACTATCTAATTGCAATGTAATTATCCAAGAGCCTTCTAACACTCAATTTAGGTCCACACTTAATCAACATAGTCTATCAGTCAACATTAGATCCAAAAATGATCTTATTCTTAGTTTTATAGATAAGTTTATATTAATATTTTCTTTATTTCAAAAATTAGTAAGTTTGAAATAAGTTTTTAGAATTTATTTTATTTTTATAGTAGTTTGATTTTGCATAGCATTTTGTCATATCAGGTTATATATTTCCCTAGTTTTAGACAAAACAAGAGTATGTAATCATAGTAATGTTTATTTTAATCAAGGAATTTTAATTAATACATGTAATTAAAGGATTATAAGTATCATGTATAAATATATGTATCAAATAATCACATAGTATTAGGATCACTAAATAATATTATACAATAAAATTACATGGTATAGATCATGCCATTGCTCAATGTTAGTAAGCTTAATAAGCACAATAATATCAAGTGTTAGTGTCACACATAAGACCAATGGTTTCATATAAGATATGTGAATATGTTACAACACAAAATGTCAATGGATATATGCATGGGAACATAAATATGTCATAAACAAAGGACATCAAGGATGTCAATCAAAACAATGCCAAGGGCCACACACAAGGGACATAAATATGTCACAATCAAGATCAATGTGCCAAAAATAATAGAAAATCACAAATTTGATTATCATGTAAGAGAATAACAACATAAATGGATAATATAATAATTAAAATAGTCTAAACCATCCATATGTATCAATGTCACATCATATTATAATAGCATATCCATGTATCATTGTGTAAAATATGAGTAACTAGAAAGACATGAGTAAGGAATTTAGGTAGTTAAACATGTTATAATTTTCATAAAAATGTATAAACTATAATAGTGAAACATGTGTAATGATATACCCCTAGTATAGGCAAGGTTTTTGGGTAAATGAAATACCAACATTTATATGTCCATGTGTGACTTATATGTCATGCATCACATTCATATATCATAAAATACATATGTGTATGAAATTAATATTCCATACACCAAATATGTTATAAATAAAAAATATATATCCAATTATCTTCTTCAAGTAAGTTACATTAAATACATGATGTATGCAAATGGACTAGGGTAGCTCTAGCTTGCTTGAAACACTACCAATTTTTTGCAAGATCTTACAAGGACCATAACACTACTTGTTGATAAAATTTTAATTATAGTAAAATTGGGTCAGTCCTACCATTTAAAATTTTTAATAAGGTTCTCATGTGTCCTATAGGGTGTCTTATTAGTCTACTATCTCACTTATCCTTCCCTTAGTCCTTAATGAAGTTCATCTTCCTTGAAATGACCTAGCCACACAAAGTCAAACGTGGTCAAGCCTTAGTAAAACTTTTTAAAAAGATATTTTTGTGTAAAATTATCCTAATATGGTATTTAACATGTTTCAATGTGTTTAAAAGTCATAAATTGGTCATTTATTATGTCTCATGTGTGAAAGGGGTCTTTTGGCCACTTTCTAGCCTATTAATTGACTTGTACGTACTTTAAAGAGGTTAATTTTGTAAAAAAGGTGATTTAAAATGTTTAATAGGTCATAATAATGCTACTGATAGTAATATGTCAAGTATGAGTCAGTTATAATTAGAAAATGGGAGTTTTTCCTTATTTTTTAGGCCCTTTTAGGCACTTGTACAGTCTCCATGATTTGATATTTATCTAAAAACATGGGTGGAGTGTCGCTTCACATCCTCACACCCATATACATGTTTTTTTAAGTATATTTTAAATATTTTCATTTTCAACTCCTTTTTCTCCATTTTTCCTTGGCAAACAAAGAAAGGTCAACTTCAAGCACTTGGCATGGGCCATACAGGTGGAGTTGGATGAGTGATTCTAGGGGTGGATTTTAATATAAATTTCATGAATTTTAATAATAATATATTTAAATTTTGTGTCTCCTCATTTACAAACAATGGCTAACACTCCAAACAGTGTTTTATGTATGTGCATCTATGATGGGTCTCCTTTCGAGCTTGTTTCAGATTTTTTTGCTTGATTTTGATGGGTTATATATTTTCACATGTTTATAATGACCTATAAATAGGTTATATATTTTAATTATTATTTTTTTAATCTCAAATACTTATGAGGGCCTCTTCCTAGACTTATTTTGGTCTAATTCCATCCTCTCTACTTTGTAGCTCAGAGTTTTGCATCTATAGGATCATGTTGATGTCATGGTGATGTTTGGAGAAGTATAATTATGATATAATGGCTTAAAATTGTCAAAATTTAAGTGATATTACCCAAGTAAAGTACACAAGTTCACATTTGTGTAAGAGTTTCATCTTATTCACTGTATTGTATTAGTCACCACTTATAGGTAGCATGATAGAGAGCTAAACACCATTTCAAGCATTGAAGAGAGAGATATAACTTGTGTTTGAAACCATATAATGATAAAATTAACATGATAATATTTTTTAAGGTTTCAAAATATCATAAGAAGTTTAAAAACAAATTTGGAAGGCAATGGACGATTTCGGCCCTCAGTCTCTAAAAGTGGAAAATAGAGGCCTAGGAGGTTTTTGAGGACTTCACCAAATGTACTTGGAAGATGATCTAAACATCCAAATTGGTAAAATTTTTATTTAATATATAGGATTATATCTATGCCAAGAATGGGGTCAATGGGATTAGTAGATATTAGAGTTTAAACACCTTAAAAAGAGGCAAAAAACCACTAAATTATGTCAATGATATCTATAAGAAACTGACTCAAAGGGGACATTTTTCAACCAAATTTCATTATAAATTAATTTTTAAATGTTTTTATGGTCCTAATATCTACAAGGAATAATTTAAATCTCAAATACCTTCCCAAATACTTAGTTCACCCAACTTTGGTCCATGATCAAACTCCCTATCTATACACAGGCTTGGGAAGGAGCATCTACAACAAAGTTATTAGACAGTGAGGTAAAAGGTTGAGTTTTTTGACATAATTTTGAGATTAAAAGGTGAATATGTTATTTTATGACTCTAGGAAAATCATGATAGATCTGATCATAACCAAACAAGTCTCAAATATCCCTAAGTATACCTACAACAAGGGCCAAAACAAGTATATCTCAGTCAACTGAGATAAAGTGGATAGTTAGTGAAAGGTTGGAGTTAGTATTTAAAATGGTGATAATACAATTCAAGGTAAATAAATTATTTATAAATCTTGTATAATTAAGGTTGAATCCTAAATAAGTTTTAAACCATTGATTTTAGGGCTAATGCATTTGCCAAACACAATCGAGAATTGTTTCAATCCATAGAAGGTAGATGTTTTAGTCTTAGGGAAAGAGGTTGAATAGAATGGTAAATGGAGATAAATATTTGAAAATTTATGGATAATCACCTAAATAATCTTTAAAACATTTAGAGTGAAGGTTTTTAGTGTGACTCAAAGCCTAAACTAGGCCAATATCCACTTACAGGCAGGGCAGATAGGTATAGTCAGACAATTGATAGGAGTTGATGATGTAAATGGAACTTAAGGTAAAATATTTGATGATATAAATGGATTATAAGGTTTATTTAATGTTTTAAAACATCACTTAAGATCTGTTTCCATGCCTACAGTCACATAAACATAGTCAAATAGGGTACACAAGCAGTGAGGTCAAAGTGGGTTTTCCTTGTACCAAAAAGGATGATATGGGTGGAAATTGGCCTAGAAAAATTAAGAGTGACATAGTGAGATAATATAAGATATAAAAACACTTCATAAAATGGTGGAAAAGGTAAAAACTAACCTATAAGCATAGGGTTTTAGTTTATCTCAGTCCATAAATAGTATGAAGCCTAGTCTAACCAAATAAGGTATATGAAGGTTCTATCAAGAATCAAATTTGGAAAGTGATTGAGAAAGGATTTGAGATTGAAAAAAATAAATTATGGACATACTTAAAGGAGACAAAATAAAATTAATAACCTTTTCAAAGGTAATAAAAAGTCATACCCTACCTACCATGCACAACCCTACACTCTAAAGGCTATCTTAGAAATCTGCAAGGATGGAGGTCTTATGCTTGGATTTAAGGGTTAATTGTTGGTAAAAATTAACCTTTGGGGTTAATTATGATTCAAAAATAATAAAATTTTCAAGATAGATAGGGGAATTTCCCCTATTTTGTCTCAAATAAGGGGCACTTTTCTCTTTTCATAGACCTTGCCACTTCATGAAAATAGGTCAAATCATGGAACAGAGGTTAAGTAAGCTCAAATGGAGGTTTTTATAGTTTTATAACACCTATAGACACATGAAAAATAAACCTATAAGGTCTGAGACTAATCAGGATGCTCTACACAAGGAGGTTTGCAGTCATGCCTAGTAGGTAAGGAATAGGCCAAATCTCAAATGAAGGGTAATTTATAATTTGGGCCTTAATAAATAATTTAAATTAATTGGACCACATTCATGGAGGTTAAAATTAATTTTTTGAGCCAATTTTAGGTAGGATAATCCATTTTAGAGCCTTTTTGAGTCCAAGGCATAAGCAGATCTATTGGCAAGGTCTAGACATGATTCTAAAGTAGGAGTCTATTTCATTTCTATCTTCAAGGGAGATATTATAGTGATGGGATAATGTTTATAGGACATATTTATAGGTTTTAAAACATTTTTATTGTATTATATCCATTAATAAGCCTTCATTTGGCCTAGAATGTGCTCAAACCCTACTAATTGCATAAAATTGACTCGACTAGTCATCTTGGAGTGCTCATATCTTTCATGAGCCTTTGCATGGGACATGTATATATTTAGGTATTATGTATGGGGTCCTTAATAATCCATAAGTGGAATTTTTATAAGTTTATAATGTCTTTTATTTATGAATAAATTTTAAGACTAAAAACCACTCAAAACCCTTGAAAACCATCTTCATAGACTTGATTGAGAAGATGAGGCAATTTGAGCATCCATATTTATGGTAAAGGCCATGTAACCAATTTTATTATGTATATTAATCTCAAATTATTCTCCAAATTCTATTTTTTGGCTTCACACCTATATGGAAGGGGTCAAACATGTCTTATTTTGACTATTTTTTATTTTTTTAGGCATGGAAGACTTTCAAGAGACCAAATCACTTCTGGAAGAAGGTTTAGGACTTTTTATATGTCATAATAATAATTTTTTATCTATATTTCATCATAAATGTGTTTTATATCTCTCTTATTTTGGCCAGCCACAGGGAACAAGTAGTGAACACATAGAAAAAATGGTGAAACTTAATTTGGGAGGCCTTTTAAGGTCTATTTGATGAAAATAATGATATTTAAAACTTTTAAAAGTGTCATCCCTCCATTTTCATGGATAATTTTGAAAAATTGGAATATTTTTGGTGCCAAGTGTGAGAAGTGTAGGGAAAAGGGCTATTTTGGGATTGTCTAAGATGATGGTGCACGGCCAGAATGATATTGATGATTAGGAGCCTCTCCAATGCATGTAAGTACCTTTTATTAACCCATCATAATTATAAACATCATCAAATTTTATCAATTTTAGTTACAAGGTGGTTTTGAAAGGCTAATTATCAAGGGCAATTTTTGGTACATGGAAAGGAGTTTCTAAACCATTTTATATGTCATAAATGATTTTAAATGACATTTTTAACTCCTAAAACTACATATATCACCCCATCCTTATCTCTCATTAATTTTTAACTAATTTTATCAAGTTGACACTTAAGTGACTCTTGGACTCCCTTTCTCTATCTCTTCCCATTTATTCTATAAATTGAGCCTTCTTAGTTGTTGTATGATCACTCCACTTGGGTATGGTGAATCCATTAAATTTTTTTGCCTTGATAAATAAACATAATTAATTTTACCTCATTAAAATATTTCACTAAGTGTACATGATAGCATTTAGTTTTGTGTAAGTGTGATGTCTATTTACCTTTCTCTATTGCTCTTATTAGTACCTAGTGTGTTATGATCTTTTTCTTGCAAGTCAAAAATAAGTGCCAAGTGAGGTTTCATGATTAGTGAGTATCTCATTAAATATATTTTCATATAATTCATATTTCCTAATTATTCCTAACCTATGCTATCTCCATGACCCCATGTTGAAGCATTGATGTGAGAGAGAGTTGATGTTGAGTGAAGTGTATATGTAACTTATTCTTGGTTCCAAGTGTATATCAAAAGGCATGAGTAGAGAAGACATTTTATGTATCATCTCCCATATATTAGGCTTAATATTGATTTTATTATTAACCCTTTTCAACCCCTCAAGTGTTATTAGTAGGATATGTGCTTTAGTGATGCATCAAGGGGAGCTAGCCCCTAACCTAGAGATCCACCTCCCAATAGGGATACCCAAAACCTTGAGGTGGTTCTATTGTCTCACTTCAATTAGGAGAATCTTATCCCATCTCATCATTAATTTCAAGTTAAAATGACAACACTACTTAGGAGAAAAAAATTTATCATTTTTATTCTACTTCAAATACATTTGATTATATGGGTGCAAGTTCATAAATCCCAATAATTAGTGTAAAAATCCCTCTCACTATGGTGTTGATCTACTTTTTACTTAATTATATTATGTTTCATTTCCAAATTCTCTCTCAGACTACATAATACCTCCTCTTGATATTTAATTGTCCTTTAATATCTTTAATCTTAGGATGTACCCTCAAGTATGAATTGATGGAAATGGGTTGGTAACCAAAAATCACCACAAATTGAGATATTTTTGAAGGGGTATGAAAGTGTTTTTTTATGTCACCATTCTACTAGTGGAATTCAATGAATAAATCTTTCTTATTTATCTAATGAAACATAATAGAGATACACTTATAGTAATTTTTTGACCACCTCCATTTACCCATTAGATTGAGTATGATATGATGAGATATGAGCCAACTAAGTACCCAAATATGAAAATAAATCAATCTAAAAATTACTGGTAAATATAGGATAATGATCACTCACAATGATTTTGGGAGTACTATAGACACCATAATTTCAACATTAACATGTCTTCATTACCCATGTCTATCCATCGTTAAGTAATCATTATACATTATCAGACATACCTAGTCATTTCATATTAATTATACATAATTATAATAACCCCACCATAGGTGACATTAATCATACTTCACAATAACATTATCATAACCACATATCCCTCTACAAATAAATCATTAATTGATTATTTACTAATTAATTAATTATGCAAATAAAATCTATATACATTAATTAATTTAAAATAAATAAATAAAATAAATTATCCTCACCATCCTCCATGCCATGTCATCATGATTCCAAAATTAGAAACTTGGTGTGCACATCCAACTTAGCTAGATATCTTAGCCTTCATTTCAAAATAAATCAATTAAATACTTATCACTCCTCTCCAAGTTAGTAAAAATCCAATTCAAATCAAAAAATATCTTGTTAACTAATTGGTAAATCCTCATCTAATCCAAATTTTATAATCCAAACAATTGGTATTAATCATTGACCCCCTCACCCAAACATATATAAATCAAACAATTATCCTTCATCCAATGAGATTCATTCATTTTACAAATAAGCTTAGTCAAAACATTGCTAAGATCTTACATGCGTTTTGAATAACCACATATAGTTCAATCACAAGAGCATCTACATCAATAAAGAGGGTCTAAATTGGTAGATGGAGGTGATATTGTTTTTAATTTCTCTTTATTTCATGATATGAGGTGTACTTAGGTTTAGAGTAGAAGTTTAATATTTGTGTTTTATTTCTAGTTTAGGCTTTAGTCCTTAACACTTTTATTTATGTTTTATGTTTGTTTCTATTGTTTGCTTGTGTGTTTCTTAATTTTTTCATCTACGCCAGTCATATAGAATATTACAATAGTAACATCATGGTTTTTTTTATAATCATGGTTCATCCTATTATATGATATAACAAAATAAGGTTGCTCAAATATTTACAGTGAAATATTAGTAGTAATTCATCAAATATACATGATATAAATCCATATACATTCATTTCCAAAAATAATCAACCATATATCACTAATATTTATCTAATAAACATTCCAATCATATTAAATAATGATCATTAACATCTATATTTACTATGTGTCTTCTCATTACCCTAACACGCCTCACCAAATCATCTAGCAAGAATGTTGATCCATCCAACATATCAAATCCATGATATCCATCAACATTACTGTTCATCATCACATCCTTAATCCATAAAATTGGTTAACTCATTTATATATGCTTATATATTTATCAATAAATAAATCAAATCAAAGCTCACAGATTGTTCAAGATATATCATTCCCAAATCTACCATCTCACATTTATTATTGCTTGGGAAAAATCAAATTTTGAAGCTCTCCCAAGATATATCATTCCTGATAGCATTCAAATCATTCTAATCAAGAAAAATCACTTAGGGTATATCTTTTGCCCATTCAGGTGGGTCCACAAGGATTTTATTAATCATAAAAAATAAGTAAATATAAAGGGTGCCAATATGGCATTAACCCTTTTACTCACACAAGAATGAATATATGGCTTTCACCTGTGATTGATTAAAATCAACTAACCAAATCCCATGGGAAGTTAACTTGTAAGTTAGTTTTATTTATTAACTCAAACTACAAAAACCAAACTAAGTAAAATGACTATGATTTATTAAAGGGGGTGTCTTTATAAATAAATATGCATGCTTATTTACATTTATTATTACTTAACAACATAAAATAAGGTTAAGAATTTGGAACAAGTCATAAAAAACCCCCATGATCCAAAATGTGTTCTTTGGACACATGCCAAGAATTTTTTTAAATTTCTTAGATTTAATTTTGTCAAGAGGTTTTGTGAAGATATCAGTTGTCTGCTCAATAATTGGGAAATATATTGGATCTAGTGCTTTATTCGATACTAGCATTAAAATATAATGATATTTGACATCCACATAATTTTTTTGACATGAAATACTAGATTTTAAGATAAATTAATTACATTTTGATTACCAAAGTATAATTGTGTAAGAGAAATCTAAGAAATCTAAAGATCTTCAAGAATGTACCATAAATAAATAATTTCTCTAGAAGCATCCCATGCTATGATTATTTTGATTTTAATGATGAATTTTCTAATATATCCTACTTCTTAAAACACCATGAAATGGTAGTTGAACCCATATGAATAGTACCCTATTGTTGACACTCTATCATCCACACATCCACCAAAATATATATCATAATACCCAACAAGTTTGAAGTTATTTTTGTGTTGGTACTCAAGGCCGTAAGTTTTCATTCCCTAAAGGTAATTAAGTACTCTTTTTGAAGTATGCCAATGAATTTAACTAGGCTCTTACATAAACTTAGACAAAATTCCAACTACAAATGATATATAAACTATGGTAGTCATCAATTATATCAAACCTCCCAATAACTATCAATATTTTGTGTCATAAAAAAGAGCACTATTATCATACTTAGATAATTTCAAGTTAATTTCCATGGGAGTGAGGGCATTTTTGCAATCATTGAATGCTAAAACTATTTAATAAATTAGAAATATACTTAGTTTGTGAAATGAAGATACTTTGATCTTTTTGAGTAACTTCTATGCAAAGGTAATAGTGAATAATCCAATATCTATCATCTCAAACCCATCTTTTAGTTCCTTCACTAATTTTTTATGGTTTTCATCATTTCCTATGATAAATAAGTCATCAACATTAAGAGCAAAATTTACCATTTTCTTTTCCTATACTCGAATATAAAGAGTATCATCTGATTCACTATGTGTAAAGCCAATTTTTTGTAAGTAGGAATCCTTTTTTTATAACAAGCCCCAGGTGCCTATTTGAGCCGATAGAGATCTTTAATTTATTTACACACTTTGTGTTCCACACCCACTTTCTCAATACCTTTGGGTTGTTTCATATACACTTCTTCCTATAGATCACAATTCAAAAAATAACTTTTAGCATCCATCTAATGTACTTTACAACCATTTTTTATTGCTAAGGCAAGTACTATATGAATATGTGTGTCATTTGAAAGTTGGTGCAAATTTTTATTCATAATGAGTACCTTATTATTGTGCATAAAATTTCACAACAAGTCTTGCCTTATGTTTATTAATGGATCCATCTGATTTGTACTTGAACCTATAAAGCCATTTGCATCCTATGGGTTGAACATGTCGAGGAGGATAAACTAAAACCTAATTATTATCATTATGAATAGCATCATACTCACTTTTCATTGCATTTTTCCAAACCTAATCATTATAAAATTCCTCATAATTGGATGTCTCAATGGAATATGTAGTTAAAACCATTGCATAATTCACCTATTTACAATAATTCTTGGGACCTATTAGACCAACTTCAACTGGTTTCAAGTTATAAAAATTAATTTGAACCCATTATGGATACTTATCTAAATTTGACAAAATTAATTTAGAAATATAAATACACAATATAGATCTAGAGTGACATGAATAAGCAAAGAATACACAGATAATAGTGAACATTTATTAATGAACTAGTACATAATAATTACCATGGGAAAACCTCAAAGAGGTTAAAAACCCCACCAATGTGATATTACAAATATTTGAGAAACTAAATCACCCCAATATATAAACTTCTCCTCATTTGTTCAATAACCTTCACAAAACTCTTTGTTCAAGCATAATTCATAATATAATAGTTTCACACACATTCATAATATGGGTAAAACCATATTTATAGTGAAATTTGAAGGGATAAGACTATTGTAAATAATGGGTATAACCATCCTGAGAACATTTGAAATCATTGGTAATAACAAATAAGTATGTTTTATTTTTATCGATAAATAATAAATAATTTATGTTTTATTATTTATTTACAAAAATTTGTTAATCATGTTAATAAAAAAATCATTATTATTTAATTACTTAAAATGTACTAAGGGTCTTATAATTTCATCACTTAGAAATTAAATGTTCTAACACTCTCCTTTAATGTTAAGTGAGGATAAATGCCACAATCACCTTAAAAAGGAATTTTACTATGTGAAAAATTTAAGGATTAAAAAAACTTTGTCATGTTAAACATCACTTTTTGAAACAAAAGGAATTATAATCCATATACAACTCAAAAGTAAGTATAAGCTACCAAGATTGTGAGACTACATCTCATAGTTTCTCATGAATAATCACTAAGCATATTTTGAGCCTTTTATAACATAAGGAGATTTTTAATGTATTGGGGTACACAAGTAAAACTTCCACATGAATTTTACATAAATTTAAAAAATTCCACATGAAGTTTATAATGATTTATAATAAGAAGTATAGATGAGAAAAAACACATGGATGTTAGGAAGTGATATTATCATGAACACTCCAGTTTAATGGCAACTCTAAGAGGCCAAACATTTCATGAAACTACAAAAACTTGGTATTACAAAGTATCTTTGTGAATATAACTACCATTAGTTCCTCCATAAGATAGAAATATAGATCTATATCACCATTGATAAATTTAACTTAGATAAAATGCACATGAACTTTAATACGCTTACATTTTTGGTGGTGTGCACCCATACAAAACTTAAAAACATATCAAAAAATAGATTCATGATATCATAGTATGATTATCATCACAATAACCGAAAAAATATGACATATATTTTTCTATGGTAAAATAAATTTAAAACAATTAAGTCATATTCTAGGAAAACAAGTTCACAATTTTGATTAAAAAGTTATTAAAAAAACATAAATTATTATATGTAATCCATTATTGGATGTCTCTAATCTTGACAAGATGAGAATCCCCAACTGTCATGTGATGTATATACAATAATTTACTAATAATTCAATACTAAGTTTAAATATTAGATAACTTATTAGCAAAAAACTCATTTTATCATTTGAGTTTTATCAAAACTTTTCAAGTTTAATATTCTTCAAAAATATATTGAGGTATAACCTCTCATACATCAAATATGGATAATTTTATCATGAAATTTCATCATCCAATCAAATAGATATGAGACTGAAACAAATAAGTTTAGATATGTATGAATAGAATGTATAGTAAAGTAAATTATGAAGAGTTAATATTACAAAATCCATTTACACATTACATTTTATAACATATCTTATTATAAAATGAGAGTATATAAGCATATTAGCATGGAATTTACTCACTAATAAAATTAAAGAATTAAAACACAAAAGATCCCAACATACTAAGCATGATTTTTTTACCAAATACATTTATCATCTATCTCTAAGTAATGTTACAATGAAATTACCAGGAACACAAAAGATATATTTTTGGTATTTATATTATTATTATAAATATTATATAAGGTGAGAAGTTTTTGACTATTATTCTCTTTAAAATCAAAATTGGTCATAACTTGCTCTTTCTAAATTAGGAGAGCAAATAAGGCAGTAAGGTCATGGATATCTAGCTTAGTTTGATACTTAGAATTCAAATTAGAAATGAAATTTATAATTTTTTCATGAATATTTAATTGAATTATAAAATAAATCAATTTATCTTGAATCAAATTAAAATTACATCCATCTAATTGAGCTTCGATGTTCTTAATTTTAGTAAGAAAAGTCACAACCTTTTCATCACCTTTCACAAGTGTAGTCAACAATTCAAGGACTAATTTAATAAATTTTTGAGAGGTGAGTGCCCTCATACATGGATTCAAGTATTTTATGAGCATCTTTGGTATACTCTTGATTATCAATTGAAGGAATTAGTCCTTAACACTTTGCAAGATAATGGACATAGCTTCTTGTGATTTCTATTAAAATGCATTGGTAAGCTTAGGAGTCATAGACCATCCAAAAAGGTATTTTTAGATACTAAAAACAATATTCCACAAATTTCAAGCTATAAATTCATTCTTAACATGAATTTTTCATATATTATAAATATTTCCATTAAGTATTTAATATTTATCTAAAGAAAAATGAGGCGAAGCCATAGCTTTCCTTTAAAAAGGATAGTAAAAGAATGTTTAAAAAAAGCCCTTTTTAGAGTGAATTTTAACTTAATTTGAAATTAAAAATATATTTAAAGTGTAAACACATAATAATTATTCAATTTAATGCTAGATAAATCAAGAAAATTGTGAAATATTATGACAAAATAAGGTGTCACAAGTGTCATAGAAATACACTAATGTAAGAACAATTTAGTTAATTATCCCATTTTAAAGAGTTTTTCACACTATTTTCAAAAATAAAATGAATTACACATGAAATCATGATTAATTTCACAATTTAGATTCATTATAGTGTATAAAATTAAAATAAAGATGCACTAAACAAGGTGTCAAATGAGTCATACTCAGATCAACCACCTGGACACTTTTATTTTAAAAGTTATAAATTTAATAATATAAGGTTTCAAAACATAAAATGGACCACGTAGATGTGTTTTAAAAGTTACAAAATTGAGGGATTGACTCGTTATATAACTATGTTTGACAAAACATCTATTAGGTCAAAATTTAAAACAAGTTTAACAAGGCAAATAGGGTTTTGAACACATAAAAAATAGTATGCAAATAAAAAAGTAAATATAAATTAATTTGGCCAAGTCAACAAGTAGAAAAAAAACATTTTTAAATATTTTTGATCACTATACCATCTCTTTATAATTTTTTACCAAAATAAGAATAACCAACCTACTTAAAAGTCTATTCAAAGATTTGCATGCATAATATTTTATTTATTTTATTTTTAATTATAAAAAAATTAATAAATAAATACTATCTTTGCATGTAAAATGAATAGTAAATAAATATTACTAATTTTATCTATTTAATTTTAAAAAAAAATTAAAAATAAAAAGTGGGGCCACTTTATTTTTGCATAGAATATTTAAATTAAAAAATATTTTTTTTAATAAATATTTCCAAACACTATATACTTACCTATAGATTTTTGTAGCTGGTTATGTCGTCACTCTAGGTGAAGTAGAGGAGCTTAGACCAACATTAATAAATCACCGATTTCCATAAAACTTTGCAAAATTGTCTCATTTTGCATGCTAAAGCCACCTAGATGTTCAAAATCTGATTTTGGCTCATAAAATAATTTATTTATTCCACTAGGTTGTAATATGATGCCATAGAAAATTTTAAAAAATATATATAAAACATCACTAGATTCCTCCCAAGATTTTCAAGTGCCCCTTTAATGCTTAAACTTACCCTTTGAACTTTCAAACCAAAGGAAGATCAAACAAAATACCTACAAATAATAATTCAATTTCCAAGCCATACTTTGTCATACAATATTATTAATGGTACTCTAAGTCATATTTGAGTACAAAAATGATATTTGTATTTTATATGGTTTCACAACAAAGATTATGGATGTTAGAAAGAAGGATTGAAGGATCAAGATAGTCACTGAATGAATGTTATAAGATTTTTAATCTTCAATAAGTAGAAGATGGATGTACAAATGAAAAATGGCATCCCACTTCTTATGTCTCTTAAAAATTTAAATTGTTTACTTGAATGAGGTTTAAATATTTTAATTTGAGGTTGAGATACTCAAACTCTGAAAGAGAGGTCTCTTTAGAGATCCAAAAAAAATTTTATCCCTTTATATATGTATATGTATATATATATATATATATATATATATATATATATATATATATATATATATATATATATATATATATATATATATATATGTATATATATATATATATATATATATATATATATATATATATATATATATATATATATATATATATATATATATGTCACTTTCTTAATCACATACACCCCACTAGCTCTGATACAATGATAAAATCAATGTAGTAATAGTAACACACAAGATAGATCTAAAGTGAAATGAATAAGAAAAACATACACAAATAATAGTGAACATATATCAATGAACCAATACAAAATAATTACCATGAGAAAATATCAAAGAGGTAAAAAAAAACCTACCAATGTGATATTCATATATTTGAGAAACCAAATAACCCCAATACATAGACTCCTTCTCACTTCTTTAACAGTTTTCATAAAACTCTTTGTTTATGCATAATTCTTGATTCATAATATAATATTTTCACACAAATTCATAATAGGGGTAAAACCCTATTTATAGTGAAATGTGAAGGATTTGACATTGTAAATAATGGGTCTAACCATACCAAGAACATTTTAAATTATTAATAATAATAATAATAAACAAGTATGGTTTATTGTTACTAATAATTAATAAATAATTTATATTTTATTATTTATTTACATGAGGTTATTAACTAGTGTTAATAAATTAAAAATCATTATTATTTAATTACCTAAAATTTACTAAGGGTCTTATAATTTCACCACTTTGACATTAAATATTCTAACACTCCCCCTTAATGCTAAGTGGGGATAAATTTCTTAGTCACCTTAAAAAATAATTATACTATGTGCAAAATTTAAAGATTTATAAACCTTCATCATGCCAAATATCACCTTTTGAAACAAAGGGAATTATAATCCATATACTACTCAAAATTAAGTATAGGCTAGTAGTATTTTGAGACTACATCTCATAGTTTTTCAAGAATAATCACTAAACATATTTTGAGCCTTTTAAAACACAATGAACCTTATAAGGTATTGGGGTATAAAATTAAAACTTTCACACGAAGTTTACTTAAATTACAAAACTTCCACATAAAGTTTAAAATGTTTTATAATAAGAATAAGTATATAAAAGGATAAGAAATACATGGCTATTAGGAAGTTCCATTGTTATGTACACTTTCTCTTAATGATAACTTTGAGAGGCCCAACATTGCATGAAATTGCTAAAACTTGGTAGCACCAAGTGGTTTTATGAAGATATCTACCACTATTTCCTCTATATAATAGAGCTATAGATCTATATCACCAATAATGAATTTATCTTAGATAAAATTCACATGAACGTCAATATGCTTAAATTGGTGGTATTTTGTATCTACACAAAACTTACACATATCCAAAAATAGATTCATAATATCATATTATGGTTAGCATCACAATAACCAAAAAAAATATGACATGTTTTTATATGGTGAAACACATTTAAAATAATCAAGTGATGTTTAAGGTAAATAATTTCACTACTTTGATTAAAAAGTCAGCAAAAAATATAAACTATTATATACAATTCATTATTGAAAGTCTCTAATATTGACAAGATGAGTGTCCCCAACTATATTATGATGTGTATCTAATAATTTAATAATAATGATACTAAGTTTAAAAATTATATATCTTATTAGAAAAAAATATATTTTATCATTTAATTTTTATCAAAACCTTGCAAGTTTAATATGCTTCAATAAAATATTGATGTATAACCTCTCATATATCAAATATTTGATAATTTTAACATAAAATGACATCATCCAATAAAAAAAATATGAGACTAAAATAAATAAGTTTAGATAAGTATGAATAAAATATATAGTAAAATAAATTATTAAGAGCTAATAATACAAAATCCATTTACACACCACAGTTTATAACATATCTTATTATCAAATGAAGCATATAAGAATGTTAACATAAACAATCAAACGATAAAAAAATAAAATGAGAGTATATAAGCATATTAACATGGAATTTCCCCACTAATCAAATGAAAGTATTAAAAAACAAAAATCCAAATTTACTGAGCATGATCTTTTTACCAAATGCAATAACTAAAAATGATCATTTTGTCAAATAAAGCATGATGTTATACACATAATTTATTTCCATGTTAACTCATAAGAATTGAAAATAAACATAATATCTATATATTTTATTTGTTTTATCATCTAATACAAAAATATCTATTACAATATAATTTTTATTAAATTTTTCAAGAGTCAAATTAAATCATTTTACTAATAAATACAATGTAGATGAGACACTCAATATAGTTAGTATCTTTAAAATAACTAAAAAGTTTTATCAAAGAAAATGAAATGCTATGAGAACACAAATATTTTTTATGTAGAAAAATACAAATATTAATCAGGAATTCTATTCATAATATGCATAGTAATATGCATGTCTTCAACCCATAAGAACTAGGAGGAACATTTACATAATGTAATGTTGTTCTAGCCATATAAATAATGGTGTAGTTTTTACTTTCAATAATAAAATTTTGCTGAGGGGAATAGGGAGTTGTTAACTCCATTTAAATACCATAATTAATGTAAAAAGAATCAAAATATTTACTAACATATTCACCACCATTATCAGTTCTTAATCTCTTAATATAAAAATCTTATGCATTTTAAATATAGATTTTAAATTCTTTGAATTTAGACAATACATAAAATTTATTTTTAATAAAATATGGCCAAATCATTGTAGTGTAATCATCAATAAAATTAATAGTATACAAATAACTATTAAGATATACAATTGTAATAGCTCCTAAAACATCACTATGAATCAATTCTAAAGGATGTGAGGATTTTGTGTCATGATTCTTGTGAAAGGAGTTAGTAAGTTTCTTAAAATTTAATCAATGCTCACAAGTTTCATGATTAAAAGGTATAAAATGAATTACATAAATAATATTATGAATAGGTGTATCATGCAAACTTCTAAAATTAACATGACTTAATCTGTCATGCCATAATTAAGATTCATTCTTAATATGAGATGAAAGAAAAAATGTAAAAAAGGAGATAAAACTACATAAACCATTCTTTTAAACCCCTTTAAGAATTAAAGACCCATATTGGTTTCTAATGGACCATATATATTTAAGCAATGTTACAATAATATTATCATTAGTAAGTTGTGAACAAGATAAAAAGTTTTTTTTTTAAGATTAGATACATAGAAAACATCATTTATAACAATATTTAAAAAAATATCTTTTCTCTATTTAGTTGCTTCTAAGAAATAAATATTTTATAAGTAAATATTTTCAGAGATATCTCTAGAATTACATAAAATATTAGATAGGAAATTCATATGGTGTAATTCACCATTATATAAAATATATTCATTTTTATTTGAAGTAAATAATGTAGCTTATAAGTCAATAACATTCTAATCCTAATTGTTATTCTGATTAGGGTTTTGATTCTTCTATTTGTTTTGATTGTATTTCTTCTCTTTATGATGTTAAGATTTACTGTTAATTTTGTTTTTGTTATTATAAAAAGTTTCCCTTCTATAACCAAAATTACCACAAAGGTTACAATTTCCATTAAACTTGGGTTTATGGTTCTTATTACAAGATTTTTTGTTCCCATTTTTTCCATTAGAAGAATTAGGGTCAGATTTATGGTTTTTATTAGTATCAACAATATTATATAAGGTAAGAAGTGCCTAAGTGGCATTATATTTAAAATAAAAATTGTTCATAACTTGCTCTTCTTGATTAAAGAGAGAAGATGTGTAAATGCACAAAGTTGGGGGATAAAAGGGGCCTGCATATGAAAATGATTTTCCTAAAATTTTATAAATCCAAACTTCTATAGATAATTTAAGAAATCAACACTTCAAATTCGAAGATGGTGTAAGAACATTAAATGTAAAAATTTGAGTCTAGTTTCCAAAACACTAGTTTTTTTTTTAAATGGTTAAATATAAATAGGTAAAATATCTAAAATTTGAAGAGGAACTCCTATTTTTTAATAAAATAGAGTAGATAGATGGCTGTGTGGTGGACCATTTTTTGAGCAGTGCTTAATATTATTTGAAACCATTTGGGGAAAATTTAGATAAGATATTATAGTTTATGGCCTATATTTTTTCAATTAATACTTTTTTCTTATGAATTTTTCAAGTAAATATATCAAGAAAACTAATAAAAACATGGATAGTTGTCCATATGACATTCCTAACTACCTTAAAAATATGAAAATATGTTTTTTTAGTGTGTGTAGAATTAGGGCTAGGTTGGGACCGTATAACTTATTTTAAACTTGGATCAATGAAAAATAAATTACATGAACATCTATACACATATATATTTGTGGCATGTAGTGGCATTAAAAAAGATATAGTTAGAAATCAGCATAGCTTGAAACCTTAAATTAGTCAAAAAATTATAAAAATCATATTTTTGAAAAGAGGAGAGCATGATCATCATGATGGTATTAAGTTTTATAATTTTAATATTAAAATTTGTAGTGTATTTGGTAGTCAAAATTGAATTTTATTATCTTTTATCAAAACTCTCAGACTTGACTATAGATTGACAAGTCCAAGCCTTTGGCTTGGGAATCCAAGCCATTCTTGAGCCGAAAGGCATAGTTTTTAATTTAAATTCAAATACCATGATCATTTTAACAATATGATCATGTTATTAATGTGATCACATTATTAACCATGTTAGTTATGTGATTATGTTAGTTAATAATGTGATCTCATTAATAACGTGATCACTTTAATAACATGATTGCATTATATATTTATAACACCCAACAACCCAAATTTGATCTTTATCTCAAATTTTATATATGACATTATATGTTCTTGAGATCCCTAATAGTGTTGTTATTTTATGTGATATTGGAAAGGTCCCTAACCTTGGATAGTGAATTAAGGTGTTGTGGTATCACATTAGACTTCAAAAAATTTATAGGAATTTTAATATGTTGACTTGACTACTTAGAATTACTTGGTTTTAAGGTGTATCTCATTATACATTTTATGATATAACTTATTTTATCATGATATTTTATAAACTATATTTTTTAAACCTATGGCCAAAATTTAGCCTTTGAGTACCAATCTAGATATGCACCTAAAGTAAATTGGGGTTATTTCAAACCTAATCAACCTAGTTACATGAATATAAAATGTGATTTGGGGGCTGATCAACTCTAATTTTATTAGCTCAATTGAATAAAATAGAACTTATTAATCTATATACATATTCTACATGTATAGCATGTGTTTTTGACCTCAATAAACTAGAAATCATTAGCTAATGAATGTAAATGTTGATTAGTTTAATTATGGGGGTAATTAGTGTCAAAATGAGCCATATTAACATATTTTAAATTGTATATTCAATGTGATTTGGAGTGAAATTATCCCTAATTTAATGTCAAATATAATTAACCAAAGAGTTGATTCATCTAATCAAGGAGGCATTTGAGGCCAAGTTGAACCCCTTCAAGATCAAGATATGATTTAGGGAAAATTAAGTTTGATTTTATCATAAATTGATCCAATTAGTAAATTTGTGTAGTTATGGGTATTATTTGGGCAAAATTAAGCACCTAAACCAAATTTATGGCTTAATCAATTGTATAATGTATGCAACATGTATGGCTTAACTAACCCCATTTTATCAGAAATATAAACATAAAGGTAATTGTCATAAATAGGTGAACAAGTAGCTCAAATTGTCTTGAATAACCTTAGTGATTGTAACCTATATCCAATATATGAAACCATAAACCCTATATAATTTAAAATAAACCCTAAACCCTATACCATTTACATTAAACCTTAATCCATAATCCCTAAACCCCAACCATTAAATCATAGACCCTAAACCCTAAACCAATAAATTTAGCCCTAATTAACATAATTTATGTATAGTAAGAATTGGGATCACAAGGAGAAACTTGGTCAAAATTTCATTGTTCATTACCACAATTGACTTAATTGGCTCAATATATTATGATGTGGGGGATAAATGAGCCCAAAATCACATTCTTTACTCATAAATCTAGGATCAAAGAACTCAAATTTGCCCCAATAACCATCATGATTGTACCTTATATACCTAAAACATATATCCTAATCCCTAATCCCTAAATTTATTAATATATAAACTCTAAACCATAAATATAAACTCTTTAAACCCTAAAAAATCATTTTAGTCCAAATTAACATCATTTAGACTATGAAAACAATAAATCAAGAAGTCACTTTCCATGACTCTTTAGGGTTTTGTTAGGGTTTTTAGTTTTGAGTGCCTTCTATTTCAATAGATGCTAATGCCTTTGGTAGTGCCTCTAGGGACTCTAATTTGATGGAGGATGTTCCTTCCAATGGATGGAAGAAAGCATTAACTGGGGAAAAGATGTGTTCTACTAAAAACATGTCAAGCCTTCCTATCAAAAAAGATTCTATAGAGGGTACAGCTTTGGCTATTCCAAATGATCTAATTAAAGAAATCATGGCAACCATGGAACTTGCTCTGGTAGGTAAGTTTTTCTCCTTCCATCCTAATATTGAGATGGTTAGGAAATGGGTGATTTCTCGATGGAAAATCAAAGGTAGTGTTTTGGTCATTGTTATGGCAAGAGGTTTCTTCCTATTTAAATTTATAAATGGGGATGATATGATCTATATTCTTGATGGAGGACCCTATATTTATGGTTTACATTCGCTTGCTTTGTGCCCTTGGAAACTAGGGTTTGACCCTAACTCGAACCTCAACAAGTTTTCTCCTAGTTGGGTAAGATTGCCAGGGTTTCACTTAGAATTTTGGGATGAAAAAATATTTACGGCTATTGGCAACTCCTTTGGCTAGTATGTTACTGTGGATCATACTACCCACACTCAATCTAGGTGTGTTTATGCCTAGTTTTATGTCAATGTGGAGATCAATCAAACTCTTCCCATGTCCATAGAGTTAAACTCTAAATATGGGGTTTGGACTTAGCTAATCCTCTATGAAAATGCTACCACCTTCTATCAAATATGAAAGAAAAAGGGACATATAATGACCCAATGTAAGGTGAAGTAAATGGGAAAGAAATATGATCCTCATATTGAGGGTGAGGATCATTCTCACAAAACTATTAACCCTAATAGTCAGGGAATGGGAGGCAAAACAAAAAATGCTATTTTAGATGATAATAATGAGAAAGATAGAGAAAAAGATGGTCAGGATGTTGTCTTAGGTAATGAGGAAAAAGTTTTCCTAGATGATAATAATGAGAAAGTTATGGATAAATATTGTCAGAATGTTGTTGTAGATATAAATAACTATTTGGATCAACAGACCAATATGATTGAGGAGGGTGAAATACGTGCCCAATCGATAGATGGGGATGATGAAGAAGGAAAGGTTTTGAGAGATGATCGGTATGTTATACATCTATAAATAATAGATAATGAGGGAGAAACAACTTTATATTCAACCTAAGATACTTCTCATGCTCTGGAAGCAGACTACCAATCAGCCAATCCTTCATTGATAGTTGAAATAGGGCAAAGTGGTAGTGGTAATGAGTAGGAGGAATGGAGTACCCCTAAGAAAAATAATAGTAGAGGTAAAAAATCTACTGATATTGGCACTGAATCCAAACAAGGGAGACCAACCCTAAGGGAAACAAGGCAATGGGAGATTGCCAGTGGTAAGCAGAAAACACTAGAGGTCCATTTCCTCAAATCTTCTAAATGATAATTTTATCTTATAATCTAAGGGGATTTAACATCCCATCCAAATATTTTGAGGTTAAAACTATGTTTTAGATAATAAATTAGATATTTTATTACTTTAAGAGGTCAAGGTGAATGAGGAGAGCTTTAAGAAGATCGTTGACTACATATGGCCTAAGGCTGCTTTCTGCATCAGTCTGGCTATAGGGGCTTCTGGTGGGATTGTTACTATGTGGAACAGCTCTAAATTTTAGGGTTCTCTTATTACTTATAACAAGCATTTTTTGGTTATTAACTTATCTTTGCCTTCCTTAAATTGGTCTTTTATCAATATCTATGGCCCAAATAACAAATCTCTGAGGCAACATTTGTGGACTAATTTGAGTAGCATCATGTCCAATACCCTGCACACTAGATGGATGTTGGATGGTGACTTTAACACTCCTTTATATCCTTCTAATAAATCTGGTGGGATTCTTGAATACCCTGACAACATGTTTGACTTTGCAAAATTTATAAATGCTTGGGGATTGTTGGATGTGGAGCTGCAAAATCATAATTTTACCTAGTCTAACAAAAGAAGAGGAGACCAAATGATCCAAGTTAAATTAGTTAGGTTTCTTATTTTTAGTAACTAGGATAATCATCATAATATGCATCTGTAGGCTTTTCCTAGAACTATGTCTAATCATTGCCCTATCTTTCTCAGTTAGAAAGATCAGAGCCAACATGGTCTTTTCCCTTTCTGATTTGAAGCCATGTGGATTAAGCATAAAGACTTCAGATAATTGGTGGCTCAATGGTGGAAAATTCCTATTTAGGGTACTTCTATGTTTAGATTGGTTAAAAAACTATTGCACATGAAATAGGAAGTATGTGGGTGGAATAGATATAGTTTTAGTCATTTTTTTTGTCAGAACAAAAACATAGCCAAAAAACTTGAAGATATCTAGCAGTGGATTGCTCAAGGAGATGATTCAGAAGACACTTCTAAATGAGAACATGATCTAATTTCTGACAAGAAGAATATTATGTGTAGAGAATAGGTATTTTGGAAATAGAAGTTTAGAATTTAGTGGCTTAAAGAAGGTAATAGGAATATGGCCTTTTTTCATCTTTCAGCCATGAAACATAGGAAGGCTAACTCCATAACAAAATTATGTTTGGAAAATGGCAATATTATAATTGAGGATAATGAGATTGGGGAAAAATCTATGATATTCTTCCAAAAATTTTTGATCGAACAAGCTAATGATGATGAGAATGTTAGGACTATGAATCAATTCATTGACAAAATTCCATGTCTGATAACTGAGGAAGACAACTTGGAAATGCTAAGGCCTATATCTAAGGAGGAGTTCTATGATATTTTATTCTCTATGGGTCTCTTCAAAGCTTTGGGCCTTGATGGCTTCCCTCTTATTTTCTTCTAGGAATATTGGGATATAGTGGGAATTGATCTTACTACTATTGTTTGATATTTCTTTAGAACTGGTCAACTTTTAAAATAGATGAATAATACCTTTATTGTCCTAGTTCTTAAAATTTTTAATCCCACCCACCTTTCAAAATTCAAACCTATTAGCCTATGTAATACTATCTATAAGCTTTACACTAAAGTTCTTATCATGAGAATCCAACCTTTTTTAGATAAAATTATTTCCCCTACTCAAAAAGGCTTTGTCTCAGGACGTCAAATTCTTGATGCTATGATCTCCACTCATGAAACTATTCATTCCATGGATAAGAGTAGAATCCTTGGCATGGCTCTTAATTTAGATATTTCTAAAGCCTATGATTGGGTCTCATGGATTTTTCTATTTCAATTCATCAGGAAGTTTGGGTTTAATGATAAAATGTCTCTCCTCATTTGGAATGCTATTTCTTTTGATAAATTTTTAGTCCTAGTTAATGGGGTCCCTAGAGTTTTCTTCTCTTCTTCAAGAGGACTCTGCCAGGGGGGTCCTCTTTCCCCTTACTTATTCATCATAATGACAGAGGCCCTTGGGAGATACATTCAAACTAATACAGCCTCTAAACAACTAGAGGGCATCAAACTTGCTTCATCCATTTCCCCTATGTCTATGTAGTAGTTTGTTGATGATACCATTATTTTTGGCATCTCTTCTATGATTGAAGCTCAGAGATGGAAGAATATTTTAAATAACTATGCCATAGATTCTGGACAAAGCCTAAATTTTCAAAAGAGCAATGTGTATTTCTTTAATACTCTTAATGATCTCTAGCAAAAAATCATAAACATCTTGGAATGTGCTAAAGCTGATCTTCTTACTACCTATTTGGGCCTCCCCCTTACAGTCAAAGAGTTGTTTCTAGGTTTTTGGAATGGAATACTAGAAATAACTCAGAGGAAATTGATTGGCTAAAAAGGGAAACTACTCGGTAGTGTAGGAAAATTATAGCTTCTTGTTGCCTCTTTACAAGGTATACCTACTTATTTCCTATCTCTCTTTAAAATACCTACTTATTTTGCTGAAAAGTTGGAATAGATTCAAAGAAAATTTTTATGGATAGGGTTGGAAGATAAATAGAGAATGTCCTTGGTCAGTTGGGAAAAAGTGTGGCTTCCTAAATCACATGGTGGCCTCAATATTAGATCCATCCAAAACATGAAAAAATCCCTTCTCTCCAAAATCAAATGGAATCTAATTCATAAACATAATGATTGGGGGGAAATCATGCAAGCCAAATATCTGCATGTTACTGACTGCTCTAACTTTTTCCAATAGGCAGGGTTACCCCAAGGATTTGTGATATGGAATAAAATGTTGAAATCTAGAAGTCTTCTTAAGCAAGGGATTAGATGGAAATTAGGAAATGGCATGTCTATTAAATTTTAGAATGACATTTGGATAAAAGATAAGGCTCTTATTACACAAGGGGATTACAAAGAAATTTTTGGCATTGCTACTCAGTTTTTTAGAGATAAAGTCTGCAATTACATGGTTAATAATAATGGCAATAGGAGCTAGAAAAATTTATTGGATTGTTGTGCTCATCATCTTGATCTCTCCCCTAGAGTTCAAGATGTTCAATAGTTGATTTAGGGGGTTAGAATCCCTCTCTTCCCTTGAGAGGATGAGCAGTATTAATGGCTAGATAAGAATGGTCAATTCTATATCAAGTTTTCTTATCATTTGATAGTTCCTAAGGTTCATAGAAAGGAGATATGGAGAAAAGTTTAGAACTATAAACTTTTACCAAAAATCAACATGTTTTGGTGGGCTGCTACTCATAACAAAATTTTAACCCAAAATAACTTACAGAAGAGAGGGTTTACCTTGGTCAATAGATGTTATCTGTGCTACTTAAAGGAGGAAACTATTTCTCATCTTTTCATACACTGTGATTTTGCTAGGGAAATTTGGGACATAATCTTTAAAAAATTGGCATTCAGTGGATCTATAATTCTAACATTAAGGAAGTTATTAACAGTTGGTATCCTACCTTTTCTCATCCCTAGCACCTTGAGTTATGGAAACAAACTCTACCCTATTTGAGATGGACTTTATGGAAAGAGCACAACCATAGAATTTTTAGGGATACTGCTAGAGATACCTCTCAATTTTTTCATACTTTTGTTAAGACTCTAATGGAAAGTGTCATTAATGCCCATATTCGCACTATGGAGAAACCTTTGACTCATGAAGAGGAATAAATTGTGGCTAATTGGAAGATCCTAAATCATATTCCTATTCATAATAATTCCAAAATGTTACAAAGACTCAATACTAGATGGAATCCCCCGAAGCCTAACTAGTTGAAACTTAACTTTGATGGGGCCTTTAAGGTTAATGGTAAAGCTAGTGGGGGAGGGATTATAAGAGATGATAAAGGGTGGATGATTGTTGTCTATGCTGGTGGATTGGGCTATCAAAGCAATAATTATGCTAAATTAACTGCTCTTCTATGGGGGATTAAATTGGCTATCTCTCTTGGTGTCAAGAATTTGAGTATTCAAGGGGAATCTAAAATGGTTATTGATGTGGTTACCAATGTGTCAATTTCTAGTATTAAGCTAAAAGATATTATTAGGGATATATAGATTCTCCTGTAGAAGATTACCAGGGTAGACATCTCACATATTTATCATGAGGGCAATGGTGTTGCAGATGCCTTTGCTGAACTTGGCCAAAAATGTTCAAATTGGTGATGCTAGTGATAAATTGATCACATCCTTTTAAATATTAGGGATCTCATTCAAAAAGAAGTGACATGTTAAGGATGAGTCAGATCTATTGGAAAGATAGCTCACTTTGTCATTCCTGTTAGAGGGGGTTGATGTGTATCTTGGAGTATGGGTCTTTTTTTACTTTCTTGATTGTCATTTACACTTCATTAGATCCATACCCTTCCCCTATTTCTACTAATAAAAAATAAGTTTCCTTTTCTACTCCTGAGGAGATTCCCATAGATACTTTGGGCTCTACTATGAGTATAAAGTGAAAGAAGAGGAAGACATATGCTGGTGAAGTGGGCACTATGGGGGCTATTATGGGGACCCCAAAAATACTTTTAGGACCCCTGTGGGTCAAGGTATCAAGTCTCATTCATTTTATAAGGCTATTAAAGAGGGTTTCTCCTTAGGAGTTAGGCAGTCTGGGTGAATTACTGGTAAACTTACTCCTAAGGTTAAGCTTATCAACTACTCTGAGAGTGCCTCTAATGAATCCACTTAGGGTGATGAGGCCAAGGACATGGATGTTCAAGAAATATCTATGGATGTTGAGGGTAAGAAGGAGACTAAAGAATTAGTGGCTACTGCTGAGGATGCTACTAATTCTATGGAAACTGCTGACAAAGTGAAAAAGATGTTTGTGGAAGAAGTTGATGATGAAATAGAAATCGATGTTGGCTTGGGATCTAAAATTGTAGTCCTGAGGGATCACATTCAAAAACTAGAATATAACCTTTCTACTATGCTTAGGAATTCTATTTTCCTTAACTTTTTTATGCTACAGGACTTGGTTGCTACCGTTACTGCTGACAATGAGGAAAACTCTATGAATTTGGATGATCTTATTAAATCCATGTTTAAGCAAGGAGATAATCTGCCTCCTTAGTTTTTGCTTCTATTTTGATTATACTCTGCTACTCTATTATAACTATCTTAGTTTATAGTTGCTATTTTTGCTATTTTTGTTGGGATTACAGACTGTGATGTTTCTATTTTGAGGCACTTTTTATATTGGTGGCCTCTGTGGCTTTTCTACTTTTTGTATGGGTTTGGCCCCTTGTTTAGCCTCCTTATATTATCAAAAACATCATTTAGACTAATAATTAAGTTCATAAGGATCAATTTGGCCTAAATCACATGATTAATTGACCTATTTGACTAATTCACTTAATTTTCATGATGACATGTGGTATAATGACAACCCAAAAATGCTTTCTATAGTCACAAATGGGTCTAAGTAATTCAAATTATCCTCAATTATCTTTTTGATTAACCATGTGTACCTTAAAGAATATATACTTTAAAACCTAATCCCTAATCCATAAACCCTAAATAATATACCCTAAATTATAAACAATAAACTTTCACTATTTAGGAATTTATTTAGTCCTAATTAACATCCTTTGTATTAATAATTACGTTTACATTTCATAGAGTGATTAGACCTTATATATGCCCTTAAACCTAAACCATATGCCCTAATCCCTAATACCTAAAACATAAATTGTAAGACCTATAATGTAATTCCCATTACATGTTGCAAACATACATACCTTATGATATAAATTATTTTATCATGAGATGTCAAAAAATGCATTTTTTAAATGTATGGCCAAAGCTTAGCCTTTAAAGTACCAATCTAGCTATTTATCTAAACTAAATTAGGGCTATTTAGAGAAACTTTAACCTAATTGATTGGCTATAAAATGTGATTTTTGGGTTGATAAACTCTAATTAATTATCTTTATTAAATCAAAGAAACATTATTTACTTATATTCAAGTTATAAATGTATACAATGTGGTTTTGAAATCAATAAACTTGAAGTCATCAACTAATGAATGCAAATATTGATTAGTTAAATTATGGAGCTAATTGGGATTAAAATGAGCCACATAAAACTATTTTAAATTTTATATGATGTGATTTGGAGTGAAAATAACACTAATTTCATGTTTAATATATAATTAACCAAAGAGTTGATTCATTTAATCAAGGAGGCATTTGAGGCCAATTTGAACCCCTTTAAGAGCAAGATATGATTTGGGGTAAAAATTAAAAGTTTGATTCTATCATGAATTGATCTAATTATTCAATTTGTGTAATTAGGAGCATGATTTAGGCAAAATCAAGACCCTAAACCAAATTTATGGCTCAATTAATTGTATAATGTATGCAACATGTATGGCTTAAATTCAACACTACTTTTATCAAAAATGCAAACATGAAGGTAATTGTCACAAATAGGTGAAAAAGAAGCTCAAATGTTTTTAAATTAACTTAGTAATTGGACCCTATATCTGATATCTTAAACCTTAAACCATGTACCATTTAACTTAAACATTAAACCCTGAACCATTTACCTTAAACCTTAAGCCATAATCCCTAAACCCCAAACCCTTTAAATTGTAGACCCTAAACCCTAAACTAATAAATTTAGCCCCAATTAACATATTTTATATATAGTAATAATTAGGTTCATAGGGATGAACTTGTTCAAAATTGTTTCACTCATTAAACCATAATTGACTTAATTGGCTCAATTTGTGATGATGTGGGGGATAATTGAGCCTAAAATCACATTCTTTACTCATAGATCTAGGTTTAAAGAGCAAAAATTTTCCCAAATTCCCTCCTTGATTGTACCTTATATACCCTAAAACCTATAACCTAATCCCTAATATCTTAAGTTCCTCATCCCTAAAATATAAAACATAAATATAAACTCTTTAAACTCTAAACCAATCATTGTATCCCAAATTAACATCATTTAATATAAGAATTATCTTTGAGATTGACCCTATGTACCCTAAACCATATATATATTAAAACCTAAGCCCTATACCATAAACCCTAAAAATTATACCCTAAATTGTAAACCACAAACTTTCCCTATTTACCAATTGATTGAGTCCTAATTAACATCCTATGTAGTAAGATTTAAGTTCACATGGCATAAAGTGATTAGGCCTCATATACACCCTTAAACCTAAACCCTACATACCCTAATCCCTAAACCCTAAAACATAAATTGTAAACCCTATGGCCTAATGCACTAATCCATAATCCCTAAACTCTATGCACTAGTGCCTTAATCCCTAATATATATTAAGTTTAATGTGATTGCCTTATTAAATAATGTAATCACATTATTCTTAATATAGACAAAACTCACTTTTAAATGTTTATATTTAATCCCAAACAAGTATTAATAATAACTCAATCATGTTATTTAATAATTTCATCACTTTATTCTTAATATAAACAAAATTTGCTTCTCAATGTCTATGTTTAAGCAGAACCTAGTATTAAGAGTAATGTTATTTTATAAGGTGATAAATTTATATAACATGATCACTTTATTGGATAATATGATTTAATTATTATTAATATAGAATAATCTCACTTTTCAACATCTATTTTTAACCCAAATCAAGAATTTTGTCCCTACAAACATTCTTTATTGGAATTATGGGACCTATGTACTTTTGACCCCACCTTTGAAAAGTTGTCAATTATCTGTAATGGGAGATGGATTACATTAAAGGAATATGAATATTTTTACAAAAAAAACATTTAAATAATTAGAATATTTGAGAGAGAAACACAAGATACAAATACAAAAACTTCATGGTAGACAAGGTACAAGCCCTAATCTTGATGAACCAAACACCATAAATAATGAGCTAATTAACAATAATTAATTAAAAAATGATGAAATTGACCATAATTAATTTAATAATGATGAAAATAAAAATAATGAAATTAATAATAATAAATTATATAATGTTGGAATTTTACATTCAAATTTCCAAGTTTTTCATTATGCTAATTATGAGTCTATGTATGATTCTTAAACCGCCATGAATGAAAAAAAATTGATGGAAAAAAATAATGATGAAATTAATAATCAATAAGATTTCATGAAAAAATATAATGAATGAATAAAATTCCATCCCACCTATAAATAATTAAAGTAATAATGATTTTGAAACACCCTCTCAACAAATTACATCATTAACAACACCTCCAAGAATTGTGTGTAGAAAAGACAAGTACTTAATTGAAGTCAATGAAAATATTTTAGAAACAATGCATTAAAAAATGTCTGATCACCATTAAATAAGAATGGATCAACAAATTTTGGGTAGTTTCTTTCATAATTTGGATTATGATAGTCAAATATTTCAATCATTTGTTTCATTGATAAAATTAATTAAGATGATACCTATAATGTACACATTAGGATTAAGAACATGTAACATGGATGATGCAAATAATGAAATTTTTGAAAAAATACATGATGCATATCACACTATAGGCCCAAAATCATGCACCCAAGATTTTAATGTTGCCTGATGTATATTTATAACTTGTGAAGTAAGTGAACAAATAGGGAAAAAATGAATGGTTTCAAAAACAAGTTGAACACTTAATATAAATAGAAAAAACATTAATGAAATCATTTGAAAGATGTGAAAGACTTAATTAACCTAATATCATTGAGATCTAGGTATTCTCTGGTATACTTTCACAAAAGGACAAGGTTCGAGCTGATACTTTCAAAGATTTGTTTTCTCAAATTTGGAAAGACAATACAAGAGCTTTTCCTAATACAAGAGATGTAGTGAATGGAAGAGTTGGTTCTTGTAATCATTAACCACATCCAAAACATTTCTTATATATGACACAAACACAATTGTACTCAAAGTTTTTGGAAAACAATCTACAATTTTTTATTTGTCAGAGATATTCTAAAATGGACAAACCTTTTTATGTAAAAATAAATCACAAAACACTTGTTATTGTAGGCAATATGTTGAATCTCCAATGCCTTATGATTTTTTTCACCATATTCATTGTATTTTTCATACTAAAAACATTTTTCAAGAGTCTAATATTGAATTTCCACCAAAATCAACTAGTAAATTTATTCCAATTATCTTTTGCAAAATATCGAATGGATAATTATTTTATAATAAATCATGTTTAAATGGAAATTGTAACATTTTTGATGGATTGCCAAAATTTAAAAAATGTATCCATGAGGAGATTACAAGTGAAATTGGATAAGAATTAGTTGGTTTAAGAAAATATAAATTAGTGACTTATCAAGTAAAAGATGGAAAAGAATCTAAATGGTATGATCTTGTTACAGAAAAGATACCTATTTCCAATTTTTTTTTCAAATTTAGGGAGAAAATTATTTATGAGTATACATAGCATACACACAAAGCTATATGATTGGATGAACCTTTAAATATAAGTAAGGATATATTATCACTTGGTTTAATTATTTTACTAGTTGAATTTGATGAAAATCACACATTCAAACCCCAATGTAAGTCTAATCAAAATATTACAACTCATCATAAGTTACCATATTCATGTATATAGCATTCATCCATGCACTTGATAGTACATATCAATAACAAAATATATTAAAGGAGTACCATTTATATATAAATGATGATCAGTCACATTATTTAGAGTATGTTCAAGGTTATTTTCAAAAGCTATATGATTAGTTGAGTTAGAGAAACATTACTCTATATCAAAATTACATTTGGTTAGACAATTTCACATCACAATTAAAAAATGCACGAATGTTTTATTGGTTGAGCAGGATGGATGTTACCACTAGTTTAGAAAACATTCAGAGTTTCATCGAGGTTGGCCATGGAAAAGGGGAGCATGATGGTGTTGGATCATGTGTAAAAAGAGATATTTCAAGGGAAGAGTTAAAATTTAAAGAGGGTGTTCATTTGACAAATGCAAAAACCATGTTTTAATGGTGTAATGAGAACATGTGTTATGGTGCTCAACCAAATTCTACTATTTGTAGACATTTTTGGTTAATAGAGGAAGAAACTTAGAAAAGTATGTGTATTATATGACTCTAATGGAATTAAATGACCTATAATAATTTCATAGATCAAATGCAAGTTACTAGACTATTTGTATGAGACACTTGGCATGTTTTTATTCTACATGCATGAACTCTATTTAGAATTACTGTGAGTCACAAGAGTGGAAGGATGATTGGATTTCCAAACATTTAATTCTAGTCAACACATATCTAGTTCCAACATCATTTCAACCTAAAAATATGATATCATTAGATGATTTTGACCATGTATCTGATCTAGTGCATCTAGGAAGAATATTTTTCATTATGTGAAATTTATTCTCATTATATATCTTCATATTGTCACTAAAAATGGATTTTTGTGATATAGGGCATCTTTTTATAGTTATTACATATGATGAAAATGAAGAGGGAATTGGTGACTACTTAGTTCAATGTGTAGAGGTAAATAGAAAATTGACTTCCTAAATTATATATGGATAAAATATTAACTATCCCACTAGGTCAGTGGTAGTCACTAGAACTTGGTTTCAATATTATCTTATTCAGATCAATGGTTGTTTTAAGAGTTTGAAATGCATAAGAAGATACTAGACTATTCAAATTTGATTCTTGTAATCAATATTCAATTATAAAAATATCATGGGAAGCTATTAAATAGGAAACTATGGAAAGTTTGAGAGTCAGACCATGAAGTTATTCCTGATACTATCAAGGTTAGAGCCATTCCTAGTGGTTCATTAGATTGAAATATGTAGGTATGTTAAATTTTCAAATATATATGTAATCCATTTTATCAAATGACTTTTATTTTATAGGTAGTATTTATTAATTTCATTTTTTAATTAATTATGAACATTTTTTTATAGGTTAGTGGTGCCATATAAGCTTCCACATTCACATGGTTAGCACTATTAGTAGAGAATTATATATTCTTCAAGCTAAGATAAGCTCCTGAATGGTAGTGAAAATGAAATTCCAAATGGATTTTAACATCATGGTAGTGTGATAATTTGTAATTTACCTATCTAGACATGATAGATTCTTAAATGGAGGTCACAAAGGTGGAAATGGTATTTGAGCTCAAGAAGTTGACTATTTAATGCCAAAAAATTACATTTTTGGACCTATCACTACAACGTATCCAATAGATTAATCTCAAAGGCTCCACCTGAGTGATATAAGGTGTGATTAGAGGGAATACATAGGTAGTGTATGTATCTAAATATTTATATAAATAACTTACAAGTTTATTTTTATGCATGTTTGAACTTAGGTTTAAAAAATGCATTTTTATTGTATTGTGAAGGGTATTTTTGAGGCTAGAATGGGTGGTGGGTTTGTCAATTGAGACTAATAGGAGGCTAAGAACCTAGTTCTAAATGTTATCTATCCCCTTATACATGCTACCAGTGTTAGGTTTTCATCATGAAACATTGGAACCAAAGTTAAGTAACCATAACTTAAAATTTGATAACATTTTTTGTCAATGTTTCTATACTCCTAAATGGTAGTGAAAATGCATTTATAGGTGGATTTGAACATCATAAATGTGTTTTAATGTGTTATATATATATATATATATGTGTGTGTGTGTGTGTGTGTGTGTGTGTGTGTGTGTGTGTGTGTGTGTGTGTGTGTGTGTGTGTGTGGGTGATTGAAGTGATATATTCTCAAATGGAGTTCTCGTAGGCAGAAATGGTAGTTGGAACTCAAGAAGTTGCTTTTTCAATGCCAAAAAGTTACATTTTTGGACCCATCATTGTAACTTGTCTAAAAGATTGATTTAAAAGGTTCCACTTGATTGATTTTGGGTGAAATTAGAGGGTTTAAAGATGTAGATGGTGGATCAGATATTTCACATAAATGAATCACAAGTTTTATTTTATGTATGTTTGAACTTAGGTTAAAATATTACATTTTTCTTGTATTGGGAAGGGTGTTCTTGAGGCTTAAATGGGTGGTAGGTTTGTCAATCAAGATTAATGGGAGGAAAATAACCTAGCATTAGATGATATACACCCCATATTAATGTGATAGTAGTGTCAATTTTTGGTCATGAATCATTGGAACTAGAATTCTACAACCACAACTTAAAATTTGACAACATTTGTTGTCAGTGTTTTCGTGCTCCTAAACGATAGTGAAAATGCACTTCTAAGTGGATTTGAACATCATGGAAGTGAAATAACATGTAATTTGACTATTTATACGTTATATAAGTGATATATTATTAATTTTAGGTCTTGAAGACATAAATTGTAGTTGGATCTCAAGAAGTTACTTATTTAATGCCAAAAGGTTACATTTTTTGACCTATAACTAAAATTTATCCAATGGATTTCTATATAAGGTTACACATGAGTGATTCAAGGTGAGATTAGATGGATTAAATATGTAGGGTATGGATCTAAATTTTTATATAAATGACTTAAAATTTTAATTTTATGCATGTTTTAATTAGGCTAAAAATTGTATTTTTCTTATCTTGGAAGGGCATTCTTAAGGCTGCAATGGGTGGTGGGTTTGTCAATAAAGATTTATGGGAGGCCAAGAACATATTTTTAGACATTATACAATCCCAAAAAAATTTGGTAGTGTCATTTTATAATCATAAATTATCATTTTCATATTTATACAACCATAAATTAATCTTTGACAACATTTATTATTAGTGTTTCCACGCTCTTGAATGGTAGTGAAAATGCACTTCTAGGTGGATTTGAATGTTGTGGTAGTATGATAACATTTAATTTTCATATTTATATATTTTAAAACTTATATATTCTTATGTGTAGGTCCCATAGGTAGAAATGGAGGTTGGAGCTCAAAACGTTGCTTGTTCAATGCCAAAAAATTGTATTTTTGGACCCACCATTGCAACTTGTCCAATGGATTACTTTAGAAGGTTCCACCTATGTGATATAGGGTGTGATTAGAGGCATTAAATATATATTTTAAGGATATTTTATTTCACATAAATGACTTTTAGGTTTCATTTTATTCATGTTTGAACTTAGGCTAAAAATTGCATTTTTCTTGTATTGGGAAGGGTGTTCTTGAGGCTGAAATAAGTGGTGGGTTTGTTGATCATGCCTAATGGGAGGTAAATAACCTGGTAATATAAACTATTGTCCCTCATGGATGTGTTTTTAGTGTTATTTTTTTGTCAGGAAGCATTTGAACCATGGTTCTACAACCACAACTTAAACTTTGACAACATTTATTGTCAGTGTTTATACACTCTTAAATGGTAGTGAAAATGCACTTTCAAGTGGATTTGAATGTCAAGGTATTTTGATAACATGTAATTTGCTTATTTATATGTCATTAAATAAATATATTTTAAGTATAGGTCTCAGAGTTATAAATGGTAGTTGGAGCTCAAGAAGTTACTTATTTAATGCCAAAAAGTTACATTTTTAGACCCGTCACTATAACTTGTCCAATGGATTTATCTCAAAGGTTCCACATAAGTGATATAGGATGTGATTATAGGGCTTAAATAGTTAAGGGATATATTTTATGGTTCATAAAAATGACTTAAATTTTTTATTTTATGCATGTTTGAACTTAAGCTAAAATTTTTGCATTTTTCTTGTATTGGGAAGGGCATTCTTGAGGCCAAAATAGGTGGTGGGTTTGTAAATTGGGCCTCATGGGAGGCCAATAACTTGGTAATAGAAATTATCCTTCCCCTTATACATGTATTAAGTTTCATTTTTTGGTTATAAATCATCCAAACCATAGTTATGTAACCACAACTTAAATTTTGACAATATTTGTTATCAATGTTTCTACACTCCTCTCTCCCTTTTCTAACCCACTTTTGCATGAAAGTATATTTTAAGTTTTCATGGTGATTTGGAGTCTAGAATAGGTTTTATATATTTTCAAATATTAATTGTAGGAATCCTAACACCTTTTTTGATGCCTCTGAGTGTATCACAAATGCTCTTAGTGTCTAAATAACACTTCTCATTTTATAATTCAAAGAATTCAAAGCATGAGTTGTAGGTTGTGATTATTTGGTCACCTATGATGAAATATAAGTAGAGAAAGAAGACTATTCAATAATATTTATATTTATTGGTTGTTAAGAGCCACCATGGTTTGGTTAACAAATCTATGTTAAGTATGAAGCATTATTGCATTTATTAGTGAATTATGATCAAATTCTAAACTAAAGACTAATATAAGTGAATATTTAAAATGAAAGCATAAACTAGGGTGATCTAGGTAAAAAAGAAGCAAAAGGAAAGGTAGGGTAGAAATAAAGTACATGATTATTGATCTTTGTCTCAAACATCATGACAAGGATTAAATTCCAACTGAACATGCATTTAACCAATGTATAATGTAAAATATCATATGATAAAATTTCACTATATAGTAGACAAGTATCTAAGGATAATATTAATAAATTAAAGTGAGAACTGAATTTAATTTAAACATCTACTACTACAATCAAATAGAATTTGCACAGCTTTATGTAGAGCAAATTAAATGAAGCAGATTCAAAGATATTCAACTAATCTAGAATTGGCCCAAATTAGCTACACTTTATTGGAGATACATCTCTATAATTCTAAAAAAACCTTCAAATCTAAGACCTAGAATAGATAATTGAGAGAGAAGACATGATAACAATTCATACGAACAATTGAGATAAACTTTATATTATTCCATACTTGTATTAAATTAATCTAAAAGTTACAAAGTACTTTTAGCTCTTAGAAATCTCCCCTCTTTTTTTACAATAGACAATGTTCCTTCTATAGAATTCATGGAAGCATGTCAATAAGTTACATCAACTGACAAGTATACAATGTAAGGACAATTGTCCTTTTACCAAGTTTTTATAATATACTAGAGTCTTCCAAATGACCTGACCTTTGGGAAACTATGCCAACAAACTTACACATGAATTTACAAGAGATTATTCCATTTTTAAAATACTAAAAAATTCATATGGAACACAATATTTATAACTAGTTGGTGGGCCCTATGTTGATGCATCTTCTTGATTTTGTTGAAGGATCTTCATTTTATAGTGTTGGTCATTGATAAACTAAATATCAACTACTAGCTTTAAAAAAATCTCATGTTCATGACATTCTAAGTCCCTAAGGTCTTTTTAAGCCTTTTCCATAGTTTTTATGAAGCCCCTAACATCTCCTATTTTCTCTTCAGAGGAGAGAAGTAGACCCATGACTTTTTTTATTGCCTTCAGTTGTTTAGTTTTATCTTTATTTTTTCACTTCTTGCATGAATTTCAAGGTCCTTTTTTTTTGTAAATCTTCATCTCTATTAAGACCCAGTGGGATAAGGGTTGTAGGATTTTTGATCAAGCTATCAAGGATAGAAGACATTTCACCTTCCAATTGCTTAAAGTCTTTAGCAAGGTTCTCTATATCCTTGGACCAGATGTCTAGGGATTTAATTTTGTCAACCAATATGGCCATGGCCATATTCAAATGTGCCTTATTGATATTATTGAAACCTAGGGCTATATTTTTAGACAAGGATTTAATTAGTTCCCTTACCTAGAAGATTTTGACTTACCATTTTCCAACTTGGCCTATTGCTTTAGATATTTGCATCCCTATCTCCTTTTGTCTTGTTTTGGATATTTTAAAAGTGCTAAATAGTCCTACCATGATGTCCTTAAATTTATTAAATATATCTTCTTGAGTAAGCAACACATCAACCTCTTTAAAATTCTTATTTTCTTGTAGTAGACCCTTTATCATTATTTGTAACTGATCACTTTGAGCCTAGGCTACTTTGAGGATATTTTCTTCAAATATATTGTCTTTTATAGGCATTTATCTAGTTACTAAAGTTAAATCAACAAATGGTTCAACCTTTTGGAAGGTGAACTCTTCACCTCCTACCATATCCTTTTTCTTAGTTACTCATTCCATGTTGGTAGACTCTAGATTAAACATGACTCTTACTGATGATTCAATCACTTTTGGATAGGAATCTCATCTTGTGCCTCACTTGAAGATCTAGGAGTATCTATTTGAGTGCCACCTATCCCCCCAAGTGTAGTCATTTTTATCTCTTTCTCTTACTAATGTAGCTCTATAATCCAAGGTTTGAGTTCCTCATGAACATGAATGTTTACTAACTTTGTGATTACCCAATGTTGTTGCATGGTTGTTATATTCTATATCTTTCCATATAGAAACCATTCAAGAATAGTGGGTCCATGAATTGGATTATCATCAATAAAGGTATTGATCTCACTCAATCAATGAGTGAAGGTCAATATGGGTTTATTTGGTCTTGTAGAGACCAATGCTAGTTCAACCTTTCTTTTTTATGGGGGAGAAATGGGAACGAGGTCTAATTCTATCTCCTTTCCCTTATCCTTCTCTACCTCTAATTTTTCCTTAATTTGGGTTTGAGGTTATTCCACCTATTCTCCTTATTCATCTGACCCAAAAGTGTTGGCCAATGTTTGTAATACATCTTCTAAGATTTCACCTAGATCTAATTCAATTATGTCTATATACTCAATGGGAGACTCTGGTATTTTAGGCTTAGTTTAAGATGATACCCTTTCACTAGGTCTACTTTCTTTAGGCCTTTGTTTACTCTACACTTTAGGTTTTTTTCTAACTTGCGTCTCAGGATGTTATGTTTCTATATGTTTTTATACTGTAGGAGGTCTAGAATATTGAAACCCTAATAGGTGGTACTACTTTAGACCAAGTTTCCAAGTGTCATCATTTCCATTTTGATGTCTCATCAACATTGACTCTGAGTTGATGTTGAATTTTTTAAACCTTGTAAGGAGTTCATACAAGGATGAAGATTTTGTGTACATATGGTCATAAGGACTTGGGTGATGCTCATAAGGCACATTTATTTGTTTAGCTTTCAAACATTTTTTAACCTTATCATTTGGGTCCCATTGCCTCAAGTCATTATATTATACTTTGAAAGAGACTCCATCTCTATCAACATCTTCAATGTTGTTCCAATACTATAAGACGGTCCTGCCAATATCCAAGGATAGAATATGTATCAATCATTTCTTTTTCTCTTTGCAAACACTATATATACCATTGCATATTTTAAATGTAACTTCTTATTTGGATAATTTATTTGGAACATGGATTGGTAACCTAAATAGAGTTCATTGTGTTCCCTCAATTTGGATGACTATGTTGTCTAAGTAAAACCATATGTACCCAATGCATTTAATGGATTTATTTACCAATGGGCTGATCTTTAGCATGGGGGTCTTTGTTAAAGCCTCATTTAAATTAAGATAGATGAAATCACATATAAAATTAATATGTTCTTTATATTTGAATATATGTAAATTTAATTAAAACTAGGACACTATATGTGTCCTCTCAAGAGACCATCCCTTAAAGTTAAGGATATCAATTATGGCAAGTAGGGCATCCAAGAGGTAGGACATCATATAGAATTCTCTCCTAGTCCCTTTCTTGACTGTGGAGATCTATCTACATAATCATGTTCTGATAAGTTTACCAATAGGAGAAGTTATCTCCTTTTCAATCATATAATAAATTAGGGGTACCCATATGCTATCAACATAAGTGGTTATGGGAATTCCATAGAGTCTGTTCATTAGGGTCATTATTAATCTAATTTTAGGTTAGAATTGGTTGATGGCAATGTTCCAATAGGGTTATAAAAAACATATATTCTATAATATAGCCATGGTGTCAGGATGGTTTTGAGGTCATTTTTATTATCCTACTCAATGAGTCTGGGTACATCTACCCAGGGTTTGGGAATCTTGAAATAAATCTCAAATGCAATGAAAGACAAATAGACAATGTTTTTATGATTATGCTAATTTATTAACATGCTCTTTTTAATTTTAAATTATTTAAAAATAGGGAGAAGGACATCTATATAGTGGAGTACATCTGGTTTAACTATTATGTGGTGAAGGCTTGCCATTTGTGTTGTAACTAGGTCATAATACCTTTTCTTAAAGGATGCAATAGTCTTGTCTTCTTTGGTTATGGGTTGAAATTCCTCAATTGTCTAAAAACTATTGGACCAAAACATTTTTTCCAATGCTTAAGGACATGGAATTTAGTATTGTGTCTTTAAAGATCCTTCCATCTAAGTCCATGGTCAAATATAGCTCAGTGTATTCTCTATGTTGCTTTTCAGTTTCCATGAATGTGAGTTTTACAAGTTACTCACTATTGGTCTAATCATCTATAGATTAGATCACACTTGCTCAGATGATAATTAGATTCATTCTAGCTCGATTATGGTTAATTCAGGATCAAATTAGGGATTTAAGTAGAGGCTAGGGATTTTTTAAAGATTTAATGGCAATGGTTTACTTGGAATTAGGTGAATTCATGCCTTGTATTTGATTTAGACCTTTGCATTTATATGTTTTCCTTTTTGAACCCATAAAATCTCTTGTTTTATCATTTTATGCCCATGTAGTATCTATGTGGCATCTTGTTGGTAGCTTTCATGGCACTTTTCATAATGATTTTGAAGAATTAGCCATTGCCTTTTAAAATTTGCATTTTTTTCTCACTGTCTGATCTTTGTGAATGGATTAATGTAGACCATTGATATCAATCCCAGGACCTGTATGCCATAGGTCCATATTTGTATTAGGCTTCATAGTTGTGCCACTTGGCAATTCTACAAGCCTTCAAAGGTCATCACATCATTAGTCTTCATGTTATCATGATTTTTCCATGTGGTAGTCTTGCACTTACCTAAATATTTATTGAAAATTCCATCCTAGTCTCATGCCATCTAATCTTCTTGCTTGATGAAGTTTTAATCATAGATCCTACAAATGTAAAATAAATTTACTAAGTATTAGGACATATAAATAACTTAGGCTAAATACATTAGGTGATATTTCTATTTTTATGTTAATAAACATGAAATGAACTATATTTCAAAGTTTTTAGGCTTAATTTAAAACAAATTAAAAGGGGGGTGAATAACAAAGGATCTAATATAAGGTTTTAACCTAGTGTTTTATCGTGTTAATAAACATGATAAAACTTTAGATTAAAATTTTCTAGATAAGTTTTATGGTAATGGGACCTTTCATTAGACTAAGCTCATTAGGCTCAAAATACCATGGAGAATACATAGACTAAGGTTTAGGTTAATGTTTAAAAACATGACTAAATTCTAGCATGATATTCAAGCTTAGCCTATAAAAATATTAAACATAGTTATATGGATATTGAGTCTAGAATTTTATTTAAATAAACTAGATTAATATATGGAAGACCAATTTTGACATTGAGAGGCAAGTCTTACGTGCATTTATCTTTTGAGTGATATTAGATCTTGAGCTAATTTTTTATGGTATCACAAACATCAATGATGGCCTCATGAGCATCAATGACATTTGTGTGAATGTAAAAATTAATATCTAATAAATTTTCACATGGGGATAAAATTTGATGGCCTCATAAACATCAATGACATACTTATAGTCATCAAATGATTGGCATGAGAGCATCCAATTTAAGTCATAAAATAGTTGGTCCCATAAAATCTTTGGTTTGATATGATACATTAGATTATATCCTATGAGTGGGCACAAATCATAGATCATGATCCTTATATATGCACACTATTAGTCTCTATAGTCATAATGTTTATCAAGGTTAATTCATAGTTATATAAAAATTACACTAAGTCATAATCCTAAGTAATTAAAACATAATAAAATGATGACCCCTTGAATAATTAAAATGATATCATGAGATCTTATCCTAAGGTCATTTTGATATTGATTTATAATGTGGGGTTTCCATATGACAACATTGTGGGGCTCATGAGCATTGACTCTATTGACACTATGAAGATTCCCTAGAGCATTTATCTCTATATGAACTCCTTCAAGCCATTGATTGTGATCCATGTGATCAAGAAAGATTGGTTTGATGGATCAAATTCCTTTCATGTCAAGTCTCTTTCACTCCATCTGATCTTTATCTACCAATGAATCATAAATCATTGATCCTACAAAGAAGTAAGATATTTAAGTTAGAGATTAGGACAACATAAAAACTTAAGATAAAGTCTTAGGGCTAAAGCTTTAGGTTAGGTACTAAGAGGGACCATGAGACATAAAGTGAGGGTGAGCTACGAAAGTAAAGGACCCTACAAAGATGAAAGCTAGACCCAATTTTAAAATAAAAGGGAATAAAGGAGGGTGAAATATAAAGGGACCAAACATGATTTTTAGGCTAGGGCTTGGTTGGTATGAAAAAACATAATTATGTTTTAGCATAAAAATTTAACTTAGTTCATTGCATTTTTTTAAGTGCTCCCACTGATTTTGCTCCCACAAAATTTGAATTTAAACTAAAGGATCTAACCAAGGGTTTTCAAAGGAGGTTTTTAAGGCATTCAAAACATGTATTTAATCTTGAGTTCCTATAGACCAAAGGCTAGTAAAATCCTAAATGAGGATTAATTTTTAAAATTAAAATGTAATCCATTTAATGAGGGTCCCATGGAACCTATAACTAAAGCATTAATATCCATTTTTAACAATATTAGTCAAAGTTAAAGCAAGATCATGAACAAATAGGCCACCTTTATCAGGAGTGAATGATCTTCAAATACAAATATCTATAAAACACATCAATTTTTTAGTGTTAAGTTTTAGAGTTACACAAGGGTCCCTATTTTTTTATAAATGGGGGTATGTTTACCTCAACAAGTGGTGACTTCTAGAGGAACATAGCAATATGTTAGAAATTAGAGACTCTAGTTTAGACTAATAACTAGGTCACTTATTCCACTTAACTAATGTTATTATAAAGTTCAAATCATGGTTGAAATAGACCTTGTATATATATAATTAGGATTAAACATCAAAATATATACATGTTATGTGTGTGATTTTATTCCACTTATTATTTTCCATGAGATTTAGGGGACAACTTCTAGGTTTGAAGTCTTTAATCATTAACCTTGATTTGGAGCATGTTTGGATACTCATTCAGCATCATGTTCCTAGTTTAGAGAAGGATTTGGCATTGCTTTATTTCTAGTTAGACATCCATAACCCTGATAGAGATGCCTTTGGCTCCACTCATAGCCTTGATCCACTACTAGCCAGACATCCATAGCCCTAGTGGAGGTTACCAGAATCACCTTTACTCAAAAATATTTTGATTTCGTAATAGGTTTTTATCTTTTTAATTTTTATATCTTTTGGGATTTGTAACAAAGGTTGGGAACTAGGATAGCTAGGTTTAAGGATTTGATCAAGTGTCTAATCTTTAGATAATCACCTATAGTTACAACCTTTGTCCCAAGAAAGGATATTTTTTAAGTGAAAACATGATTGTGCCTTAATAATTTAAGATTTCATTCTACATGTACAATTAATTTAAAAACTAATTTTAGATCAAAATAATGTTTAAGTCCTTATGGAATAATTAACCTACTCACCAGTCCTTACTAGTTTCTTCAACTTTTAACATCAAGCTCATATTTGAAGCCCATGGTCATCACATGCTTAAGGTCCATACCTATATTTCTAAACCTATAGATTTCTTTGAATAATCATGTGAACATTGAGCTAAGTGTTTTTCAAAATAACTTATTACAATTAGGGAACAAAGTAATAGAAAGCAATAAAGTGGGAAGCAAAGGAAAAGCAAGCAAATATATACAAACTATTTACAAACAAGGGATGAGAAGGAAAAGGATAAAAGGGAACTAAACTATCCTACCTATACTAATTCTAAACATCCTTATATATTTACTCCATGAAGACCCCAAGATGAGCAGTAGAAAATTAATGCTTGAGATACTACCCATTGATGTGTAGTGTGAAATCTGCTCCTTATAGATATTTTAATTTGAATGTGTTATCTCCAAGTGTTTCAAAAATTTGATACAGACCAATCCATAGAGGTATGAATTTGCCATGTTTGTCCTTAGGCTCAGATGCCTTGTCCTGAAGAAGAACTAAGTTTCCCTACCTGAATACCTTGACCTTTGATCACTTTTCAAACTACCTTTTCACTATGGTCTAGTGCCTACTAAATTTATAAAAATCTTCTTCTCAAGCTTCCTCCATCTGAACTATGTTAAATAGCCTTGAGTTTGTGAATTCTTTGTCTTCCCCCATATACTCTTTCATAGACTTGTAAGTTGTAAGCTTAAGTGTGATGGGGAATATGATTTTTTGACCATATACCAATAATAAGGGATATGATTTAAGGGCTTGTTTGAATCTTGTTTTGTCTACCCAAAGGGCATATTTAAGTACCTTATGCCATGTTCTTGGTTTATCTATAATAAACTTATTAATTGCCTTCATCAAGTTCTTGTTCATTAATTCAAACACTCCATTGCCTTGAGGGTAATGGTTGGATGAGATCTTGAGGATAATACCATTATCATATTCCCATTATATCATTTTGATGGATATGAATGCAAACTCATTATCACATACCAAAGAGAGTGGATTCCCAAAGCTAGTACATATGTTTTCTTCTAAAAACATGATTGCTTCTTCAGTTATACATTATTTGGTAGTTACTAATTTATTCCATTTGGTTCAATATTAAATAGATGTTAGAACATATTTGTGACCTTATAATGATTTAGGATTGATGACTCCAACAAAATCTAGTCCCCACTAGGCAACAGGTTTGTCAATCATGACTAGTTATAAAGGCATGATTACCTTTGGTTCTCTTTTGTGGAAAATTTGGCATGAATTTTATTCCCTCACATGCTTATGAGCATCTTTAAAGATGGTGGGATAATAGTGGCTATCTCTATATATCTTATGAGTTGTGGTTCTTCTAGATAGATGCCTACTTCCCAAATTTTCATGAAACATGCTCATGATCTCAGATGCTTATTCCTTGGATACACATCTTAAATACAAACCTTCAAAGTTACTTTGACATGATATTTCATTCCTAATTAGATAGTGAGTTTATTTAAACCTTAAGGTTATTTTTTGCTCCCTATTTAGTCTTATATGATAAGTTCCATTAATCAATAAGTGAATGATGGGATCATACTAGTCATTAGATAAAAAATTCCATTGATTAACCTACACAATACTTAGTTTGGGGATAATATTAGCAATCATTTTAATTAGACCTTGACACCTTACGAATTTTACAATACTCACCTCTATGTCATATTATTTAAGAACATACATCCACTTACCTCTTCACTCTCTATGTTCAAATTGGTTTACCATTAACTTGGTGGTTGGGTCTAGCAGAATAGCATGCACTTTATTCCCAAAGATGTAGTGCCTAAATTTATTGATGGTTTTGACTAATGAAAAATATTTTTTATCAATTAAATTATAATTTAACTCATCATTTTTCAATTTAGTGTTCATGAAAGAAATTTTATAGTCACACCCATCTATCTTCTGAGTTAAAACAACAATAATGGTGTGATCTGAGGCAAAAGATTAAAGGAAAAAGTCTTTTGAAAAGTCTAAACTTATCAAACCTGAGGCTTGACTAATTACTTTTTTGATGTCCCCAAAGGCCTTCTTTGATTCCTCATTATATGAGACTTTAGCATCATTCTTTAGCATATCATTTAATGATTTGATGATTTCTACAAAGCTAGAAATGAATTTTATCACAAAGTTTATTTTGCCAAAAAATTATTTCAATTCTTTTCTACTATTTCTAGGTTCTATATTTGATATAGCTTCTATTCTTTTAGTATCTTTATAAATTACATCTTTAGTAATAACATAGCCTAACAACTTTACCTCAGTTACACTAAAAATGATTTTTTGGGGGTTGAGGGAAATTTCATACCTTTTGCACATTTCAAATACCTATTGTAAATGCATGAAGTGGGCCTCCTTATTTTTATAGAAAATAGTTAGATCATCCATGTAAATTATGATGCATTTACCAATCAAACTTTAGAAATCATGGTACATGGCTCTCTATAATGTAGCTCATGCATTGATCAACCCATAAGACATTATTTTGTAGGCAAAGGTGTCCCACTTGGTTGTAAATGATTTCTTCATTCTATCTTCTTTATTCACTAGCACCTAATTGTATCCTAAAAAACCATCAAGGAATGACATAATAGTAGAACCAAAAATATTTTATATTACTTGGTCAAGAGATGGAAGATGATAATTATCTTTTTTAAATTCCTAAAATTAGTGGAAAATCTAATTCCACCATTATTTTTCCTAATTGGTACCAAATTGGCAACCCACATAGAATGTCTAATGGGAAATACAATTCTAGCATCCAATAATATCTTGACTTCTTTGAAAATCATGAGTTCTAAAATAGGATTTATAGGCCTTTGATTTTGCCTAAAATGTTTTCAATTCTCTTTGATAGGTATGGTATGAGCGATGATGCTTGGATCAAAAATCTTCAAGTCATCATATGACGAAGATATCACATCTTTATACTTTGTTAATAGTTTTTTTGTCTCTTTTATTTTCAACATTTGTACAAAATTTTCTAATGTTGAATAGATGAGGTTGATCTTAAGGTCCAAGATCAACTAAATTTTAGTCCTTCTCATTTAATTTATTAATCTTAGAGGCCTTAGATAGTTTATCCTGATCAAACAATATTTCTAAGGCAATCGTTCACTTGGGGATCTTATTGTCATTTAGTTGAACAACTCTACCATCAAATTTGTCTTCAAGGGTAGTTTCATCAACCTCATCTATGATTTAGGCCTCAAATTATCCTAAATTGGTCATGAATTTTAATATTTTTTGGTCATAATTAAATACCTATAGATATTTTACATTGTCTAGGACAAAAGGACATTGTACCAACTCAATGCTAAAGTTGGTGAGTCCTGGCGAGGCATAAGATTAGATGTAGTAGAGGTTATCTTATTATCAGCTATATTTTCTTCCCTAAGGATGGAAATAATATTGAAATCATCAAAAGACTCAAATAAAACCTAAACCCTAAATTTTTACCTCTTAAGATATGACAATTTGTACTGATACTTATTCCTTACCCGATTGACTACTAGTTCTAAGTCACCATAAACCCGTAGTTCATTGACTCTATTTTTGATGGAAAATTGTAGTCCTAGGATGAGATAATCATACTATATGAGATTATTGGTACATATAAATTGGAATCTATAAGAAACATGATAATTATTACCGATAAGGTTGGTTATAACAATGCCTACTCTAGACCTAGATTTACACTTGGCACCATAAAAATGCATCTTCCATAATCTAGGAATGATATAAGAATGTTTATGATTACCTATATTGGTATTTTAAAGAGTGAATACCCTTAAATTAGAGTCAATTATTTTGACTCTTTCATTCACTGTATTATATTCAGTGATCATATGTTTCATTCTAGGCTCTCTTTCAAGTCTAATCTGGTTTGGAACTATTTTGCAGGGCAACCACAGATGAGAATAGTCTATATACATATAACCATTTAAATATTTTATCCATTCTCTACTTAAAATTAGTCTATAGGAATTAGGAATATCCACCACTTGGATGTCTATGAATTATTGGACTCTTGGCTCAGAAGCTAGTTACATGTGAACATTTAACAATTCCTCAATCACTTTGACCCTAGACTTATCTAATTGTGTGACAACTCTACAAATTTAATGGGGGTCAAACCAAGTTTTTTATGAATACTACATGCATGATATTAATAGAGGCATTAGAATCTAATAAATAAGTATGCAAGTTCTTACCAAACATTTTGACCATAAGTAGGAAGGGTGGAGACTCTATTTTAGCTTTGTACATAGTAGCATTAGAATTATTAGTTTTAAGTGGATTTCCAAGTTTTTTAGATTAATACTCAAGTAATAGATCCCTTTATTTTTTAATCTATCTCAATTCATTAAAATTTATATTAGCTTTAATTTTCTTCATATCCTCCACAATATTATAACCATTCGTATTTGAAGAATTAGAAGCATCAATACTATGCATAGAAATAATTCCATTTGGAAGCTATAGATTATTATATAAATTAGTGTTTAGAGGAGTGCTAAAGTTGTTTATAGGAGTTGAAGTAATCAAGAGATCCTTCTAATCCCTATTCCTCAGAGGATATGTCTTCTTTAAGAACTAGTGGAAAGCTTGGATTTCTTTAGGAACGTCATCAAGTTCATTGTCTTCTTGGAAGGGTAAGTCAAATATTTCCACCATGAAATCTTGGTCAGATGATTTAGAAGATCCATATGTATCTAAACCATTATCTTTGTTAGGTACTACCTCAAAAGTGTCTAACTCTTCTTTAAATGTTTCAAAAGCTTTATATAACTCAATGCAATCAATTTCTCCATGCATAACATTACAATGAACTCTACAATAAATAGGGAAATAAATATCAATAAGGTTTATATAAATTGTTTTCTTATCATAATATGATTAATTATTCTTATTATTATGAAAAATATCATTCTAAAACCTATTAGTTGGTCTATTAAACCTTTGAAAAGAGAAGTTTTTACCAAAGCCTTCTCTAGTATTCAACTTGCTTTTACAACTGAAGGAAATCAATACTAAGCTTTTATACCATCTTTAATATAGAGTCAGTCTCTCTCTTTGGAGTTTAAGAGCTATGAACCTTATTATCACCAAATTTTTATACTAATTCCTTTTGATCATTTGGATTAAATTTGGTGGCAGCATGGCTTAGGAATCTTAAGTTCTAATTTGGAGAAACATGGCTCAACGGTAACTAGTTCAATGTTAGGATCTAATTTAGGGTTGCCCTATTCTAACTGTTATTAGGAAATAAATTCAAGGTGGGCATATATGGATTAACATTTGGTATGGAATAATCCATTTGTCCTTGAGTCTGCATTTGGTTATAAATGATCACTACTTCATAATAGGCATGGGATAAGGTGGTTATGATTGGAAGAGATCTCTTCAAGAACATAGAAGTAATAGGATCTACTACATATTTATAGATTTCTAAATCCAAAACCTCATCAAGTTTGTAGGGATTTATGGTCTGGCTATTCATTTTTTAGAACCTATAATTAAATGATCTTATGGACTCACTAGAATCTCTTTTGATGGTGGCAAATTATTGGTATAGGATACAAGGACTAATAACCTTAAAAAACTAGTCAATAAAGATATTATTAAAAGTATCCTAGATGGTAATGTAATTATCAAGAAAATTAAGAAACCACTCATATGAAGAATCCATAAATGTAAAAGGAAATAACCTACATGTTACATCTTCATGGGTGACATTTAACAATCTTAATGAAACTTTGAATGATGTAATGTGTTCTTCTATAGCTACAATACCGTTTGGACTAAATGTTGGCAACTATTTCTCAAGATTTTGGGAGAGATCATGTACTACACCTGGTACATTAATGGAAGAATCACCTAACCATGCCATACCTCAATGTAGGTTAAATATAGGAGTACCTCAGAGTGGTGAAGTTGTTAAAGACTTCAAATGTCTATGCCTACCTTTATCTCACCTAGCCTTCTTGTGGATCTGTAGTTCAAGTAGAGCATCCCTTATTTATAAATGTGATCTCATTCTAATTTTAGGAAGTTCCATCTTGAGGACCTTAAATTATATTTGAAATATGATGTGTCAAGTTAATATTTGAAAAGAACCAAGGTTAAACTTGCACATTAAGTGAACTTTAAAAAGATTCATGTAAAATACAATAAAGGACTAAGATCTTTAACTAAACTATCTCAAAAATATGTCCAAATACGTAAATATGATCGATTTTTACACTTCTAAGCTCAAATGAGTTCTAATTTTCAAAATATCTATGAATATTTAACCAAAGTGGCTATTATTAACCTTAAACCTATTAAATTGATAAAGTTAGAGCTATCTTAACCACAATCATGTGTATACTTTCAAGGAACTCTAATATTTGTCTAAAGAAGCACAAAGATGGCTTTGAAACCATAAAGATCACCAATATTTACATAAATACATTAAAATAAATGCAAATCATCAAATAATATCATGATCTTTGACCAAAATACACTTAAACTAACAAAGATCCTACAAATTTACAAAGAGTTTTAGGCCCTCCTTCTATGCCAATGAAGATCCACCTATTGATGCCTCTAAGTGTATCACAGATGCTCTTAGTGTTTAAAGAACACTTATCATTTTAAAATTCAAATAATTTAGAGCATGAGTTGTAAGTAATGGTGATCTGGTCACCTATAATAAAATAATAGTAGAACAAGTAGACTATTCCATAATATTTTTATTATTTAGTGGTTGGGAGCCATCGTGGTCCATCTAAAAAATATATTTAAAGTATGAATAATCTATGCTATTATTAGTGAATTATGATCCAAATCTAAACTAAATACTAATCTAAGTGAATATTTATAATGGAAGATTACACTAGGGTGATCTAGTTAAAAAAAGAATAAAAAGAAAAGGTATTTCAAAAATAAAGTATGTGATTGTTGATCTTTGTCTCAAACATCATGACAAGGCTTAAATTCATACTGAACATGCATTTAACCAATGTATAATTTAAAATAGCATACACTCAAATTCCACTATACACTAGGCAAGTATCTAAGGATAATATGAATAAATACAAGTGAGAATTGACTTTGATTTAAAGATCTACTACTACAATCAAATAACACTCGCACATATTTAAAAAGAGCAAATAAAATGAAGCAAATTTGAAGACATTATACTAATTTCACATTGGCCCAAATTAACAACCCTGCATTAGAGATGCACATCCAAAATTATTAAAAAACCCTTCAAATCTAAGATCTATAACATACAATTGAGAGAGAAGCCATGATAATAATTCATACAAACAATTGAGACAAACTTTATAGTATTCCCTACTTGTATTAAATTCCTCCAAAAGTTACAAAGTAGTTTTATCTCTTAGAACTCTCCCACCTTTTTTTACAATAGACAATGCTCCTTTTATAGAATATAAGGAAGCATGTTGGTAAGTTGCGTCAACTGACAAGTGTACAAAGTAAAGACAATTATCATTTTAAAAAGTTTATAGAATACAATAAAGTATTCCAAATAACCTGACCTTTGGAAAAGTGCACCAACAAACTTTCACATGCCTTTACAAGAGAATATTACATTTTTTAAATATTAAAAAATTCATATGGAACATAATATTTTTAACTAGCTGGTGGGCCATGTGTTGATGCAACTTCTTACTTATGTTGAAGGATATTCATTCTATAGTGTTAGTCATTGATAAATTCAAGATCAATTGTTAGTTTTAATAAAAGTTCTTATCTATAGAATTATAAGTCCCTAAAGTGTTATTCAACCTTTTCCATAGTTTGTTTGATGCACTTGACATCTATTTTCTTTTCAAAGGAGAGAAGTAGACCCATGGATTTTTTATTACCTTTAGTTCCCTAGTTTTCTTCTTGTTTTCTCACTTATTACATGAATTTTAAGGTCCTTTGTTTGAACTCTTCATCTCTAATGAGACCTAATGGGTTGAGGGTTGTAAGCTCTTTGATCAAGCTATCTAGGGTATGAGATATTTCACCTTCTAGCTACTTGAAGTCTTTAGCAAGGTTTTCCATATCCTTGGATAAAATATCTAGGGCTTTAATGTTATAAACCAATATGGCCATGGCCATATTCAAATGTGCCTTGCTGATAGTTCTAAAACCTAGGGCTAGATTCTTAGACAAGGACTTAATCATTTCCCTTATCGAGAAGCTTGTGACCTACCATTGGGCAACTTGGCCTATTGCTTTAGAGTTTTTCATCCCTATATCTTTTTATCTTGCTTTGGTTGTTTTCAAAGAGATAAATAGTCTTACCATGACATCCTTAAAACTCTTAAACCCATCTTCATGAATAAACAACATAACAACCTCTTTGAAATTCTTATTTTTGTTTTATTATTTTTTAGAATAATGGAGTTTTATTCCTAATTAAATAAATAAGTATAAGTAGGGTAAATCATTAAATAATTTGAAATAATTAAGCCACTAATTTTTATAAATGGATTATATTTTTACCTTTCCTAAAAATAGTAATAATAGAGATAAGATCAAACTTAGTTGGAAAATGACTGAGATGGATGTTGCAGGGTTTAGAAATTTTTGTGTAGGCTTGGGAGACTATCCCAAATAGAATACTAGAGTTCATTTTTAGATCAGGTATGAGCACTAAAAGTGGGATACCCTACTATTTGAACTTATAGTCCTTTGTATTTATATTGTCTAGGTGATCTAAGTTTTATGGGTTCTATTTGGTAGGTTTGTGTTATCCTGTCAGTGAAATATCAAAGCCCAAAAGTATGTGAAGATCACTATGCATATATTTAATCTTCAAATCCATAGGAGCTCTTTATGTTTGAACTTGAATGGAAACTTATGAAAGAGAGAGAAGGGTTTAATGTGTAAAATATATGTTAAATGCACTTCACACCCTATGTGTGCTCACACTACCTACATACCAATACTTTGAGAGGAATCAAGATAATGTAGTTCTCCCATTGAAGTGTTTGGTGTAACTGTGTATGAAAATATAATTAGGTATGAAACTAGGTGTATTTTAGATGGCTAGGGGCTAGTGTAAGGGTTTGAATAAGCTTAGAATAATATTGGAAGGCTATATGCAGAGAATAGAGAAAAGTGCTTGAATGTACTTGCTTATACTCTTTCTTCTCTCTTGTAAATGAGTTTCAACCCATCTAAATGGACTTTGAATGACCTTTTATAGGGAAATTAATTATTTTAAGTTAAAATTCATTCATGTTAGGCTGACATGAATTAGGATAAATATTCAAGAAAATATGATTGTTAGTACCAAAAGTACATCTAGACAATAACACCTAAAATAAGACCTTGGGCTTTAGTGATCCTATCCAAGCGAGGCACTATTGTCTAGAGGGAATGAGACCTAGGGGGATGGATTTAGGATAGAAAGAGATACTTGGGTCTGTAAGGGATAAGTTCATAAGGTTTTATATGATTGGTAATCAATGAAATAAAATCCTAAAAGGGTTTTGCAATAAAGTAGGAGGACCTATGGATTAAGTGTCTTTAGTCATTCTCAAGTAACCAAAATTTTCATTTTATATGACTACATTTCCCCCCCCACCCTTTATTCTAGTGATGTATCAAAGTGAAATAATAGGATAAATAAAAAAAATAAAAATTTTACTTAAATTTACTTGTAAAGTGAAGCCCATGAAGCTTGAGTGATGTTGAGTAATACTAGATGGTGCATAGAGATAACATTATGCAAGTGTGAATCTATGAAATGAAATAAAGCGTAGATAAATTCTTATTATATGTGATATAAAATTTAAAAAAAATAAAAAATATGAGTAAAAAAAAAAATGAAGAGAAAGGAAGGAATACACCTCACCAGTTATGTGAAGTAATACAAAACCTGTTGTGATCTTGAGCAAGGCTAAGTAATACTATATTGTGCTAGAGGATGTTGTAACAAAAGTTCTATCATGAATAAAGTTAAGTGATCAATTCTCCAAAAAGTGTCTCAAGAATACAAAGGCTATCCCTTTATCTCCATTGTCACCTACTAAGTGAAGCTAGATGATCATGCATATGATAATCAATGTCTAAACTATATATCTAAAACCTATGAATAGGTGGCTCAAGAATAAAAAAGGATATTAATTTAGATCAATAATTTCCTACTATGTTAAAATAGATGATCTTGCATGTGATAATTGATGTCTATAATGTGTGTCTAATCTATCTAAATAGGTGGCTCAAGAATATAAAGGTTGGCCTTTTGGCTCCATCATTGCCTCATGAAGTGAAGCTATGAAGTGATACTAGTATATAATATATGTTATATGATATGGATCATGGATCCCATGTATATTATAAAAATATTAAAATGTGGTGTGGATAGCTAAATATATACTAGAAACAAGGCCACTCTTGGCCATTCTAAAAGATGGAGATTAGGCCTATATGAAAGCCACTCTGAAACTGATGCACTAGGCTTATGTGAAATCTAATTTAGGAAATTTAGTACTCAAGAAGTTAAACTAGTATGAAATTTCAAATTTAAAAAATATGCTAACCACTTGTAGATGGATTAAGGCACACAATTATTGAGAATGCCTGGGTAATAAACTAAACTTGAAAACAAAATAAGACCAATGTGCCATGAAAATTACCCCCAATCATTGGCATCTGTAACATGGATTATGATTTGAATTTTATGTCAACTACCTAATTTTAAAATACAAGTGAGATCCATCATGCTACACATGTTACCCCATATATCTAGATTCCTTGAGAAAACTATACTAACATTGCTAATTTTGACTGATCTGGATGTACAAAAACTATAGCATAGCTAAAAATTTTCTTGTTATTGTAAAACCTAGGTGTTTTTATACCTAGAAAAGAGAGGCAAAGTAAGGACACCCTTATGTTTGGTGATACTATCCATTTTTGATGCTATTGTCTTATGCTAAAACTAATTGTTGATCTAGAATTATCACTATTATTTTGTTCTATTCTAACTGGTTTAACCTCTGGATTATTAACTAGGTGATATGAATGCTAATATTTTGACTACTAGGATATTTTATCTCTATGACAAAAACCCTATTTATTTCCCCCTCTTTTGAGGGTAGGAATGATTGAACCTATAATTACTACCCTTAGAATAAAAGAGTCTTGTAAGTGTGTTATGTTGCTTAGATACATGATATACCAATGATATTTGACAATATATCTCTAAATATCATAATGTTTGTATTGAGATATTGTTACATCAATAGGGGTATTCTTATATAGATATAACAATGTAAACACATGTGTAATATATTGAACTAGAACTAGAAATGTTAGTTGTTAGTTGTCAAGGAAGTATGGAGCATGATGTCCATCATGGCATCCAAGAAAGCAAGGAAATGCATGATATGGTTCATGGCATTTTAACAATTGAAAAATATATCAAATGACATGCACATGGAGCAAGAATCAAGAAGCATACAAGAGTGGATAAGGGGCCAAGTAAATAAGCGACATGGGCATATGTCACTCATACTGGAAAACAAGAATACAAAGCATGTTCAAATCTCACATACATATATAATTGAAACAAATGGCTGTAGTCACATAGAAGAGTAAAGGCAAAGGACATTGGAAAACATCCTAAGGCACACACATGAATAGAAGAAAAGGACATTGGTAAATGTCCTAAGGCACACATAAGAAAAAAAACTAGAAATGGAAATGCAATCACATCTAGATACTTACAAGAAAGGAAAGCATGTAAAAACTAGAAATACAATTGCATCTAAATAATCAATACAAGAAGTGAAAGTATGTAAGACATATTAGTATAATACTAGTTATATGCTAGGAAATATAGAAGTGCAAGATATTAGTGAGTGTCAATGTGGTAATCTATGTAATCTAGTAATTAATGTATGTCAACATGATAACTAGAGTGTGTGGTGTAAGAATGACATACCCTAAATGGTGTAGTCATGTATAAGATTCCCCTAGTGGGAAGATGTATCAATGTGCATTTTGAATGTAAAAGTAGGATGCCCTCTCAATGGGTAGAATGAAACAATCAATGAACTAGAAGTCACTACACACACTCAAAGAAGATCAAGTGAAGCGTGGTAATGTAGATAATCAAAAAATAATAGCATATAGAAACAAATTTAAGTTTAACATAGTAGTATAAATTTAAAACATGGATGATGCATACAATCTAATGTTTTTGGTATTTTTGAATTATTCAAATGTTTTTTGTATTTTGAAATTTTGTATAAGCTATGTACAATCAAGTAAAAGAGATTATGTACAAGTAGGTTGGGATAGGGTGATACTAAATGATGAGTCTCATCTGAGACTCCCTATCATGGTGTCTTGTATCAAGGAGTGAAATCATGCATGAATGTGAAGCATAATGAAAATACTGAGACTATGGCTCTAAAAGCTATATATGTTTTAGATGCTCTAAAATCTTTAAAGTACAAATTGATTGTGTGGTCCTGCTATAACTCTAAGAAGTGGATGTAAGTTTAGGGATCTTAGGGACCCATTTAGAACTAGGAAAATCTCTTTGAATATGTGATTTATGTGTAGACCCATGATATCTCAATGAAACTACTCTAGGTATGAAAACTATAGCTAGTAGCTATCTAGAAACCTAAAGTTATAGAGGTGTATGAACCCTCTATACTAGAAATGGATGTGTCAATTATGTTTGAATTTGTATTAGAGGAAGAACTATAATTAGTGGGGAAATTGAAATTGGTAGAGAAGATAGAACTAATGACTAAAAAGTAGATGGATTTGAAGTGGGTAGTGATAACTCATATATAACTCCACCAACTATGATAACCTAGTTAACATGAATGAATTTCATGCATCTATGCACTATATATGGTACTTCTCAAATTTTATAAATTCATGGGTGACCAAGTAACATATCAAAAACTCATGCATTGGGAACTATAGTGAAATGTATGGTCACATGTGTTGGACTAGTCTATAAAGGAAGTACAATCTCACCCAATGAACTATGTATGTTCCCACTAAATCTATTGATAACTATATCTATCAGGGTGATATCTTGATCTAAATAACCCAAATTTTATAATAATGTAATGGTCCACATATTGACACTAGAACCATTATCAATGAGAACACTGTGAATGGGCTGATTATGAATATGTGCTCTGATAAAGAGTGCACTATAATTTAAATTATCCTCTATAATCTCTTGATTTGAGAAGGATATTGAAGGTCTAGCTATAACTCTAGACTCATACACACTGATCATACCAATCAAAGGATGTAACTCAAATGAAGGTGCCTAGTATGTAAATGGTGGTGGATGTGCATGATATGCATGGTGAACCCCTGATGTGTCCCCTATATCCTATTTTGAATGTTGTGGAAATGGATCTGATAATATTTTCAAATTTTTATCTTCTATTTTTTTTCCTATAGAGGCTCAACTAAAGTTCTAAGATCAAGTAGGTTGTCATCTATCAAGTCCTATATCTTATGTCTCAAATTGATGCATCTATTTGTAGTATGGCCTAGTGCCCTGTGGTAATTGAAAAATGTTTATTGATCATATACCTTAGGAAGAGGTTTGGTTCGATCAACTTCCCAAATAGGAGGGAGAGATATGATATTACAATCCAAAAGCTATTAAAAACTCTTGGCTGGAAGAATTGGAAGATGTGAGAAAGTACATCAAGGGGGTATTAATAAAACTATATGCTGAGGAGACTTTGAATCTATATTTATTATAGGTTTATTCTACCCTTTTGTATCATTGAACTTGACCTTGTATGGGTATTTTTTGTTACTCTTATTAGTTTTGTCTGGAATGCTTGTATACTCGAGTTTGCCCATTGAAATGAGTTTCACTTCTCTTTCATTTAGTGTATGACATAATCTAGTGAAGGAAGAGAATATATTGAACATAATTTATTTATAAAGTGCTGGTATAAGACTCTATTTGAAGAGGTCTTGTAACTCCTAATCTTCCATGGGACTAGTCATCTTAGCCGAGATGGTCTTATACCAAAGAACATAATCTATGAAATGCTCATTTGGTCATTATTTCTATTGATAAATTTGAGTATATGAAACCTTATCACCAATGTTAATGCTAAAGTGTGATAATAACATGTTAGCTAAAGGGTTGAATGCATGTTCTGATTGATTTGGTATATTATAGAACCATTGTAAAGTATAATCCTTTTGGCCCTGTCGAAATAGATTAGTAAGTAGCCAGTCATTGGGTACATAATCCAAGTATGCTACATGAAAATATCTTAAGTGCATCTCTAGATCACCCTTGCATCATAAAGAGTGAGATTGGGTTGAATAAGACCTTATGGAAAGGGTGTAGAAGCAATATGATGTGCCAATGGTATATATAGAAGAGCAAAAGAATCCAAAGCCTACGTAGATCTAGTGGTACCTTGATCAAGAGTTTCACCTTGGATTGAAGAGATATTATCTCTTACACAAGGGATACCAAATCAAGAGATAGGGATGTACTAGCTATAATTGGTGGCATAGAAGAAGGTTAGGTTGTTATAGAGGGTTATTGAGACATAGTTTCTCCCATAGTGTTATTTACAACTAGTTTGTCTATGGTTTGAGAATATTGAGCACTATTAACTTTTTTTGGTTACTCTTATATAATTTTAAGCATGTCATCTTGAATATTTGGATGTTTTGTTAAGAGTTCTTAAAGTTCTCTTTTATCAGTTTCATCAAAACTAGTATATTGGGCCATTGTGAAAGTAGGAAAATAATTTATAATGTGTTTGAATGTTTTGCAATAAGTTTTAATAGGCAATGTGATAGAGAAGGAAAGTATTGAATATAATAAATGAAAAGACCTAAAGATAATTAATTGGAATTTGTGAAAAAAGGATACAGAACTCTCAAACATGTAAGGTGATATCTCAAGAAGTAAATAGGTACCAATACATGCAACTAGGGATTTTTTCAAAAATATTTTTACAAAATACTATGAATTTTTAGAATTGAAAATAAAATTTTGAGTTAAGTATTCAAGAAAAAAATTAGAAATTTATGGGAAAATGCTTAATTTAATGGGACCTAGTAGATGCAACTAGGGATTTGAGAAAAATAAATTTTTGAAAATTACTATGAATTTTTGAAATTTGAAGTGATTTTCTAATCTGAATATGCATCTAAAAATTTAGAAAAAAAATAGAAAATTAATGGGAGCTAGTTGATGTAACTAGGGTGCTTGAATAAATTTCTTAAAAAATTAGTATGATAATTTTAAAATTTTGATATGAACTTATATAAAAATTTTAGAATTTTGCTTGAAAATTTTTGGAAAAATTAGAAAATATTTCTAAAATTAGCAATATATTTTTCCTAGTGTTTGGAATGTGTTTGTATGCAAAAAGGACCTCTTATATGCTAACTAGGGTTTTAAAAAAATATATGATAATTTTACAATTAATTAATTTATTTTTTAATTTTAAATGTACAAAAAAATTAGAAAATTATGGAAAAAAATAAAAAATAATTTACCCTAGGGTTTCTAGTGTTTTTGTGCAAAAATTTGAAGTAAGTCAAGTTCACCAAATGTTTTATTATTTTTTAGAATAATGGAGTTTTATTCTTAATTAAATAAAAGGGTTTGATTAGGGTAAATTAGTAAATAATGTGAAATAATTAAGCCACTAATTTTTTTAGATATATATTGTATTTTTACCTTTTCTAAAAATAGTAATAATAGAGATAAAATCAAACTTAGCTAGAAACTAACTGAGATGGATGTTGCAGGTTATGGAAATTTTTTTGCAAGCTTGGGAGACTATCATAAATAGGATCCTAGAGTTTGTTTCTATATTAGATAGGAGATAGAAATTTGGGAAACCCTACTGTTCAATGTTATAGTCCTTTTTTGGCATTGTTGTCCAGGTGATCTGATTTTTCTAGGTTTTATTCAGCAGGTCTATGTTACCATGTCAATGAAATATCAAAGCCCATAAATATATGAATATTAATTGTGTATTTGTTTTAATATTAAAATCTCTAGGAGCTATTTATGATTAAAATTTAATTGAAAATTAGGAAAGAGAAAGAAGGGTTAGTGTGTAAATGATACACTAGCTACACTTCACACCCTGTGTGTGGGCATGCTACCTAAATACCAATACTTTCAAGAGGGATCAAGATAATGTAGTTCTCCTATTGAAGTGATTGGTGAATTTTTTTATAAAAATGCAACTAGGTGTGAAACGGTATGTATTTTAGATGGATATGGGCTTGTGTAAGTGTTTGAATTAGCCTAGAATAATATTAGAAGGTTCTATGTAGAAAATAGGGAAAGTGCTTGAATGCACTTGCTTGTATTCTTGTTTCTCTCTTATAAATGACTGACAACCATTCTAAATGGACTTTAAATGGCCTTTTATAGGTAAATTAATGATCATGGGTTAAATTAATTCACATTAGGTTGAAATGAATTAGGACCAAAAGTATAATTGGATAACAACACCAAAAATATGACACCCTAGGTTTAAGTGCTCTTGTCTAAATTAGGTGCTATTGTCTAGAGGGAATGAGACTTGGGGGGTGGATATGGGCCTAAAAGAGCTACCTAGGTTTGTAAGGGTTAAGTTTGGAAGGTTGTGAATGACTAAGAATTAGTGAAACAAAATCCTAAAAGGGTTATGCAAGCAAGTAGGACTTATGGATTAGGTATCTTTATCCATACTCAAGTAACCAAATTTTGCATGTTATTTGACTAAAATTTTTTGGTAGTATACCCTTAATAATTATTTTTAACTACCTACTTTAATTCTGGGTTACTTTGAGGATATTTTCTTCAAATATATTATCTTGTCTAGGCTTTTGTCCAGATATTGGAGTTACACTGATAAATGGTTCAACCTTTTGGAAGGTGAACTCTTCACCTCCTACCATAGCCTTTTTATTAATTACTCATTTCATGATGGTAGACTCTAGATTAAACCTAACTCCTACTAATGATTTAGTCACTTTTAGAGTAGAAATCTCAACTTGTGCCTCAATTAAAGTTTTGGAAGTATCTATTTGAGTACCACTTAGCCCCCGAGGGTCAGTCATCATTTTCTTGCTATTGTAGCTCTACAATCCAAAGCTTGAGTTCCTCATGAACATGAATTTTTATTTAATTTGTCATTTCCTAATGGTGTTTCATGGTTGGTATCTTCTATAGCTTTCCATTTAGTAACCATTTATGAATAGTTGGTCAATGAATTGTGTTCTCATCACTAAAGATATTGATCACACTCAATGGATGAGTGAAGGTCAATATGGGTTTCTTTGGTCCTACAGACACTAGTGCTAATTTAACCTTTCTTTTCTATGAGAGAGAAATGAGAACTAGGAAAAATTTTATCTCCTTTCCCTTATCCTTCTCTACCTCTTATTTCTCCTTAGTTTTAGGTTAAGTTTCTTCCACTTATTTTCCTTCTTCATATGACCCATAGGCGCTATCCAATGTTTTTAATGCATCTTCTAATGTTTCACCTAGATCTAATGAAATTATGTATATATACTTAATGGGAGACTCTAGTATTTTAGGTTGGGCTAAAGATGATGCCCCTTCACTAGGTCTACTTTCTTCATGCCTCTTTTCAATCTGTGCTTAAGTTTTTGTGCAACTTGTGTCTTAGGCTAATGTGTTTCTATACGTTGTTGTGTTGGAGGAGGTATAGAAGATTTAACCCCCAATAGGTGGTAATAGCTTAGACCAAGTTGACAAATGTCATCATTTCCATTCTAATCTATCATCAACCTTGCTTTTGGGTTGATGTTTAATTTCTTCAACCTTATCAAGACTTCATATAAGGATGAAAATTTTATGTACATATGGTCATAAGGACCTAGGTGATGCTCATAAAACACATTTATTTGCTTGTATTTCAAATGTTGTATGAACTTATCATTTAGGTCCCATTACCTTAAGTCATCGTGTTATAATTCAAAAGAGGCTCTATGTCTAGTAGCATCTTCAATGTTGTTCCAATACTAGAAGATGGTCCTACTAATAGCTAAGGGTAGAATATGTATAAATCCTTTATTTTTCTCTCTATAAACACCATCTATACCATTGTATATTTAAAATCCAACTTCTTATTTAGCTAATTTATTTAGAACATGGACTAGCAACCTCAATGGAGTGAATTATGTTCCATAAATATGGATGACTATGTAGTCCAAGTAAAATCATATGTCCCCAATGGGTTCAATGGATTTATTTACCAATGGGTTAATCTTTGGCATAGGGGTTCTCATTAAGGCCTCGTTCAAATTAGGATAGATGAAATCACATATAAATTAAATGTGTTCTCTATATTTGAAGATTTGTAGCTCAGATTAAAACTGAGACACTATCTATGTTCTCTTTGGAGACCATCCCTTAAAGTTAGGGATCTCAATTATGGCAAGTAGGGAATCCTAGAGGTAGGAAATCATATATAATTCTCTCTTAGTCCCTTTATTTCATATTAATATCTATCTACATAAGCATGTGCTGATAAGTTCACCAATAGGAAGAGTTATCTCATTTTCAATCATATAATATACCAAGGGTACCTATATGCTATCTGCATAAGTAGTTGTGGGGATTAAATAGAGTCTATTCATCATGGTCATTATTAATTTAATTCTATGTCATAATTGGCTAATGGGAATGGTCCCACTAGGGTAAAAGAACATGGCTTCTAAAATATAGCCATAGTGCCAAGATGGTTTTGACGTCATTTTTCTTAGGCCACTCAACAAGTGTGGGTACATTTACCCAAGGTTTAGTAATATTGTAGTAAATTTCAAATGTAATGGGGGAGATATAGGTAACGAATTTATGATTATGTTCATTGATTAACATGTCTTTTTCATTTTACATTCTTTAAAAAAGGGTGAAGAACATCTATATAGTAGAGTACTTCTGGTTTAGCTACTGCATGTTGAAGGATTGACATTTGTGCTACAACTATGTTGTAATACCTTGTCTTGAAGGATAAAATCTTCTCATATTGTTTGGTTATGGGTCATAATTCCTTAATTATCCAAAAAATCTTTGACCTATTTTTTTCTCTAGTGTTCAAGGACATGGCATCGAGTACTATGTCTTTAAAGAGCCTTCCATTTAAGTTCATTGTCAAATATAACTTTGTATATTATTTGTGTTACTTCTGGACTACCATGACTATGAGTTTTTAAATTTGCTCAGCAATGGTCTATAGATTATCTCTAGATTAGTTTTTACTTGCTCAAACAACAATTAGATTCTTTCTAGATCGACTGTGGCTAATTTAGGATCAAATTAGGTATTTAAGTAGAGGCTATGGTTTCTCTACAAATTCAATGGTGATGGTTTACTTGGAATTATGTGAATTCATTCATTGGATTTTATTTAGATCTTTACATTTATACATTGCCTTTACAAGCCCACAAAATCTCTTGTTTTATCATTTTGTGCCAATGTGGTATCCTACTAGTAGATTTCATAACACTTTTCATAATTCTTATGAATAATTATCTATTGCCTTTTAAAATCTACCTTTTTTTTGCACCATCTAATATTTGTGCATGAATCAATGTGGACCATTGATCTCAATCCTAAGACTTGCATGCCATTGGTCCTTGTCTATATTAGGCTTCATGATTGTACCACTTGGTGGTTTTGTGGGCCTTTGAAAATATGTACATCATTTGTTTGTATATTACCACACTTATGTCATGTTGTAGTCTCATGATTTCCTAAATATTTGTTGAAAATTCCACCTTGATTTTGCACCATCTGATCTTCTTGTCTAATGAAGTGTGAATCATAGATCTTGCAAATGTACACAAACTTTAATTAGTATCAAGATATATAAAGAACTTAGGCTATATAATTTAGGCTATAGCTCTATTTTTTTGTTAATAAACATGAAATGAACTTTAGTCTAAATTTTTTAGGTTAAGTTTAAAACACATAAATAAGGGGGGGGTGAATAACAAAGATCTAATATAAGATTTTAACTTAGGGTTTTACCGTGTTAATAAACATGATAAAATTTTAGATTAAACATTTTATGATAATGAGATATTGTTTTAAATTAAGCTCATTAGGCTCAAAAGACCATGGGGAATACATAGACTAAGGTTTGGGTCAATGTTTTAAAACATGACTAAATTCTAGGATGATATTCATGCTTAGCCCATGCAAATCTTAAACTTAGCTATAAGGATATTGAGTCTAGACATGGCTTTAAATAAACTAGATTAATCTATGGAAGACCAATTTTGACATTGAGAGGAAAGTATTAAGTGTATTTATCTTCTGAGTGAATTATATCTTGATCTAAATTTTGATGGTATCATGGAGGTTAATGACAGCCTCATAGGTATCAATGACATTCACATAGATATCAAAATTAAGCTCTGATAAATTTTCATATGAGGCTAAAATTTGACAGCCTCATAGATGTCAATAATGGTCTCACAGTTATTAAATGATGGGCATGAGAGACACAAATTTAATTCCTACAAGTAGTTGGTCCCATAGAAGCTTGGGTTTAATACGATCCATCATATTATCTCATACGATTAAGCACAAACCATTGATCATGATATGAATAGATGCACACTATTGGTCCCTACATTCATAAAATGGATTGAGTTAGCTTAGGGTCATATAAAAATTACACTAAGTCATATTCCTAAGTACTTGAAAAATAATAAAATGATGACCACTTAAATAAATAAAATCATAACACAAGATCTTATCCTAAGGCCCTTTTTATATTTAGTTCTAATATGGGGTTGCCACATGGTAACTCTATGGGGCTCCTAATCTTTGACTCTATTCACCCTGTGAAGAGTTCATAGAGATTTGATATCCATATGGGCTCCTAAAATTTATTTATTATGATCTAAGTAATAGAGCATGATTGGCTTGATGGATCAAATCCCTTTCATGTTGGATCTTTTCACTCCATCTGATCTTTGTCATTTAATGAAATACAAACCATCAATCATATGCAGAAGTAAGATATTTAAAATATATCTCAAGATAATGTAAAAAATTAGGCTAAAATATTAGGGCTAAGGTATTGTTTATGTTTAAAAACATGAAAGAGGGAACATGAGATATAAAGTGAGGCTGAGCTAGGAAAGTAAATCACCCTATAAACATGAAAGTTAGACCTAGTTTCAAATTAAAAGGGAACAAAGGAAGGATAAATATAAAGGAACCAAACATGATTTTTAGGCTAGGGCTTGGTCAATGTTAAAATCATGATTAAGTTTTAGCATAAAATTTTAACTTAGTTCATTGTATTTTTCAAAGTGTTCCTGCTAATTTTACTCCCACAAAATTTGGATTTAAACTGAAGGATATAAGAAAGGGTTTTCAAAGGATGGTTTCAAGGCATTTATAACATGGATTTAATCTTGAGTTCCTATATACCAAGTTATAGTAAATCCTAAATGAATATTAATCTGTAAAATTCAAGTGTAATCCATTTGATGAGTGTCCCATGAAACCTATAACTGAAGCATGAAGATCCACTGTTCTAAATATTAGTCAAAGTTAAATCAGGGTCATGAAAAAATAGCACACCTTTATTAAGTTTGGATGATTTTAAAATACAAATAATCTACAAAACATGTGAAGTTTTTAATTTTAAGGTTTAGAGTTGCACAAGGGTCCCTATTTTTTAGAAATGGGGGTATGTTGACCTCAACAACCCTTAAGGGATAGGTATAGAAAGAAATAGAATGTTGGGAGTCAGGTGTTGAATTTTTTAAATGAGTGAGGTGTTTAAGGGTTAGAAACTATTCTTAGAAACCAAATACATGTATAATTTATTTTGAAAATAGCCTTAGCTAAGCTTTCAGCCTACAAAATTTTTGAGTAAATCTGAAGTAAGGGTTTAATGAGTAAAACACCTCTAAAACTCAAAAAATTAAACAATAAGGTTTAAATTTTTTTGATAAGTTTAAGAATGGATCTTATATATTATTCCAAGTATCATTGGGTTAACAATAGGTTTAAAATTGTAGGTACTAAGGATTGTTTTGTGTACAAATGTAGAAGAAGATTTTTGAGAAAGTTACGCATAAGATAAGATGAATTTTTGGTTGATTTTAGCTATATAAACTTAGGCAAGGGTTAGAAAATTTTAAATTTACTAAAACGATACTATAAATATTTTTTTTAAGAGATACAAAATTTATTTTGAGAAATTGACCTATTATAGCAACAACTAGGTTTACACACCTAGAAACTTACAAAAATAGAATTTGAGAATGAGAGCTCAATCTCTTAAAGACCTATAGTTGTTTGATTTTTTGTAAGTTTTGACACATAAATAAATCATTGAGTTTTACTAAGACCTATCCAAAGTGTCTTAAAGAATATTTTTTAAAAGAAGGAGAGTAGATATGATGGATTGGTGACTAGTTAAGAATAGACCTAATGAGTAGTTGAATGGTTTAAAAAAAGATTGTTTGAGAATGGATTTTGAATGGAGTTGAGAAAAAGAGTGGATAAGTGAGGTTGTAATTATTAATGATATTAGAGAATAAAATGAATGGGAATTTCATAGCCTTCTTAAACATAGAAGAGTAAACTATGTATTAGGTGGTATTAGGGGATGATAAAGGGTGTTGGCCAAAGATGGATCATTATCTCATGAGTGAATATTTTTTTTCAATTCAGTAAGGTATATATTTATCAAACTAAAGACATAATAGTCAAGGTCAGGTAGAAGTTCATATTGAAAGTATAACAAAGATAAAGTGGCAAAGATGAAGAAGTAGACCAATACATGGTTACCAAAAGGAGTTAAGTGTAGAATAAGAATTTATAGAGATTAATCAATAGGTTAGGGAAAATATAAAGGAATAATAATCATATAAGGCATACAAATAGTAGGCCTAGTTTCAATAAAAGAAAGTCAAAAAGGCATTAGAGCCAGGTGAAGGTGAAAGATTAGGTAACTTGCAGGTATAGGTATCTGAGTGAGAAATTTGCATGGATTTATGAGTTATTTTATTTATTTCAATTATAAAATTTTGAAAATGATTTAGTATGGGATTTAAGTGTAATCAAATTATAATGTTTAATTGAAAATTTGTAAATGGGTGATGACAAATGCAAAATAGATAAGAGTGTCATTAGTCATTTACACTACACATAATCAAATAAAAAATTTAATTTGAAAAAATATGGGAGATTAAATATTTATAAAATTCAAAAGAACATTTTTTTAATCCTTATTTGTGTACAATATGAACCATGATATTTGATAGATAATAGTTTGGAAGATCAAAAAAATACTATATAGTAACATTTTAAATTAAAACTAAATATAAATTAGATAGATTAACATAATTGAGATGAAAACTCTAAAAAAATCATATATGAACATGTATAATGTCAATAATAGAAAGATTGACATGACAGGCATACAAAAAATTACATCTACCAACATAGTATCTTATTTTGGGTGAATGTCATATATGTATATTTAATGTCAAAAATTCATAAATTTCCATATAAGCATAAAAAAAATCACATATCATGTAAGACATCCTAATCATCAAATAGCCTCCTTCTCTTTTCTTTCCTCAAAGAAGACTCTCCTTGGGATGCCTTGATGGTAGATGGAGATCCCTCTGACTATGGGTCTTACACTCATAGCTTGATTGCAGGTAGACCTATTCAAATACAAGTATTATTATAAAATTAACATAAAATGTATTCAACCAATTATTGAGAAATTAATTTTAAACTACAATTAAAAAAATCATTTAAACATGCACTTATTACAAGCTTACAGTCCTACTCAATATATTTTTGGCACTCAAAAAAGTTAGTGGTAGGCTCAGTTATTTGACTAAGCATATGAAATAAGGAAGAAACATGAGAAGTCACCATACTAATCATCTGACTAGGACTATCCAATGTCAAAGGACAAACTTGCATACATAATACATTCATATAATTTATATTTTCCCCAACTAGATAGTAAAATTATTAAAACAAGTCCATTTTTACAATTTAAAATTAAAAATTAATATATACCTCTATAAGCACCTATTAAAATGACATTAAAATAGTAATGCCTATGTCTATCTGAGATTGTAGTGATGGAGGAGTATCTACTTGAGCCATCAATTGAATGTAAACAAGGTCTCAATTACTTTTATATAAAGTATTAAAGATATATATGGCAAGTTTTTGTTCTTTATTAAACCAAGAGGATATTTAATAGTATTGTACTTGAATTTTGAGATCCTTGATAGATAAATTTAACTTAAACTTACAAGGAAAATATACATAGACTAAATGTACATAGACCATATGACTAACTCAAAATTTTACCTTTGTATAAGTAAAAGGTGTCATCCTAATAGAGATAGATGCAGTTGTGGATGGGCCAACAACTAGATCCAAAAAAGTAAATAATGGTTATTTTAAATCAAATGTTACAAATATTGACTATGATGATGAAGTCACCATCACCTCTTGGAACATAAAAAATGACATATATATTATTCAATTTCTATGTAAATTAAATTCTAACTAAATTAAAATTGAAAATATAAATTAAATTTAACATGGCATTTATATAAAATATAACTATATTTATGTAGTGGTTGATGTCTACAAACCAAATGTGCATGCCAAAAAGTCATCAATTGTAGTTATATTATCCAATCCCTCTGAACCACCAATGACATTATCATAAGGTAAATTACATATAACTACATAATAATTACAAGGGTGGGGTCGGGTATGCACACTAGGTGGCATATCTATAACATTAGTCTATGAGAGCCTACACATATATTAAACTAATGAACTATAGAGGGCATCTCAAGCTCAAGTGGATTTTAGATATGGATCCTTGTAGGCCAATTAGGTGCATCATGCACACTTTATCAATCTTATGTAGAGACTTTCCCTCAATCCTCAAACTCATTATAACTAAAATAGTTTAGAATCTCATTGAGGATAGACTCACAATAGAGATTCCTCAAAAAATATAATGGAACCTCATGGTTGTTACATAGTAGATAATCAAACACTATCCATCATCAGTTCAAAAAATTGGTTGTTATTAAATTATGTTGGTAGAAGTGGATTGGAAAATGTTTATTAGTTTTTGTAAATGGTGCATTGGTGGTTGGGTTAATGAATAAGGTGCATATAGAGGATTCTTTATATGAATCTTGATATGAATCCCATCTATCAATTTGATTCTTTATAGATTCAATTTTACCTAATAATGTCTCTAGGGAATTAGATAGATAGGTGTGGTAGGTTTTTGTGGAAGCGGAATCCCTCATTCTCCCAATTAATTATTCAATTTCAATTTTATTTTCCATAATGTGGTCATCTAGACTCTCTTGATTTCCTAGGGGATTTTGTGGAACTATAGGAGGGTTAGGAGGAGAGTTATGCTAAAGAATAAGAGGGTTAGGTAGAGTTTTAGGAAGATGAACAAGAGGGTTATGCGGAGGGTTAGGAAGAGGAACATGAGGGTTAGCAGGATGAGCTATTTAAAAAAAATAAATTAAGAATTAATTTATGAAAATAATAAAAAATATTAAAATTTAGGGTTAACAAGTGTAGAGTTTTATCACTTCCCTCTTCTAAATGATGACATTGTCAATTAGTTGCTTCCTGAGATGAATTTTGGCAAGTTTTAGCCTCACTGACCCAAAACCTAATCGTAGAATGAAAATAAATAAGAAAGAAAGAAAAATCAAATGTAATGAGGATTTTTGCATTCAATTTCAATTTTTATTTATTTTCATTACATAGGGAACATGATCACATTATTAACATGATCAAATTATTAATACAATAAAATTATTTAAAACAATGATAATGCGATCACATTATTAATGCCCATGTCATTTAAAATAATGATAATGTGATCATATTATTTGAAACAATAATGTGCTCATGTTATTTTTTAAAAATAATGCAATCACATTATTTAATATTATGACTGCATTATGTCTTGATAATTATTTATCCATAATTTAAATAACATGATTGTGTTATGTAAAATGGCCACAGAATTATCCCCCAACTTCATGCCCTTACCCAAATAAGGTGGTAAGGTCAAGGATATCTCACTTAGCTTGATACTTAGAATTCAAATTATAAATATTTTGTTTTAACTTTTCATGAATATTTAATTAAATGATAAAATAAAGCAATTGATACTGAATCAAATTACAACTACATCCATCTAGCTGAGCTTTGATGTTCTTAATCTTAGTTAAAAAATTCACAACATTTTCATCACCTTTCATAGGTGTAGTCAACAATTTAAGGATTAATTTAATAATTTTTACAATTTGAGTTCCCTCATACATGTATTTAAGGATTTTCCAAGCATCTCTAGGAGACTCCTAATTACCAACACGAAGGAATTCATCCTTAACACTTCACAAGATAATGGACATAGTTTTCTGTGATTTTTGTTGAAATGCATTGGTAAGATCAGAAGTCACATGTCATTCAAAAGGGTACTTTACAATCCAAATGACAATATTACACAAATTTTAACCTATAAATTTATCTTTAACACAAACTTTTCATATATTATAGTTATTTCCATTAAGTATTTAAGATTTATCTATAGAAAAAATGAGGTGAAGCCATAGCTTCCTTTTAAATAGGATAGTAAAAATTCTCAAAATAAACCCTTTTTAGTGTTAATTTTAAATTCATTTGAAATTGAAAACATATTTCAAGTGTAAAAACACAATAATTATTCAATTTAATTCTAGACAAAGCAAGATAATTGTGAAAGATTGTAACAAAGTAAGGTGTCACAAGTGTCATAAAAATACACTAATGAAAGAACAAATTTAAAAAAATAAATAAATAAAATTAAAAGAGTTTTTCACATGATTTTAAAAAATAAAGTGAATTACACATGAAACTATGATTAATTTCATAATTTAGATTCTGTATAATACAAAAATTTGAAATAAAGATGCACTAAACTAGGTATCAGATGAGTCATACTAAAAATAACCACCTAGACAATTTTATTTAAAAAGTTGTAAAATTAATAATAAAACATTTTAAAACATAAAATGGACCACATAGATGTGTCTAAAAGTTTCTAGAACATAGGGATCAACTTTTTATATGACTATGTTTGACAAAATATCCATTACGTCAAAATTCAAAACAAGTTTGATAGGTCAACTAGGGTTTTGAACTCATGAAACTTAGCATACAAATCAAAAAAGTAAATTTAAATTAATTTAATTTGAAATTAATTTGGCCAAGTCAACAAGTAGATAAAAAACATTTTTAAATTATTTTGAACACTATACCATCTCTTTGTAATTTCTTACCAAAATAAGAACAACCAACTTCCTTACAAGGCTATTCAAAGATTTACATGCATAATACTATATATATTATTTATCTAATTTTTAATAATAAAAATATATGAAAAAATATTTATTGTGCATGTGAAATGAATAGTAAATAAATATTACCAATTTTAACATTTTAATTTAAAAACTAATTAAAAACAAAAAGTGGGGCCACTTTCTTTTTGCATGGAATATCTAAATTAAAAAACAAATTATTTTTTAAATATTTTCAAACACTATATATTTACTTGAATCTTCTTGTAGCTAATTATGGTACTCCAAGTGAAGTAGGGGAGCTTAGACTAGAATGAAGAAACTACCAATTTCTATAAAACTTGGCAAACTTGTCTCTTTTTGCATGCTAAAGCCACCCAAAATGTTCAAAATATAATTTTGGCTTATAAAATAATTTTTTTATTCCACTGGGTTGTACTATGACACCATGAGAAATTTGGAAAAAATATAAAACATCACCAGATGTCTCTCAAGCTTTACAAGTTCCCCTTTGATGCTTAAACTTGCCTCTTTGAGCCCTCAAACTAGAGGAAGATAAAAAAAATACTAAAAAGGTTTTTTACCATATTTTTAGGCTATATTTTGTTTTAAAATAGCAATAATGGTTCTCCAAGTCATATTTGAGTACACAAATTATATATGCATGCTATCTAGTTGAACAACAAATATTTTAGATGTTAAAAAGAAATATTGAATGATCAAATAGTCACTAAATGAATGTTATAATATTTTCAATCTTTAATAAGTAGTAGAGGGATGTACAAATGAAAAATGGGATCTCACTTCTTGTGTCTCTTCAAAATTTAAATTGGTTGTTTGAATGAGGTTTGAACAGTTTAATTTGAGGTTGAGATGCTCCAACTCTGAAAGAGAGGCCTCTTTAAAGATCCAAAAAAAATTCTCTCCCTCTATGCTATACACAGTCTTGAACCACACTTAAAAATAATTCAAAAAATTATTTAAATTATATATATATATATATATATATATATATATATATATATATATATATATATATATATATATATATATATATATATATATATACATATATATATGTATATATGTATATGTATATCTATATATATATGTATGTATATATATATATATATATATATCTATATATATATATATGTATATATATGTATATATATATATATATATGTATATATATATGTATATATATATATATGTATATATATATATCTATATATATATATAATTTTTTATATATATCACTTTCTTAATTACATACACCCCACTAGCTCTGATACCATGACAAAATCAATGTGGTAATAATAATACACAAGATAGATCTATAGTGACATGAATAAGCAAAAGATACATAGATAATAGTGAACATATATCAATGGACTAGTACACAATAATTACCATGAGAAATCCTCAAAGAAGTAGAAAACATACCAATGTGATATTTATATGTTTGAGAAACCAAATCACCCCAATACATAAACTCCTTCCCACTTATTCAATAGCCTTCACAAAACTCTTTGTTTATCATAATTCATGATTCATAATATAATATTTTCACACACATCCACAATAGGGGTAAAACCCTATTTATAGTGAAATGTGAAGGGATGTGACCATTGTAAACAATGGGTCTAACCATCCTAAGAACATTTTAAATTACCAATAATAATAAACAAGAATGTTTTCTTTTTACTGATAAGTAATAAATAATTTATGTTTTATTATTTATTTGCACTAGGTTGTTAACCTGTGTTAATAAATAATAAATCATTATTATTTAATTACTTAAAATATACTAAGGGTCTTATAATTTCAACACTTAGACATTAAGTTTTCTGACATAAATTTTAAGATCAAGAACACTAGAATTCTCTTCATGTGCACTAGTTGAAGGAAAAATTAGTGAATTTTCAACATTTTTTAAATCATTATCCTATGAAATAGTTGAGGAAGTAGAATAAATGGAAGGGATATTAGTCTCATACCACAACTTATGAGATTTAGTCTCATTATTCAATCCTTTAATACATTTTTGAATCTTTCTCTCTAACCTATCAAATTATGAATCAATATCTGCAATGTTTATAATACCAAATTCATCAAATATCACATCCCTAATCACTATGAATTTACATGTATCATGTGCAAGAAAATGATAACCCTTTTTATTTTATGAATACCCAAGAAAAGTGAATTTTCTAATTTTTGGTTTTAACTTAGTTATATGTTTAGTAGGAATTAAATCAAAATAAAGACATCAAAAAACTTTCAAGTGTTTAACCTTTTGTTTAAACCCATACTAAGCCTCATATGGAGATTTACCCAAAAGTGTAGTTGTAGAGGACCTATTTCTCAAATGTATTATAGTACCAATGGCCTTGATCCAAAACTTATCATCAAGCTATTTAAATTCCAACATATCTTGAGTTGTACCCTATAAAGTCATGTCCATTCATTTAAAGACTCCATTATATTATGGAGTATAAACATTACTTTATTGTCAATGGATTCCATGTTTTTGACAATAATCCAAAAAATTATTTGAATTATACTCACAACCATTATCTGAACAAAGAGTGGCTAAGTGTGAACCTATTTCTTTTCCAACTAAGTGCAACCAATCAACAAACTTAGTAAAGACTTCTGGTTTGTTTTTCATAAAAAAACACCAAGTCGTCCTATAAAAATTATTAATAAACAACACAAAATATTTGCACCATCTAATGGATGACTTATTCATGTCATAAATATCACTATGAACTAACTAAAAACATTTGTTAATTTTCCATGAAGAAATATTATCAAATTTTTCCCTATTGTTTTTGACTAAAACACACGATTCATAAAGAATACTATCTTTGAAAAAAGTGAAAAAAAAATTCACCATACCATATATATATATATATATATATATATGTCCACTAAAGAGTGAATATTAAAATTTACATAACATATATGCCAAAACTATTATGTATACATAGTGCTTGTACCTATATCAACAACTACCACAAGTTCTATTATGGGAGGAATCTCTTTGTAATGCAAATGAACCAAATTTTCATCCTCAAAACCTGTATACATGGTTTTATATCAACCTTTTACTGAGTTAATATAAATGAGATCATTTTCAAGCACAATTTGATCACCCTTTTTATGAATAGTTACCAAGGGAAAAACATGTTTTTAAAATGTGGTAACATATTAAACATTCTCCAAGTATTTGATGGAACCATAGGAAGTAGAATTCTAGTAGACCTAAGTCCTTATGGAGTATGCATAGACTTAATTTCTAAGGATACTAAAATGAGATATGCTTATTTCAAAGTCCAAAATAAGTCTCACCTGAATGTCATGTGTTTGATTACTCTTGTATCTAAAACCCACACATATATGGACTCATCTCTAGCCTCATATTCCATATAAGCAATGTTCCTTAAAGCAGTGAATAAAGATTCATGAGAAACATTGCCTAACCCATCATAATCATAGTTAAAATATTGAGTAGAGTTATACTTGGTCACTTTTTGTGGCTTCTTACTTTTGTTAAAAGGAATCTTACACTAAGAATCAATGTGACCAAATTTTCCACATCTATGACACTAAATGTTTGATCTACCTTGACCTATGCCTCTATAAGAGTTGTGACCACATCCTATATCACTCATCTCATATGAATGAGAATGAATATACTATTGATTTGAATAATTTTTTTACTATATCATTTACCTCTATTTTTAAATTTGCCTCCTATATAACCTCTACCACTTCTATAACCTCTACCCTCTCTATAACCTTATCCTCTATAGTTTTTTTGACTAGAAGAATACGAAATCAACTTGGACTCTATAACATAGGCTTCCTTAGTATTATTTAATTTATTGGGTAGAGAGAGTTCATGATGAATAAATAACTCAACCAATTTATCAAAATTTATGCATGTGATCTTCTTAGAGACATGTAAAATTTCTAAAAAGTTTACATACGACACATGCAATCCTTTCAATGTAGCAATAAAAATAAGATCATCATATAGTTTACCAAACCTAGCTTTAGTATACTTAATAGCAATGTTCCTCAGCTTAAAAATGTACTCTCATATATCTCCATCTTCCTCTAATGATAAAGCAAACAACTACATGTGTATATCTATCTTCTTATATTTGGGATTTTTATCATACAAGTCAGATAAAGTCTTCCATGAAATGTAACTATGAGGAGAGTTTTCAATATAAATATAAGTATTTCTAGTCCAACAACAATTAATTAAATCTAGGGCCTTAGAATCATGCATATTGAAAATATCAAGTTTAGATTATTCTATAGGCAATATAAGTTTTTCACTTTTCACAACATCCCATAACTCGTTAAAAACTAATGAAGCTTTCATCAAACATTTACAATTAGTGTAATTATAAATCATTAAATAGTCACTATCTAAAAGCAAATTTTGAATTTTTGACATTTTTAAATAAAATTAAATGCAAAAATGAAATAAAAACACACTCATAGAATACATTACATAAAACAATGCTTCTATGGAGTTTTACACTTAACCTCTACATAGATAAAAAGAGAGATTTTGGATGGGTTTTACACTTAATCTCACCAAAAATACAAAATAATTACACCCTTAGATCACCAATTACACTCTTATTTCACCAAAAGACACATAAATATTACTTATCTCCTACTAAATTTCACTCTTTCAGACAATATATGCCCTTTACAATGTTTGAAACATGAAAAAGATTCCCAAAAATTGAATATTCCTCCGAAAATTGAATCACCAAATAGAAAATTTCACCAAAAGAGAGAAAGATTTGAACCTTAAACCTCTAACTTCTAAGGGTTCTTATAAAATTATCCTTTCCAATTCCTCTATGAGCCTTTACAAGACATGTAAGGAGAAATTTATATTTAAATCTGAGTTTTACTCTATTAAAAATTTAAAAAAATTACTTATCTAAGTTAAAATTAATCATCCATGAAATATTTTTTTTAAAAACGTAAGAAGCCTTATTATTTGGTGGACCCCCCAAACCCTAATATTTCATCCAAATTTATCAAACTTAAAAAAAAAAAAAAAAAAAAAAAAAAAAAAATCATCTTCATTTAATGTCTTGCCTATAACTAGGACACCATGGCTACCAAAAAAATGTTGAATCTATTCCATGCTGTATATATTTGAACTAGGTTGTACAAGGTCATGCAAAGGAGGTTTTTAGTAGTTTTAAGTAGATTTAAACTATTATAAAGTGATTTTCCAAAAAATGAATGATGGCTGCAATATGTGGGATGCTATGGAGGCCATACCAGTGCTTAAGGAGGCTATACAAGCTCAAATAATAGCATTAAAATATTTTGAGATTGTTTTGGATCAGGTTTTTAATAGATAAAAGCTCTAAGTCATAGAAAAACTCAATAAATTCCTCCATATTTATTTTTTATTTGTTTCACACACATATGGAAGATATAAAATATTTTTTAGGGGTTTTACAAGCTAAAAAAGCTATACAAATGGCGTATTGGGTAGATTTTTCAAAATTAGAATCAAATAATCAACTTCTAGGCTTTAATAGGAAAAATCGGTCTTTAAAAATGGAGGATGAAGATTAATTTTATTTCTTCTCAGACCAGCCATACAAAATTAATTTATTCAATGTATTTAATTTCTCAAATTCCTTTAATCACAATCTTTGAGAAAAAACATTTGAAAATTTTGATATTTGAATATTTTTTCAAATGTTAACTCTAAAGTATTTTAATAAATGGAATACCTTATATTTTATAAATCATATTCATGTGAACATTTCTTGTCCAAGCACATGAATAAAAATCACCTCTTATTTTACCCAATATCCCCATGCTTCCTTTTACCATGATCTGATACCACTAGTATCACTCGAATCACTTTAATCAAGTGAAACCACTTAGGGTAAATTTTGTTCACACTAAGGCAAGTCTAAAAGCATTTTATTAATCATTAAAAATAAGTATATATAAAGGATGTGAACATGTCATTAACCCTTTTACTCACACAAACATGTATATATAATTTTCACCTATGACCAGTAAAAACCAACTAACCAAATAACCAACTCCCATGGGAATATAACCCGTAAGTTAGTTTTATTTATTAACTCAAACTATTAAACCAAACTAATTAAAATGATTATGATTTATTAAAGGGGGTATATTTATAAATAAATATGCATAACCCTTTACATTTATTATTACCTAAAAACCTAAATGAAGGATGAAAATTTGGAACAAGTTATAATAATTCCTAATCTAACCCCCTTTCATATATTTTTTCTTGGGGAAAATAAAAAAAGCCAAAGCATACAAGCCTTAGCTCAAGTGATTGAATCTCATCCATCCATGGCATCCATCAAAATTTTCAATATCCATCACCTACCTTTCATCCACTCATCACATATTTTTTTATCTTAACCCCTCTTCTACCCCCACGCCTCTATTTTCCCTCCAAAATATTATATCTAATACCCCTCTTCTCATTTTAAGAGCCCATCCATCTCCTTTATCCTTCCAATCATGCCATTAAGTGCAAGTTATCACCCATATTCTTCCTTATACTTTTAATTATTATTTTAAAATCCATTTCTTATTCTAATCTCAACAACCTTTCAAATAGGGGAAAATGTATACACCTTAATTTTTGACACTAGCATGTGTTCATTACCCATGTCTACCTATCGTCAAGTAATAAGTATATGTCATAAAACATCCCTAGTCATTCCACACTAATTTTACCTAATTATCATACTTCACACTATAATTATCATGACCATGTCATATCCCACTCCAAATAATTAATTAATTGAAAATTTCCTAATTAATTATTTAATTAATTATATTAATAAAAGTTTTACACATTTATTAATTTAGAATAAATAAAAAATATAAATTATCCTCACCATCTTCCATGCCATGTTATATTGAGTTAAAAATGGGAAACTTGGTGTGCACATCCGACTTAAGTAGATAACTTAGTCTTCATTTGGAAACAAATCAATTAAATCCTTATCACTCCTCTCCAAGTTAGCAAAAATCAAATACAAATGGAAATATCTCAAATTAACTAATAAGTAAATCCTCATCCAATCTAAAGTTTCTAATCCAAGTAATTGGTCTCAATAATTGATTTCGTCACCCAAACATAAATAAATCAAACCACCATCCTTCATCTAATGGGATTTAATCATTGTGAAATGAATCTCTATTGAAACACTGCTAAGAGATTGCATGCATTTTTATCAACCACATATGATTCAATCATGAGCACATCTACGTCAATAAAGAGGAATTCTATTGGTATATTGAGGTAATATTATGTTTTGTTTCTCTTTATTTCTTGATCTAAGGTGTATTTAGGTTTAAATTAGAAGTTGAATATTTGTGTTTGATTTCTATTTTAGGCTCTAATCCTTAGCACACATAAATTTTTTATGGTTTATGTGTGTTTTTGGCTTATTTACTTGTATGTTTAAAAAATCATCTATTTCAATCATATGGCAAATTACAATAGTGACATCATGGTTTTTCTATAATCATGGTGCATCTTAATAAAGTTTTCCCATATTTTCATACTTTTAATACATAAAATAAACTCGTACACACTATATTTTATTTCATTCAAGATATAATACATCAAGAGAGGTTACATAATATAGGTTAATGAACTCCTTGATAGAGTGATCCAAAACCAATCACAACCCACATATATCTCAACTATCCTAAGATATCCCACTTATTCCTTTATTCTCTCTCTCTCACACCTATCTCTCTATGTGATTTATTCTCACTAATCTCTCAAACACATCACTATATTACTCTACGTATATTATCATTAAATGAGTTAACAACTCATATTAATAATATTATTACAAAAAAATATAATGTGAGGACTAACATTAGGTTATTACTAACATTCCCCCTTAGTAAAAAATGTGGGTAAAACATTATCCTATACTAAAACTTTTAACAAACTCAAATGATGGTTTTTTACTTGGCTTACCCCCAACCTAAAAACAACTAAGATGGTTTTATACTCAGCTTACCACCAGCCTAAAAACAAACAAGATAGTTTTACATGTGGTTAAACAGCAACCATGTACATCATGATGTTACATTACTCTATTAATTCTCATCACTATCTTACCTCGAGGAGAAATATAAATAAATAAGCTCACTTATTACAAATTTTAATGGGACTTAATCATTTGTTCTTATTTGAAAACACACAAAATGCTAAAAAAAATGAAAATGAAAAATGAGAAATAAGTTCTTATCATCTTTGATGTATCCATTACATGTGATTATTTCCACCCAATCTCACACAATGTAGATAATCTCCACTTTCACTTATGATCATCCTCAACATAATCATTTTGGCCCATAAAATGCCACTATCTCAAAATGTGTCCCCATCACTATTGTCTTGTGAGAGGATATTGATTGTCCTCCATCCTCCCACTAGAAGCTACTTAACAATTCTAAACATGAGAATCATGTGTATGAAGTTTATAAGGATAAATCCTCCCATAGGCTTGATTACCTCAATAATGCATTCATGTATAATTAATTTTTTTATTTTAATATATTTTATGATTGAGACTATTGAAACTACTTGACATAAAATTGACTATAATGATACTAGGAGGACCACATAAGATATTAATAACCTCTAAGTTTGAATAATAAAGAAACTAGACTAATATAAATAAATAGAAATAACTACCTATCTAAATAAAACTATTTACTTACAAAATATTTCATGCTTTCATAAACCACTTTGACATGTATGTGGAACGATAAACTATTATGACTTAAAACATTACCCCTTTTTTTTCATACATGGTCATTAAAAAAAAACTAGTATCTAAATGATAATAACTCTTAACTTATGACTTAAAGACAAAAAACTATTAAAAATTTGACCGACATAAGTTGATAATACTTTATAAATAAAGACCCAAACTTAAAATTTATGATTATTGACAAATGATAGTTTCTAATACCAAAAACCTAAAAAATATTAAAAATTTATATTACCAAACAAATTTAATAAACTATGAAACCTATTATGATGATGTTGTCATGTGGGAATTAAGGATTATGTAGTATAAATAGACTAGAGAGGAAGTGAATTGGGGTTCCTTTTGATAGTATTTGAACATAAATTTGTAGTCCCTTCGTTGAATCTATAGCTCATAGATTATTCATGCCAATATTATATGGCGTCAAATAGGTAGTTTGGTGAGAAACAAATCATGATTGGAGAGAAAATGAAGAATGTGAAATACTACAATGGTCAATACAAGAAGAATAGAGGAAATATGGTATGTTTCCTACACTTCAAGCATCACCCTTTTGAATTTCAAAATCAGAATGCACAGTGACCTTATTTGGTAGATCTAATAGGTGTATTAAAAATGCTTAATGGTATTACAAAGTTCATAAAAAACATCATTCTAATGTCAACGGCACTAAGTTTCAAATGTCTACAAAACATATAAATAATGTTTTATTCTACTTAAACTACAATTATCATATATGACACTTTTATGTAAAGGAATGCCACATAATAGATATTATAATTCAATCAACACTTTATTTCCACTCTTGCCTTTCCACAAATCTAGTTTGCACACTAACATGGATATTAAAAAATATGGTTTGCACCATATTAGATATGGATCAAACAAAGCTCTAATACCAAATAATAAAGTTTGCCCAAATTTGCAAAACTTTAATACATAAAATAAACTCATACACTATTTATTTCATTTGAGATATCAAATACATCAAGAGAGGTTACATAATATATGTGATTTAGATCCTTTATAGAGGGATCCAACACTAATACCAATCTCACATATCTCTCAACTATCCTAAGATATCTCACTTATATTTTTATTCTCTCACACACACCTATCTCTCTACATGATTTATTCACACAAATCACTCAAACACGTAATTATATTAATCTATCTATATTATTATTAAATGTGTTGAAAACTCATTAATAATAATATTACAAACAAATATAATGTCAACACTAATGTTAGGCTATTCCTAACTCATATTTTTATGTATTATATCAAAATAAAGTCAAATATTTACAATACAAGATCAGTGAAAAGTCATCAAATATACATCATATACATTCATATGTATTCATTTTCAAAAATTATCATCCAAATATCACTAAAATTCATATAATAAAAATTCTAATCATGCTAGACAATCATCATTTACACCCATCGTAACTATACATCTTATTTATACGTCAGTGTGCCTTACATTTAGCAAGAATGCTAAGCCATCCAACATATCAAATACATGATATCCATCAACATTAATTTTTATGATTACATCCTTAATCCATAAAATTGGCTAACTCCTTGATTTATTCTTATGTAGACACTAGATATGAATTATATAACACCTCGTTCTTGTACATTTCAAAAAAACATAACATGGTTGTACCCTTAAATTATAATATCTTTCCACTACTAAAATGATCAATTTCATTGTATATTTTTGCCAACTTGTTTATATCTTAGTCTAACCATTATTATTCTAATGACAAGGCATTCTATTCTATTTAAAATTTTCTAAACCTAATCATGATCTTTCTCTGCTAGTTTTGGACCTGTACTTATTTTATAGCTTCTTAGACACTTATTTTTTAGCATCGTCATGGATGTTTGGTTGTCATTGATGTCAACGAGAGCATGTGGTACTAGTGCATTAATGAAAAAATGATCAAATTGATGGTTTGGAGACATTTTGACTTTATGAGATAATTGATGGATGATATTTATGATATAGACATATTCTAAAGACTATATGGGGTGTCTAATAAGCTTTAAAAGAAGTATCTATGACAAAATGATCAAACTGATCAAGTAGTCATCTTGATAGATAAATCTAAGTGATAATATTGATGAAATCATATTTCACATGTGTGAAGGTTTCAAGAGAAGTTTGATACATGGATAGATCCCCCTATGTGAGATCATATGGTTCAAATTTTAGGTTTAGACATGGAGCATATCAAAAGTTATTAAGGTGAAAAGTTGGCTTTTTAGACAAAGTTTACCAAGTTCCCATACTTAGTTAAATTTTTGACATTAAAGATTTATGGCCAGTGTTTAATTAGAACACATATCTAATGATGATCATTTAATCTGATTGGATAAGGATCTAATGGCATGATGCAAAGTCAAATAGTCAAGATTGCATGCACTAGTGACATGTGTCTCTATCTCATTAATTTGATACAATATCAACGGTTCATGGGTGTTTACATAGATATAGATAAATGATGTGGGTCAAGTCAAAGAGTAAAATGTGTATAAGGCATGTAGAGCTCCAAATGGCACAATCATAAGAGCTCAGATCAAAGATCAATGGTGATAATTTTAAGATAAAGTCCAAGGTAATTTTGAGGAGATAGATTGTGTGTATTTATTTATAGTTTTTAGGAAGCATGATATGAGGTCAAAGTTTTTGATGTTTAACATTTTAATAGTGACTATTAGAATTCAAATATTTAAAATAATGAAGAAAAAATAGTATTTAGTTTTTGAGCTATATCTTTTGATCCAAGACAATTTTCATGGTGGTGTAGAAGTCAAAGTTGTAGAGGACTTCAAGGCACATCTAGATAATCTAGTTAGAAGGTATAAATGTTTATATATTCAAATTAATGGAGATTAAAATTTGACTATTTGTTTTTTCATGGTGTTATTATGTACAAGACTATTGTTTGAGTAAATTATGCTCTAGTAAAAGAGTATTTTGGTGGGAGTATTCATTTGAAGATGTCTTATAGGTCATTTGGAGTGGACCCATGTATTTGAAAGAGATCTTGTGTTCTTATTTTTCTTGATAAAGTGATAAATAAGGTAATAGGTCTCTATGAGACTTATACAGACTACAAAGGCCTAATTTAAAGGAATAACCACTAAAGTGTGACCCATAGATGTTATAGCCAACATGTGTCAATGAATTTGAGCTATGTGTTAGCATACTATATGTCTTAAGGGTTAAGGAAAGTATAATGGATGACCTAGAAGTTGATATTCATGAAGAATCTATAAAGAGTGGAGACCAAGGCAATGGTTTCTAAACTTTTATGTGAAGGTATTGAGAGAGTATAAGATAGAGAAGAAGAAAATATATCAAAGAGAGTATGCTTATTGTATGGAATTAAGTATAAATCATATTAAGTATTAGCAAAGAATCTTAGAGTGATCCAAAAGGGGTGTTTTGATGCATTAATTGTATGAGAAAGGTTGAATGTGTATGATGAGTCTAAATAATGGTGTTAAATATTGTCTATCTAATCATATTGATTTAGAATCAGAGTTCTAGAGTTTTTGATTTCATAAGGTGTTGTGTGGGTGCTTAACATCTAGAACAAGTGGGTGTTTGTTCATACTTATGGGTGGGTGCTCTTTGCGAAGTGGGTTCTTCACTTAACGGTCTAATGTTTGTGATAATATTATAGGACAAGTAGTCCATATGTTTATAGGCTTGAGAGTGGGTTTTATTTCCCAAGAAGGTTTCCCACATAGATCTTGTGTTATGTGTGTGATATTATATCATCTTTATTATTCATTTTTATGAACATATTATATGCTTTATTAATTATTGTGGTCATAGATTAAGATTTTTTAGGGATTAGAATTAAGTTTTAAAATATCTTTCATCACTGATTCACCCCCCCCTCTCAGTGATTATACCTCTAACAATTGGTATTAAATCAAGACCTTCATTACAAGTTTAACCACTTGAATGTGATCTAAGGTAAAAATTAGAAAGTCAATATAAATAGGGTTTCTCTAAAAAGAAAGTAACATTGTTTAATGGGTCAAATTATGCTTTTTGGAGTACAAGGATGAGGACATACATCATGTCTCTAGGGTTTGATACTTAGCAATCTATCATAGATTATTAAACTATACTATTTACTCCTCCAACTAATATTACTTGTAATAATTTGAGTGAGAATAATAATAGAGCTATGAATTATATCATTTGTGGTCTATCTGAGCTGAGTTCATCAAAGTGATCCATTACAAGTCTACCAAGGATATTTATGACAAATCACAGACTATATATGGAGACTCAAATGTAAAACTAGATAAATTGAAGACATACTAAAGGAAATTTAAAGGTCTCATAATGATGGAAGAATATATTGTGTCATCATATCTTCTAAGGTTTGATGAGGTAGTAAATGTGATTAGAGGTCTTGGAGAGGTGATTGATGAAGCTACTATAGTATAAAAGGTATTTAGGACTCTTACACTCAAGTTTGATTCAAAAGTTTCTACTATAGAAGAAATTCATGATCTCACTTAGTTAAATATGGATGAACTACATGACATCCTTAATACCTATGATATGAGAGTTGATGAGGATAGACCTCCTAAGAATGAAGCAGCCTTCAAGGTGATCAAGGAAGTTAAGAAGAAAAAGTTAAGTCTTGAAGATTTTTATCTTAATGAAGATCAACTTAAAGCCATGATTACAAGAATATTTAATGTAGGATCAGGTAAGTATAAATTATAACTTCCTTTTAAATGTTTTTCATGTGGTAAATTTGGTCATTTTATAATTAAATGTCTAGACATGTTTAAACCTAAAGAAGCTTATAATGAATCTCATGAGGATGAACATAAGAATTTTGAGGGTCCTAAAAAGTACAAAAAATTATTCAGCAAGAAAAAATTAATGAAGGAATCATATAAAGGTAGTAAGAGCCTTTACCATGAAGAAGATAGTAACTCATCTACAGAAGAAGAACTAAACACATTTGACAATGACAATTATTTTTATAATAAGGACATAGACATTGTTCAAGGCTTTTAGTGATGATGAAAGTGAATGTTCTTTAAGAAAAGATTTTTTTGGAAAAGATAGTTCAAACTAAGAGGATGATAAATTCAATATTGAAGATAAATATCTAGATACTCTGGAAGAAATGAAGATACTATAAATAAAGAACAGAAAACAAGATTCCTTGATCAAATCCTATGAGGAGAAAATTGGAATTTTTGAAGGAAGGATGAGTAATGAAGTCAAGGAGCATGATGAGATCACACAAAAGTTTGAAACTCATGTTTTTACTCTTAATAAAGAAGTAAAGATTAAGGGTGAAGATTTATCATGTATGAATCAAAGATAGAGTCTTTGCAGATGAAACTAGATCAAGCTATGAGCAAAGATAGAACTAATGATTTAGACAATAAGGATAAATTGATGAATGATATTGAAGATCTTAAAATTGAGAAGAAAAATAACAAATAGATGATGCAACAAATCATATACTATGAAGACAAATTTAGTGTGTTTGATGCAAGAATGAATGAAGACACCAAGGAGCATGAAGATATAGTCAAGCATCTCATTTGTCAATTAGAAATCTTATCTACAATTTTGAAAGATAAATAAGATGAGTATTCAAGGTGTTTGATTGAAAATGAGTCATTAAAAGTTGAGTTAGACAAGACATCTTATAAGGTAAAGTCATTTATGAAGTATTAAAAGAGCTCAAATGATCTTGACAATATTATGAGTAGTAAAAAGCATGCTAGTGATATATATAGTCTTGGATACAAATAAAAAAAAGATCATGTAACTCAAGACAAGATAAAGGCTTTTAAGATCAATCATTAGTCAAGGAATGAAGGTATTGATAGAATGAAGATAAATCAGATCAGATAACTAAATGCTATGATGTATGCAAATTTTAATCATTATTGTTAATCTTGAAATTAATCTGGTCATAGGTCAAAATATTATAAAATATCCTCAAAGAATAAATTTTCATGGAATTATGAGAAAGATAATGGCAAGTGTGAATAACATCATCACTTAAGATAGTCAATAGGTTCACAAGGAAAGAACGACATCTTGTGCTAAAAGTGTCATTGATTGGGTCATATTGCAAAGTTTTGTAATATATTTATTAGGGGACCAAGTGATCAAGTACATAATCATGAAACTTTAAGTAATCATAATATATATCAATCAAAAGGTATGTAAAATCTAATAAACCTCATTTTTTTCAATTTTCATAAGAGAGGTCACATAACAAGGTTCTGTAAGAATGATTAGTATTATACTTCTCCTGTCATGAACAGGAGTCATGGTGAATGGATGCCAAAGAAAGTAAATGAAAAATAGGATCAAAGTGGATTATTTACATTGATATAATAGGGAAGAATCTCAAGTATCAAGGAACAAGCCTTATCTACCAAAATGGACTAGGAAATCAAGTAGGATCCTGAGATAAAAGAAAAGAATAAAGTTGAGAACTCATTCAAAGTCAATTTGAAGATGAGGAAGGATTGTAAGTCAAGTAAGAGCATGGAGATATGGGATTATGCTTAGTTTTTGGATCTTTACTCCCTTTATGACCAGTGTGTGTCTCTACCTATGCTTCTTAGGAGACATATTTCATGTGTGAAAGCAAGTGTGTGTACTCTAGGTAAATGGTCAAAATGCCAAATCAGAAATAAGGTATGTTTTCTTCAAGTTTGATAATATGAAATTTATGCATTGAGTAAAGGGGAAAATATGTGTGAGGTTTCAAAATAGATGACATAAGATGGAGCTTGATGTTAGGGGGAGCTTTCTAAGCTCTGTGAGAAATTTATCAGGACCAAGGATCATAGAATTCCAAGTTCAGATTGGTGAATGTCAAAGGGGGAGCAATTAATTCATATAATTTAAAATATGTAAGTATCCTACACATCTTAAATAGTATTTGAATGCATACATGATGTTGAATAATGATTTTTGGCATGTTTAGGAAGAGACCCTTTGTCATTAATTTCAAAAGGGGAGAAATATTAGAATGAAGGAGTTATAATGAAGTCATTATAAGGATGTTTTTCCATCAATGACAATTGGGGTGATTAGTGTTCATGGTCATTGATGTTTGGTTGTCATTGATGTCAAAAAGAGCATGTGGTACTAGTGAATTAATGATAAAGTAACCAAATAATATTTTGGAGAGTGTTTGAATTTATGAGGCAATTGATATATGATTTAAATGATATATACATGTTATATAGACCCTATATGGTGTTATGAGTTCTTGGAGTGCTCATAGAAGTGAATGGTATTCATCAGAACAGTCATATGAAGGTCTAAGATCAAGTAGTCATCTTGATAGATAAATCTAAGTGATAAAATTAATTATGTCATGTTTCACATGTGTGAAGGTTTCAAGATTAGTTTTATACATAGATGCATTCCCCTATGTGAGGAGATCATATGGTTCAAATTCTAGGTCTGGACATGGAATGTATCAAAAGTTATTAAGATGTAAAGTTGGATTCTCAAACAAATTTTACCATGTTCACATACTTAGCCAAATTTGTGATATCAAAGATATATAGCTAGCATTTAATTAGACACATATCTAACAAGTATTTAATCTAACTATATAAGGATCCAATGGCACAGTTCAAAGTCAAATAGTTAAGATTTCATGTGATAGTGACATGTGTCTCTATCTTGTTGATTTGACAGAAGGTCAATGTTTCACAATTGTTCATATAGATAGAGATTGATTATGTAGGTTGATTCAAAGATTCAAATGTGTAAAAGGCATGTAAAGCTACCAAATGGCATAATCATGGGAGATCAAATTGAAGACCAATGGTGAACATTGTAAGATAAAGACTAGGATACTTCTAGGGAGATTGATAGTGTGTATTTATTCAATGTTTTTAGGAAGAAAAAGATGAGGACAAAGTGTCTGATGTTTAAAATTTGCACAATGATCATTGGAATTAAAATATTCAAATTAATGAGGGAAAACTAATCTTTAGTTTTTGAGCTATATCATTTTATCTAGAATGATTTTCATAGTGGTGTAAAAGGAAAAATTATAGATAACTTCAATGTACATCTAGCGAATATAGTTATAAGGTTTGATTATTTATACAGTCAAAGTTATGGAGCTTTAAATTTGACTATTTATTCATTCATGGTGCTACTATTTATAAGAGTACTATTTGAGAAAATTATGCTTTAACATAAGAGAGTTTTTGTGAGATTATTCATTTGAATATGTCTTAGAGGTCATATGAAGTGGAACCATGTATTTGAAAGAGATATTATGTTCTTTTTTTCTTGATGAAGTGCTAAAGAGGGTAATAGGTATCCATGAGACCTATAATGGCTACTAAGGGATAATTGAAAGGCATAGCTACTTAAGTGTGATGCATAGATGATATGGATAACCTGTGAAAATGAATTTGAGCTATATTTTAGTATAATATATGTATTAAGGGTTAATTCAAGTATAATGGCTGCCATAGAAGTTGATATTCATGAAGACTCTATAAAGAGTGGAGAATAAGGAAATAGTTTCTAGACTTGTATGTGAATGTGTTGAAAGAGTAGAAGATAGAGACAAAGGAAAGAGATAAAATAGAGTATGCTTATTGGATGGACTTAAGTATATATTAGATTGAGGATGAGCAAAGAAGCCTAGAGTGATCCAAAATGGGTGTTTGGATGCATTGCTTGTATGAAAAATGTTGAGTGTGTGTGATGAGTTGAAAGAGTGGTGTTAAACATTATTTCTCCAATTAGATTGATCTACAATCAGAGTTTTAGAGTTTTTGATTTCATAAGGTATGGTGTGGGTGCTCAACATATATAATAAGTGGGTTCTTTTTCATACTTAGGGGTAGGAGTTCCTTGTGAATTGGGTGCTTCACAAAAAGGTCTCATGTTTATGATCATCTTATAGGATATGTAGTCTACATGTTTTCAAGATTGAGAGTGGGTTTTACTTCCCAAGAGGGTTTCCCATGTAGATCTTGTGTTATGTGTGTGATCTTGCATCATATTTCTAATTCATTATTATGAACATCTTGTATGATTTATGAATTCCTGTGGTCATTGATTAAGAGTTTGAAAGGATTAAAATTAAGTTTGAAGTGATGTAACCCCATTATTAGTGATTGTATCTCTTGTTATTTCCAAATTATACACCTCTTTTGCTCGACTTTACATATTTAAAGAAAATGGAAAATAAAGATGAACAACCCACTAGTATGTCATTGTATATAGGGAAAGGTTTGGCATCAAGAATAAACAAAATAGATAAAATGATTGGGAAGTACCTATAAAGGGTATGATCAATTCTTTGTTTCTTCTAGATCTACTTGAACCAAGGTGAGAGGAACTAATGGATAGATTCACTCACATGAAGGGATCTTATGATTCAATCTTCATGGGGATTATTAGTGAAAGTGAATAAAAATATAACTGAAACATAACCAAGCTTACTCAAACCACCTAACAAGGGTTATCACATAGAATGAGAAAATATTATAGGTTAGATATAAGCTACTAAAGATAGATATGGCTATGACTGAAACTTCCATTCAATAGAGTCTTCAATAAAAAAGGGTTGAATAGGAGATTGCAATGTTGATCTTTAACACACAAAATACAAACATATGCTAAGTACATAATGTTTATGCACTCATAGGAAAATAAAACTTAGGATATGTCGAGATCATGTTGTATGTAGGGTAAAATAGGGTAGGATAAAAACTATCAGTTAATGGAGATTAAAAGTGGAGGGTTAACATATGATCAAAAATAAATTCAAACAAACTACTATGTCATCTTTACCATTAAATTTACCATATAACTAACATAAATGAAACTATAATCATGCATAGGTGACATCCTTTAAGAAGCCATTCTAATAAAATTTGAGCCTAGGACTACCCTTAAAAAGGCTATCAACACCTTATTCCCAAATCTCAAAGTAGAAAGGATTTCATAATCTAGACATACACTCTAAATGACCACCATAAAGATGAATACATCATATCGCCAATGAAATAAGCATGAAAAACATGGCATTGTACTTTAGAAATAGAAAGAGAATGGAAACTATAAACAAACTTCATTTATTAGTTGAATTGGAATTGAGTACAATGTGTATTGAGCAAAATAATAGTATCAACATGGTGTAAGAAAGTTCTCTAACAAGGGAGTAATATGTAATGTTCTCAAATCCATCTAATGATTTTACATAAGAAATAAATTTGACATCAAAAGTTTTACATAATGATAACTCTTTGAGGATATATCTCTTGACTCAAAAATTTAACCAACCTCTATAAAACGACATACCCCTTTTACTTATACAATTGAGTTAAGCCTAGTATATTCCTAAAGATGCTCGAGCTAGAAGATTCCTTTACAAGCTAAGAATTTATTAGACCTTGTAATAATCATGATTCCTTAGATTATGTAAATGTTCCTATGATGATGGAAAAATTGATCCTCCACTATGGCAAAATATTTTTAGTTATCATACATGGAGGTAGATCCTACAAGAAACAAAACAAACCTTTGTCATCTTTCATAACAAACAAAACTTCCCTTTCCTATGTACATGATTACAAAAACTGCCTTGAAAGGTACATGCCACTACTAGGAAAAGTAAAATAGTTTCCCAATGGGAAATGAGAAAAGAAAAGGGAAGAGAAGGTAAAAGGGAAGTGAAGAGAAAGGTGAATTGGTGCTAGCTCAGAAGAAACTAAAATATTCAATCAAGTTCTATAATTGAAGAATGATGGAATCCTTCACCAACATATTTTTTTATTTGGTATATTATTCTAGCATGGGGGAGAGACTCCCTTGGTCTGGGCCTCCTTGTTAGTTGAATTTTACTCTATATTCTTCAAGCAAAGTAGTAGTCCACTGAATTATGGTTTACTTCTATTCAATGAGTTCCTTGAGTTAGTCACAGGATTTCTCAAGTGATACCAATTACTTTATCTTATAGACATCAAAAGATTCTTATGGCACATCGCTAATTTTCTTAGGAGCATTGCACACTACTTCCTCCCCCAAATAATTTATGCTATCAAGGCTCACCATCTTATTGAACAGGGTATCTATATATTTTATCATAATATTAGAGACTAGTCTTTTCCTTTTAGATTGAAAATGCCATCTTTGAGCATCATGTGATTATGCTTGATTGCTATTTTATATTCCTTGGGATTTTATGATCATTTGGAGCAATGATCGTATCCATAATCAAAGTATATATGCTCATCTTACATATCTCTTCCACCTTTCATTGAGCTTCTTCCCATTTCTTAGTGTCTACCTCATAGGAAAACATCTAGGCATCACACTCTCTTTTATTTTCCACTATGTCACTCAAGCATTTAAATGTCAAGTGGATTATTTCTTCAACCCTCATGCCCAAGTCTTGTTACTAGTGTTTAATTTCTCATCCTCTAGTCTTCAAATCATCAATTTAGCTAGAGTTAAGTGATTCAAAGGAGAGATGGAGAGGACCTAAATCCATGCTAGTAATTAGATTTACTACCTTTGGTTCACTCAATAACTTTTACAAGTACTAGATCATAGCCTAGTTATATACCTTTTATTATTATATGGTGGCTTTGTCCTTATCTATTATGTGTGCCACCATGTTATCCAAGACCTGTGATCTATGTTTTAACTCATTCCTAGATGGCTCCCCTAAACTATAGCTATAAACTATGTAACTTTTAATGCTATCATCCTTTTCTAATGCATTAGGTGGAGGGATAGCTATCTCTACATTCCTTTCTTTGGTGGTGGTGAAGTTGGTTCTAGAAAGTGTTTTGGCCTTGGTAGGGGGCTTGGCCTTATGTGCCTGAGTGATCTTAATTACATTAATCTCCCCTATTTTTCTCATGATTACCTTTTTCTCCTTACCCCAGTCTTCAACCCAAAGAAGGGACTTCGTTTGGAATCCCATTGTCGTGGTGTACATTGATGCTAGCCTGAAGATAATATAGGGTTGTGTCATTGGAGTGTTTGATGTAGGGAGTGCCGCAAGAGTGGGTTGTTGGATTAATAAAAATTTCTTAATGTCTTCATCACTCTCCTACTCCTCACCACCATTATCCATTCCATCTACCTATTCTAGATCTAGATCAATATTCTCCAGAACTCCATTCTTTGACTCAGGTTGATGAGACCATTTGAGTAACAATTCAATTGAGATTAATTTCTCTATTGACTATCTATAAGGCTACATAGCCACTTCACCTTCTTTATTTTTCTAGGCCTCAAGAATAAATGAGGCTATGGTGACATCCTTGCTACCTTTAGACAACTTTTCACCAGTCATGGCCTCAAGACCTTTATTATGGGTTAGGTCATAGATCTTTATGTGAGGGAGAAGACCTCATGTTACTTCAATTAAAGTACCACTCCCTAAAACACCCTCCTTAGCATCTTTATTTAAGTCATCCAATTCCTTATTTTATTTTATATGGGTGGGGGTAACCATTTTTAGGTTTGCTCCCCCACCTTCCTCTGCACTCACCTTCTCCTCTAATGCTAGACTTGACACCTTTGGAGGGGAAGATATGTCTCAAGGTACTTCTAGAGTTGCTTGTGATTTTTCCAGCTCAACCACCTCTTATGGATTTGTGATAATTTGAACATCTTATTTTGGTTCTACTTCATCTCTTTCATTAGACTTTTTAAACTCTTTAGATCCACCTTGATCACCTTATCCTAGTGGTTAGGTGATGATATTATTAAAAAATGTGTCTATGTCTGATGAAACTACTTCTGTATCTTAAGGGGCCTGAGCTTGTGTAATCACCTCAACACTGACCGATATAACATCATCAAAAGATAAAATATCATTTGAGGTTAGGATGTATTCCTCATCACATTTGATTTTTACTACCAAGGGTCCCTCTTCTATAAATAAGCACATCACTAGGGCCTTCACTAGGGTTTGGGGCTCTCCCTTGGAGTTTTGTGTCTAGTCTTTACTTGAGGAGGAGTGAAATCACACTGCTTCTTCATCACCTCAAAAATGGGCCTGCCCTCATTTGAATCTTCATCATCACTCATATACCTTAACTTCTAGGCATAAAAGGACTAGTCTTCTTTCCTCTTCATAAGGATTTCCTTGGATGGTAAGTCCTTAAATGTAACCTCCTTCTTCATAAGAAATCCACTTGGAGGTTATAGAGACTTCTTGACTCTCTTTTATTTGGGCTACTCCCCTTCATCCACACCTCCTTTATTTCTTTAATATATCTTTGGGGGAGGGGTAGTCATTGCTTGTTGTATTAGTGGATTAGGTGGAATTGTAGTTAGATTGGCCATGGGGATGGCCATTGGAATGGCTAGTGTTGTTGGGGTTCCCTATCCTAAAATGAATATGGGGGTGGAACTAGCTAATGTAACTTCCCCTATAATAATTTTGTCCCAATTTTTTACCAGTCTTGTTATCTTTGAAAAATACAATCTAACCTTATATTATACTACTATTTTCAACTCCAAATCAACTGTCTTAGTGAAATCAACATCACTAAGCTTGTGCTTTCCCTTACCTTTCACTGCTAGTGGTGGATATATAGCATCACCACTATACTATGAGAGGAAACCTCTCATCTCCCTAACTTTATTGATATTATAGAGGGTAGGGGTGTCATATGTACCAAGATCCACATCATGTTCCTTTAACCATATGAAATTTCTTCTCATAATTGGAAATTATCTCTAATGGATGAAATCATTTTCCTAAACATTAAAATCTACTTTTGTAATGGACCGGGCTTCAATATTGGCTATATTATACATGGAAAATAGTGTCATGTTATCATCTACCATATCCTTAGGGATGAGAGTGATATTTTAGGTAATAACCTCTTGCACCATCAACCTCATATACTCTAATTTCCAAACATCCTCCTCAATGGTGTAGTTAGACCAGATGTCTTCATAATGTGATTGATGTAATATCACATTAGTCACCATATTCACCAACCATCTAATGTCATAATTGGTCTTGGGTGGCATCTTATCAATTACATACTAGACCATTTCCTATTATAATCCTTTCACCTTGGTGATTGAAGGACATCAATAATATCCAATAAAAATGAGAAACTTGAAGAGATTATTAATCTTCTTAGCTACTATCATTTCATGTAGAGGCACCATCTATCATCTCAACTCCATTACTACCAATTTGTCATCAAGGTATCTTGGTAATTTTTGTAGGCACCCTGAGTAACCACTTACCCTGATATATGTAAATGTATTGAATTATATGTAAGAGGTGCCATATTTCTCAATTATCTCCTTATCTACCCTAGAAATTATGTTGAGGCTTCTCAAAAGAAAGAAGACACTGATCATAATCTTTAATAAGTAATTGTAGACCTTGTAAAATTTCTTCTTGAAGCCCTCCATGGTGACTTTTGCATATATCTCATAAATTCTCATTCCATTAGGGATCTTGGTGAGCCCCTGGAATGTCCTATTGTACAATAAGTTATACATTAAATAAGAGGACATGTAGAATGTACCTATAAATGCCTCTTTGAATTGTAGCTTAGAGTTTCATCATCTGATTGTGTAGATTGTTACTAAGGATAGTGGCCTAATCTAGCTTCTTCTACCTATCCAACATGAACATTAAGATAAAAAACATCCATGGCTCAAATGTTTCTATGGTATGCATCCTATAAACTCTAGCAGCCATGGCGATGATGTGCTGGGGTAATTTGTTAAATTTTACTAGCTTTAAACTCTTGGACATACTAAAGACCTTTTATCTTCTCTTGGCTAGCCAGTAGGAGTTGATAATGTCCTAAATTACCTTATCATTCTTATCCATGTACTCCTAGTATTCCTCAAGGGAGAGTGTAATGATTTTGATCTAGGTAAGAATTTTTAGCATGGTTATAATTAACATAGGGGTGAAAGAGCATACAACCAAATGGATACTATTAATGATGGTCTTGGTGTTTAGTTGGTATGCCCAAGCACATGAAATAATTAGTTATGGGTATAGAGTAGCCAGGGGGAATGCTATCATAGGGTGATGTAACTCATACCAACATTAGAAACTACTAAGAGAGGGTCTAGTCACTATAATAAATTCAAGAGGGTCATAAAATCTAACCCCATAACATTTGTATCCTTAATCCCATGTAAGATAGAGACAATGATGCCCTTTATAAAAGTTGAAGATTTTGCCATTTCTTCCTAGATTTCTAGTGTAATACTTTGAATTTTGACAAACCATTTACTCATACAAAACTCATAATACTTCTCAACTCCTCTCAAATAACACAACACAAGGATCAAATAGGACACTATTAATTCAAAGGGTTTCACACACTGAAAGCTAAAAATCCATGAAAAACTCAATATAATCATGTTCTCACACTACATTTAGCTAGGGCACACAAATAACTCAAAGGCACAAATGGAAGATATGAATGTAAAGGGTAAACACAAAATGAAGACAAATTCCTTAATTAAAATCCTTTGCATTTCAAAATTAGGGTTGTCATTAATGCTTCAAAGCATAATAACTAAGCACCAACCACTCTCACTAATTACTTGAGATTCATTTGAAAAATAGAGGGAAAGTGTAAATTTTTATTTTATGTCAAGTGATCCTCCTTGAAACACATGGAGTCATACAAGTGGATAATATGTCATGGTACCTTTCCATGCCTTCAAGAACTTTCACACCTTTTCACTCATTATTTTCCTTTAGTGTAGTAGTGAAATATGATCCAAGCTCCTTATGACATGTAAGAATGCCATGTTTCATAATTTAGATTTACAAATTTAGGGATTCATGTCTTTTAAGACATTTTGAACTTTTACTACTAAAAGTTAAGTGAGGCAATCTTCAAAAAGGGATTGAAACTCAGAAAACCCCAAAGATATACCACATGGCATCACTTTCTTGCAAGTCTAGGCACTCAAGCCCTGGAGACTTTAAGCACCTTTTATACCTGGTAGTGGGGTGAACTTCAAGAAGGGCCCAAAATATTTAAAGCCTCAATAACTTACCATGTGTCTAACTCAAATGTAAGCTTGGATTCTTGACCATTTTTTACCTTTACACTAACCTTTTTTATTTGAATAAGGGTACAAGATCCTCCCAACCCTTGATAATATTTATAGGAGTCCCTTGAGATAAACATGTGTCCATTTGATTCATCAAGGAATTATTCACCTTAATCATCAAAACATGTTGAATGTGCAACTTGGAAATTTCATCTAAGGCCCTAGAATTTCTTCTTAGAACATAAGGCAACAAATCCATGCATAGAAAAGGCTTGGATATACTTTTATCTTCTTATTGTGAATCATCACACCATGAAAACTTTAGTCAAACCATGCTATTCCTTTAGAACTATTGAAAATTTACTTCATCTTTAGAAAGTACCCTTTAAATATTTTTTATACATTCTTTGGTAATTTTGCAAGCACACAGTGCTTGAAGGAAATAATCCTTTAGATCTTTTTCAAGGGAAACATGATCCTACAAATCCTTCATATTTTCTATGCAAGCAAAATGTTTGAAGGGAAAGCACCCTTCAGAATTTTTGCCATGGAGATAAAAATTGAAACAAATAACTTGAAAGCACTTAAGACCCAAAAAGGTAAGGTATAGAATTTTTTAAAAAAATTTGGAGAGGACAATATGTCTAATGAAAATAAGTTTTCAGAGCTTTAGTCTAAGATAAAAGTCCCAAAGATTTATTTCCATCAGGCAATGTGTTTGTTCCAAAAGGCCCAAAAGGTCTAAGGGATATATTGTTTTAGTCACTAGACAAAAACAATATAAAATACTTGGAAAATTACAAACATGAACCTAGACCTCCCGAAGGAATATATAGAGATAGGAATGGGGCTAGTGACTAAAACATTGATACTTACCTAGTTTGGAATTGGCTATTTAACTAACAAGGGCCCAATTACTCTAGTATAATTTTGGGCACTAACATTGACTCTTTTTTAGGTATGGGCACCCTAGAGAGTATAGAGAGAACACTAAACTATATGTTTATCCATTGGTCCATAGAGTCAAAGGATTTTACCATAGAGGTAAATAAAAACATACCATGGGCGATTATAGTTATAACAAGGCAATTGAAGATAATAGCAAAGGAAAGGAAATGACCAAAACTATACAAACACAAACCAAAATAAGACCCAAAAATAAAATGGACTATACAACATGTACATATTTACAAAACCTAGCATGGACTCAATCCATAAAATGCTTGAGGTGTTTACCATTAACTAGAAATTCTAGGATTTCTCTATAAATATCTCTGAGATAAAATGTATTGTTCCCTATTGATAATTAATGATGTAAGGACCCATCCATAGGGAATTAAATTTACCATATTTTCCCTTGTCCTTATGTTTAGTATCCCATAGTAAGACTAGATCACCAATTTAAAAAGCTCTTGGGGTGACTTTCTTGTCAAAGATATTTTTGAGCCTCTCCTTGAACATTAAATGCTTTTCATGATCTTGTTTATGAGATTCATCAATCTCTATGATCTAGTTGATCCTTCCTTCATATTGGTTTGTTTTTTCTTCATCCTCAGATATCTGTTACATGAGTTAGTATGTAAAAAACTATAGATTCAGGGGTAAAATTGCTTGAGCTCCATAAAAAATCTCAAAGGGTATTTTTTCAGTAGACCTCTTTGTAGTTAACCTATCAATCTAGATATCAAACTTCAACTGCTCACCCCATTTCCTTTTGTTGGCATCCAAAGTTATTTTAATGATTTTTAACAAATACTTATTACTAGACATGGCCTGACCATTTCTTTGTAGATTGTGATTAGAGGCATATGATAAAATAATCCCATAATATTCACATAGTACAGCTAAATATTTAGCTCTAATCACATGGAATTATCACATATAATTTTAACTATCACTTTAAATTGATAAATCAAATTATTCAAAAGGAAATCGATGACTACTTGATGGGTTAATATTCTACTAGGGATTACTTCAACCCATTTTATGAAATAGTTAGTTTCCACTAAGATCCATTTGTGACCAACAATTAAAGAATCTAATATTTCACCCATGAATTCCATTCCCCACTACCTGAAAGGTCCCTCAATAGAAATTGGATGTAAGGGAAGTTATCTAGATGCTTTCATTCTCCAAGAGAATCATTAGCACTCTTCACATCTGCATATCATGGTAGTAACATATTTGAATAGTGTGGGCCAACAATACTTGACCCTCAATATTTTGTGTGTAGTTACTTTAAGAGCAAAGTTACCACACACACCATTATGGAACTATGCAACTAGTTCAAAAATCTCATGTTCCACTAAGAATCTTAAGAGGACACCATATAGATTACTCTAAGATAGATCATATTAAACTATAAGATATTTTATGGATACTAACTTTAGTATCCTCCTTCAATTTTTGTCTAAATGAGAAGGATAATTTATATTATTCAAATAATAGACTATATATTTTTACCATGGAGATTGGATATACTTGGACTCAGGGATATCAATCACCCCTTCTACATTATTCACTTCTAAAACCTATAAGTTGGTTTCAATCATCATCTTGGTGAGACCCATGCCTCTAACCAACTTAGTATTTTGTATGTCCAAGTCATATTATTGAAGTTTGTTGACCCATTAACACCTTTTGTCAATGATCTCATTATGAGTTAATATGTCCTTCACCATAATGTGAGGAACATAGGTTACAATATTTTAAACTTAGAATGTAGGATCTAAACTATTTGATAGCCTTTAAGAGAGAAAAATATTGTTTCTCCATTATGGTATAGTTTAGTTTAGATCCCTTTAATGCCTTACTAAATAAGGCAATTGGATTCTCATGACCCTCATCATTCTTTTGTAGCATCACTGTAACAATATTATGTTTGAAGGAAAATGAAAAGATCTAAAAATATTTTCTATAATCAGGACTATAAAGCATTGGGGAAGTTTTCAAAGTTTCCTTGATGTCTTGAAATGATTGAGTAGCCTTCTCCTCGCACTTACAGTCTGATCCTTCTTCAATATTGAAGTGATAGGCAAAGTAATCTCTACAAAGCTAGAAATAATCCTCCTAACAAAATTGATCTAGCCAAAGAAAGATTGGATACCTTTCTTGGTCTATGGGATGGGTACTTTATCAATGGCTTCTACCCTTTTAGGGTCTATCATGACACCTTATTGATACATAATGTGTCCTAGTAGCTTTACCTTTTGTACTCCAAAGTGGCACATTCTAAGATTGAGGGAGATTCCAAACTCAATGTATCTGATAAGCATTTATTTCAAATGTTCCAAGTGGTCATCTCTTTTCATGGAGTACACTATAATATCATTTTGGTATACATTAATGAATTGGTTAATTAATTTGGTGAAAGATGCATCCATTACTCTCTAGAAGGTGGTACCTATATCCATTAAGCCAAATGGAATTTAAACATATATATAGGTGTCTGATATGGTAGTGAAAGCATTTTTAGACCTTTTATACCCTTTCATGACTACCTGGTTATAGCAATAAAAGCCATATATGGTTGATATTAGCTTTAACCTAGTAACATCTTGGAGCATGTTGTCCATGTTAGGTAATGGATAGTTGTCTTTAAGTGAAGCCTTGTTTAAGTTCCAATAATCAACATAGATATAGATTTCTATGTTATTCTTTCTAACATGGACTAGATTTTCCACCCATGATGAATACTTGATGGGTTAAATGATCCCATAGTCCCTTAATTTCTTTAATTCTTCCTGCATCTTGGTGGCCAAGATAGGATTGATAGGATACTATTTTTTTGGAATGGTTTTGTATCAGGGTGGAAGGGATAACATTCTAGATTAAGTCTTCCATATAAGCTTTTAGCTTTAAATATGACCATGTTAAACAATTTTGGTGTTTTCTCAACAACATGATGAATGATTCTTTCTCCTTCTTGCTCAAGTGAGTACTGAGCCAAATATTCCTTAGTTTTTCCTCTATCCTAATTTTAATCTTAGTCACATCCTTTGATATATAAATGTTTCTATAGTTGACTCTTTGAGCTCCATCCAATGATGCTTTTAGACTAACCAATCCTCTAGGGATAGTATTAGTCTTTAACTAGATTATTTATTTTCCATATAAGGTTTATTTTCCATCATAAACCTATACCATAGAGTCCAAATCTATAATGGTTCCTTGAAACTCATCTACATGACATAGAAACCTTCTTATGTAATCATCATTGTCAAAGACTTGCCAATGATCAATTTTTTCTAGGATTGAAGGCCTTATGAGTACCTCAACCACATACTCACAAGAGGGATTTCTATGTTCAAATTTAAACTCTATAGCCATCTTTGCTAGCATATCTACCACATGATTAATATCGTGAACATGATACTCAATATTGATGGCATCGAACCATTCCAAGAAATCTTATACAGTGTTTTGGTACTTCTTCAATATTTTTTGTTTCATGGTGTAAATATCTCAGACTTATTCCACCACTAGTTTTAAATCACCCTTAATTATAAACCTCTTGAATCAATATTCATAGGTGATTCTGAGGCTAATTAAGAGTTCTTCATATTCTATAATATTATTTATGAACTCAAAGGATAATTAGAAGAAGTATCTATAAACTTGGCCATTAGGGGCATAAAAGATAACCCCAACTCCATTCCCAATATTTGAACATGATCCATCAAAGTGCATTATCTAGATGGATTATTCATTATCAATACCAAATTTAAGAGGCATCTCCATGTACTTGACACTCAATAAATTATTAATGTTTGTATCAACATACAACACTTCATTTAGTTGGTACATGGGATATTCTAGGACATGGAACATTTATAACTCCTAGTTTAGGTGAACCATTTTCCCATCCATAGGTATAGTGACATAGGACAAGTCCATCTAAACTCTACCCGCAATACTAGTAGTCCATTTTCTAGATAGCAACATACCCCACTTTGGTGGATAATCTACAACAATAACATCAATACTTAAGAACTTATTGGGGTATTGTGCAAGCTACACCACCAATCATTTGACCATGCCAACATTAGGTACTTCTCTAAAATCCATGGTGAGGGATCACCCATATGCTTCAATGATCTTTATATAAATCTCATTCAGCATAGCTAGTGGTATAATGTTACAGGGTATACCAGAGTCAAACATCTAGTTATGGAAAATTAGTCTATTAATCAGTAGGGTGGTGTAGAATAGGTTGACATCCATCTAACTCTATATCATTTTTGTTTCCAAATACACCTCTAGGTGGTGGTCAGGGGACTCTAAAGTGTTCTCACTTTCTGTAGGGAAAGCGAGAGAAGGTTCAAATTCAATAATCTCATTAGTGGTAACTTTATCGATGAATACCAAATAGTCCAAAGCTCTTGTCCTATGATTTGGAATTCTAAGTAGCTCCCCAAATGATATTGTGACCTTTAACTAACTCAAAAAATGGGCCATGTCATAAATACTATATCTGGGTAGAGGAGTGTTAGCAAGTAAGCTTGAAACATTCTCATTTGGGATACACCCTTTAAAATTTAGGCGAATAGAAGTAGGAGAATCAACACTCTTAACTTCATTTTCAAATGAGGCTTCTTGGGTTTATCCTTCTTGGGAATGATATACAATAAGGGAGTTATATTCTTAGCTTGGGCACCTCTTGGTTTGACATTATTAGGTGTGGAACTAGGTTTGGTGGAATTTTCAACATTTTTATTCCCTTTGGTCTCTTTTTATCTAGTATTTATTTTAGGAACAATATATCCTTTATCTTTTATATGAGTAATCTGATCTTTACTTCTCAAATTATACTCCTTATTGTCTTGGGTAATTGTTATGTGGATCATCAATTTCTAGTCCTCAACTGATGGAGGAGAATATCTATATTTTTATTTCATCATTGATATTAAAAACTCAAAATAATAAACAACCAATTCATATTCATGCATCAAGTTTATTTCACATATGAATTAAGGGGTTAGGACCCTTACCTTTTCGCATGTTCTCTAGAATGCTTGATTAGTAGTAGGGGTAATCAATTTTGTAGATGGAGAGACAACCATCATATCTATTTCACTAAGTTGGAAAGTAAAATTTTCATATGCTAAGGAATATTCATAATTAAGGACCTTTGGAGCACTCATATCTTCCTCTTATAAGGTGTAATTTTCCATGTCTTAGAATTCAATAATGTAGATATCATCTTTATCAAATGCAGATTGAAAATATTTTGTACCTTGACCATCATCATCAACTATGTTATATACGGATGAGGGAGGAAGCACTTATCACACTAGTCAGTATCACAGTCAAATACATTAACCTTTACAACTAGAGGATCTAGTACTTCCCTTCCACCTCCTTGGTTTTAGTTTGTCTCATGTTTGTCATCCCTTGATATCCCCTTTCCTTTTCATTATTCATAGCTTGTAAATTTAGCCTACCTTGAGCCTAATCTCGAGGATGATTCCTTTCCTCCCTCTTGTGATCTATCCTATCATCACGGTTAGAAGAACCCTAAGACAACCCCTTTTCTTCTCTAGCCAACTTGTAGGAGATCTCTTTCAAAATAGTGGATACATTTTTCATAATTTTCTCTAGGTATACACTTTTGTGGGAGGCTTGAGGCTTCTCAATATTTACTAGCTTGACATCAACCCTCTTATTTAAAGGCTTACCCACATCTCTGATGTTTTTTACTATTTGAATAAGCAAATTAAAATCCATCCTTAGATTTGTGTGAGCCTTATCTATAAGATAATAGGCTAATTTCTTGTCAAATACATCATAATACTTAATCAAAGAAGTAACTCCACTATGTCTAATTTCTTTTGGTATCCTTCTCAATACCTTACTGAATCTAGAATTGAAATCCTTCACACACTCATTAGGATTCTTCTTGAGGATCTCAAACTTATCAAGAAATAATCTAGGGTCAATATTATCACCATATTGCACCTTAAATACATCAACCATAGATTTCTATGTGTCTATAGATCCATCAGGGAGGGCTTTAAACCACTATCGGGCCTCATCTTCAAGTGTGTTCACAAAGAGTTTTATACACACATCTTCTAGATCTATTTCATAATCTTCAATGACTATTAACAATGCTTTCAAATGTTGTTCCCCAGACACTACATTATTCTCTTGAAACTTAGGCAATACATTTTTAATCTTTATAGGAACCTCGTTGGGGTAACCAAGCATACCATTAAAGTTGATAGGTCTAAACCTTAGGATCACAAATGGTCTATGTTTATTATCCAAGACTTGATATTCTTCTCCATCATTGTCATTATGCACACTAAAAATCCTCCTTCTCAAGTCATGGTCTCCCATCTCTGAATCTAAAGATGAAGATGAAATAGGGGATGACTAAGAATTAATACAATGAGGACAACTTGAAAGAGGAGAAATAGAATGAAGCCTTAATGGCCTAGCATGAGGAGAAATACTTCTTTGTAGAGAAGGAGCTTGACTTAAAGGGAGGTCATATTTATCTAAGGTGTTTTTTTATCCTTCAACCAAAGGGATGTTAGATAAAATGGGATAAATATAGTGGGGGATAAACTATTTAGGGCTTTCTTGACTACCTAAGCTTTGGCATACAATAGGCTTCCACACTTGTCTCCTTTTGGATGGAGATTTTAACTTAGGGACAAGTTATTTCGGTGGATTCCTCTAAAAGGAAGATTTAGTACCCTCCAAATTTGTAGATATAAAGAGTACTCTTCAAAATAGAGAAGATTATATATAGTAGGCACCGATCTTTAAACCTTGATATAATAGAGTCACCACTAGATGCAAGACTTCTAGACCAGAATAAACAAAACCATACACAAAAACTAATAGAATGCAAAATTTCAAACACTTACAATAATTCCAAGAGAATTTTAAAACTTCTCACAACATGAGGGTTAACACTCCTAGTGGGGTCACCTAGAAAGGCTACAAAGATGTTAACGAACCAAAGATGAACAACTCAATGTAGTAATAATAGATAATAGAATAAATAAAACACTTATAGCTCTCTATAAGAGTCCATAATAATGCAAGTAACCTAGACTTTGATTTAACCCTTGATAAAGGTGCCTAAAATATGTTGGTGAAATTGATGTAAAAAAGTAAAGGATAATAAAATGAGTGTAAATATAGGTATAAAGTTTCAAAATATAACAATGACTCTAGCTCTTTGCAAGAGTCCTTAGCAATGCAAGTAACTTGGACTTCAATCTACTCCCTAGGAATAGTGATAGAAAGATGTTGGTTCCCATTTGTACACCTATTTCTCTCAACATTTAACACTTAAATAAAATGGTAAACAAAGATTAAAACCATGTTAGTATGTCATTGTAGTCAGGGGAGGGTTTGGCATCAAAAATGGATCAAATAGAGAAAATTATTGGGAGGCACCTACAAAGGGTATGATCAATTACCTGCTACTTCTAGCTCTTCTTGACTAAGGTGAGAGGACTAAGGTCACATGAAAGGATTCTATGATTTAATCTTCATGGGGATTGTTAGTGCAAGGGAATACCAATCTAACTAGAACACAACCAAGCTTTCTCAAACCACTTGATAAGGGTTATCACATGGAATGAGAATTTTTTTAGGTCAGATAGAAGCTACTAAAGATAGATATGGATATGACTACAACTTCCATTCTAAAGAGTCTTCAACAAGAAAGGGCTAAATATGAGATAATAATTATGATATTTAATACACAAAATGCAAACACATGTTAAGTGCACAATGTTTATGTACTTGTAGGAAAATAACACTTTAGATATGCAAAGGTCATGTTATATGTAGGGTAAAATAGGGTAGGATAAAAACTATCAATTAATGGAGATTAAAAGTGGAGGGTTAATATATGATCACAAAGAAGTTCAAACAAATTGCTATGTCATCTTTACCATCAAATGTACTATATACCTAACACAAATGAAACTAAAAATCATGCACAAGTGACATCCTTTAATAAACCATTATAATCAAATATGTGAACCCAAGACTAACCTTAATAAGGATATAAACACCCTATTACAAAATAGCAAAGTAGAGCGTATTTTATAATATAGACATATACTCTAAATGACCACCATAAATATGAATACATCACATCACCAATCAATTAAGCATGTAAAACACAACATTGTACTTCAATGACAGAAAGAGAATGGAAACCACAATCAAACTTCATTTATTAGTTCAATTTAAAATGATTAAAATGTGCATTGAACAAAATAATAGTATGAAAAGAGTGTAAGAATGTTATATAAAAAAGGAGACATATGTAATGCTCTCAAAGCTTGCCAATGATTTTATATAAGAAATCAATTTGACACCAAAAATTTTACACAGTGAGAACTCTTTGAGGCTATAACTCTTAACTCAAAAATTTAATCAACCTTTGTAAAGGGACATACCCCCTTTACTTATATAATTGAGTTTAGCCTAGCATATTCCTAAAGATTCTCCAGCTAGAAGATCTTTTCATAAGCCTAGAGTCTATTAGACCTTGTAAAAATCATGATTCTTTGGATTAGGCTCATGCTCCTATGATGATGGAAAAATTGATCCTCCACTATGGTAGAATATTTTAATCTATCATACATGGATGTAGATCTTATAAGAGATAAAACAAACCTTTGTTGTCTTGCATAACAAACCAAATTTTCCATTCCTATGCACATGATTTAAAAAACTACATTGAAAGGGACATGCCACTATCGGGTGAAGTTTAATGGGTTTCCATTAGGAAATGAGAAAATAAAAGGGAAGATAAGAGAAAAGGGAAATGAAGAGAAAGGTGAAGTAGTGCCAGCTTGAAAGAAATTAAAATATTAAATAAAGTTCTAGAATTGATCTGAATTATAGAATCCTTCACCAACTTATTTTTGCATTTGGTATATTCCTTGAGTATGGAGACGAGACTCCCTTGGTTTGGGCCTACTTGGTATTTTAATTTTACTCTATGTTATTCAATCCAAGTAGTAGTCTACTAAAAAATGGTTTTCTTTTATCTAATGTGTTCCTTGAGTTGGTCATAGGATTTATCAAGTGACACCAATTGCTTTATCTTATGGACATCAAATGATTATTGTGGAACATCAATTAGGTTCTTAAGAGTAGTGCACACTACCTCCTCCCCTAAATCATTTGCACAATAAAGTTTCACCATCTTCCTCAGTGAAAAATTCATCTCTTTTGTCACAGTCTTGAGAGATTGTTCTTATACTTTCAGATTGAATATTCTATCTTTAAGCATCATTAGATGATGCTTGGTTGTTATTTGATATTCCCTAGGCTTTTTATGGTCATTTGGAGTAATGATATTCTCTAAAATCAAAGTATCTATGTTCATGTTACAAATATTTTATACCTTCTATTGATCTTCTTCCAATTATTTGGTGTTTGCCTCATAGGAAAACATCTAAGCATCACACTCTCTTTTATTTTCCATTATGTCACTCAAGCATTTAAATTCTGAGTGGATTATTTCTTCATCCTTGGTCCCAAAGTCTTATATCTAATTTTGATTTTCTCATCCTGTGGTCTTCAAATCATTAATTCATATGGAATCAAGTGATGTAAAGGAGAGATGGATAGAACCTAGATCCATGTTGGTAGTTGGAATTAATACCTTAGGCTCACACAATAACTTTTTCAAGTACTAGATTATAGCCTAGTTCTCCACCTTCAATTCTTCTATGATGGCTTTATCCTTATCCATTTTGTGTATCACCAGGTTATTCGAAACCTATGAAGTATTTTTCATCTCATTCTTGAATGGCTCCCCTAGACTATAGATTTAAATGATGTAAATTTCAAGGGGGGCATCCTTATTTAATGCATCAGGTGGAGGGAATAGCTATCTCTACATTCATTTCTCTAATGGTGGTGAAGGTGGTTCTAGAAAGTGTTTTAGCATTTTTAGGGGGATTGGACTTATGTGACTAAGTGATATTCATTATGTTGATCTTCTGTATTTTTATCATGATGTCATTTTTCTCCTTGACTTGTTCTTTGACCTAGAGAAGGGGCCTGGTCTAGAATCCCATTGTTGTGGTGGACATCAATGTTAGCCTTGAGATAGTATAAGGTAGTGTCATTAGAGTGCTTGATGTAGGGATTTCCATAGGAGTGAGTTGTGGGCTCAATACAAATTTCTCAATGTCTTCATCACTCTCCTACTCCTTGCCACCTTTGTTTATTCCATGTACCTAATCTAGATCTAGCTTAATCTACTCTAAAAATCCACTCTCTAACTCAATTTGATGAGACCCTTTAAGCAATAATTCAATTGAACTTCTTTATTCTATTGACTATCTAACAAGATACACAACTGATTCACCTTCTTTATTTATCTAGGCCTAAGGCATAAATGAGGCTATGGTGACATCCTTACTACCTTTAAGCAACTCTTCACCAGTCATAACCTTAGGACATTTATTATGGGTTGGGTCATATACCTTGATGTGAGGAAGAAGACCTCATGGTATTTCAATTAAATCACCACTCCTTAAAACACCCTTTTTAGCATATTTATTTAAGTCACCCAATTCCTTATTTGATTTTTTATGGGTGGGGGTACCCATTTTTAAGTTTTCTCCCCCACCTTCTTACACACTTGCCATCTCCTCTAGTGCTAGACTTGACACCTTTAGAGGGGAAGGGATGTCTTGATGTACTTTCAAAGTTACTTGTGATTTTTCCTACTCAACCACCTCTTCTAGATTAGCGGTAGTTTGAACATCTTCTTCTAGCTCCACTTTGGCTCTTTCATTAGACTTGTTCAACTCTTCATCTCCACCCTAATCACCCTAGCTGGGTGGTTGGGTGATGAAATTATCAACAAATGTCTTTGTGTTTGATGAAATTACTTTTTTCTCTTGTGGGTCCTAAGCTTATGTAGTCACCTCAACATTGACCTATAAAACATCATCAAAAGACAAAGGATCAGTTGAGGTTAGGATGTATTCCTCATCACCTTTTATGTCTACTAATGAGGGTTCTTCTTCTACAAATAAACCCATCACTAAGGCCTTCACTAGGATTTGCAGTCTCTCCCTTAGATTTCACTACCTGGTCTTTACTTGAGGAGGAGTGAAAGCACATTACTTCTTCATCACCTTAAAAATGGGCCTACCCTCATCTGAATCTTCATTATCAGTCATATCCCTCAAATTCTAGGCATATGAGGAATGGCCTTATTTCCTCTTCATAGGGAGTTCCTTGGATGGTAGGTCCTTAAATGCGACCTCTTTCTTTTTTACAAGAAATCCACTTGGAGGTTTCCAAGCCTTCTTGACTCTATTTTATTTAGATTACTCCCTTTTATCCTCACCTCCTCTCTTTCTTGAATATGTTTTTGGGGGAAAGGTAACTACTACTTTTTGTGTTGGTGGAGCAAGTGGAACTATAGTTGGATTGGCCATGGGGATGGTTGCTAGAATGGTTGGTGTTTTTGAGGATCCCTCTTTTGAAATGGATATGGGGGTGGCATTGGACAATGTAAGTTCCACCATAATAATTTTGTCCCAATTTTGTACCAAGCTTATTATCTTTAAGAAAGACAATCCAACCTTAGATTACGCAACTACTATCATCTCCACATCAACTAGATTAGTGAAATCAACATCACTAGGCTTGTGTTTACCCTTATCTTTCACTATTGGTGGTGGAGTTGTAGGATCACTATTTTACTTTGTGAGGAAATATCTTATCTCCTTAACTTACTTGAGCTCTTAGACGTCAAGGGTGTCATATGAACTAAGATCCACCCCATGTTCCTTTAGCCATCTAGAATTTCTTCTCATAGTAGGAAATAATCTCTAGGGGATGGAATCATTTTCCTAAACATTAAAATCTACCTATGTGATGGGTTAGGTTTCAATATTGTCTATATTATACACTGAAGATAGTGTCAAGTTGTCATCCACCATGTCCTTAGGGATGGAGTGATATTATAGGCAATAACCTCATACATAGTCAATCTGATATACTCTAATTTTATGACATCCTTCTCTATGGTGCAGTCAAACCAAATGTCTTCATAATGTGATTGATGTAATATCACATTAGTCACCATATTCACTAGCCATCTGATGTCATGATTAGGCTTGAGTAGTATCTTATCAATTTCATAATAGGCCATTTCCTATTCTAATCCCTTCACCATAGTGACTAAAGGACATGAATAATATCCAATCACAATAGGAAACTTGAAGGGATTATTAATCTTCTTAGCCACTATCATTTCATGTAGAGGTACCATCTATTAGCTTAGCTCCATTACTATCAATTTGTCATCAAGGTATCTTGGTAATTTATGTGGGAACCTTGAGTGACCACTTACCCTAATATATGTAAATGTCTTGAATTATATGTAAGAGGCACCATATTTCTCAATTATCTCCTTAACTACCTTGCACATTCTATTGAGGCTTCTCAAAGGAAAAAAAGACACTCATCATAATTTTGAAGAATTAATTGTAGGCCCAACAAAAGTTCTTCTTGAAGACCTCCATGGTGATTTATGGGTACATCTCATAATTTCATATTCTATTTGGGTTCCTAGTGAGCCCCTAAAATGTCTTGTATTTCACTAAATTGTACATTAAATAAGAAGACATGTAGAATATACTTATAAATGACTCTTTTTAAATAATTTAACCTTAGAGATGCATCATCTACTTGTGTATATTATCACTAAGGATAATGGCCCATTTTATCTTCTTCTACCTCTCTAACATGCGGATTAGGATCAAGAACATCCATGGATCAAATTTTTCCATGGCAGGCATCCTGTAAACCTTAGAAGCTATGGAAATGATGTATTGGGATAATTCATTAAATGTTTATAGATTCAAACTCTTGGAAATCTTGGATACATTTTTTCTTCTCTTAGCTACCCAATAGGAGTTAATAATGTTCAAAATTACCTTATCATTTTTCTTTGCATACTCCTAACATTCATCTAGGGAGAGTGTAATGCTTTCAAGTTGGGGATGAATTTTGAGCATGGTGTTGAGGGACAAAGGGGTGAAAGAGAATAAAAATAAATGGATACCATCAATGAAAGGCCTAATGTCTAGTTGGTATGCCTAAGCACACACAATAATTAATTCTATGTATGGAACAACTAGGGGGAATGCTATTATAGGGTCAATGTACTCATACCAACGTTAAAAACTATTGGGAGGGGGTTTGGCTACTATAATACATTCAACAAGGACACAAAATCTAACCCCATGACATATATATCCTAAATCCCATCCAAGAAAGAGATAATGACTCCCTTTACATAATTCAATGATGCCACCATTTCTTGCTATATTGCTAGTGCAATACTTTGAATTTTGACAAACCCTTCACTTAAATAATCCTCACAATACCTATCAAATCCTTTCAAATGACATAAAATAAGGAGAAAATAGGAAACTTACTATTAATCTAGAGGGTTTCACACATTAGAAGCTAAAAATATATGAACTCGTCATAATCACATTCTCACACTGTACTTAGCTAGGGCACATAAATAGCTTGAAGGAATAAATGGAAGCTCTGAATGCAAAGGGTAAATGTAAAATTAAGACAAATTCCTTAGTTATAATCCTTTTCATTTTGAAATTAGTGTTGCCATTAATGCTTCAAAGTATAATAGATAATTATCAACCACCCTAATTAATTACTTGAGATTCATTCAAAAAAGAGAGGGAAAGTTCAAATGTTTCTTTTATGTCAAGAGATCCTCCTTGAAACACATGGATTCATACAAGTGGATAATATGACATGGTACCTTTCCATGCATTTTGGGACTTTCACACCTTTTCACTCATTATTTTCCTTTAGTGTAGTGGTGCAATATGCTCTGAGCTCATTATGACATGTAAGGATGCCATATGTCATAATTTATCTTTAAAAATTTAGAAATTCAGGCCTCCAGAGACCTTTTGAAATTTTCCTACCAAAAGGTAAGTGAGGCAATCTTCAAAAAGGGACTGAAACTAAGAAGACCCTAAAGAGCTTCCACATGGCATCACTTTCTTGCTAGTCTGACCACTGTGGCCCTGGATACTTTAAGCACGTTTTATACCAAATGGTAAGTGGGTTAATCTTTAAGAAGGGAAAAAAATATTTAAAGCATCGAGAACCTACCATGTGTCCAACTTAGATGTAATCTTAGATTCTCAACAATTTTTTACCTTTGCACTAGATTTCTTTATTTGGGGAAGGGTGCAAGATCCTCATGATCCTTAAAAATATTCATAGGAGTCACCTAAGATAAACACATGTCCTTCATTTGGTTCATCAAGAAATTCCTCACCTTAATCATAAAAACATGTCAAAGGTGCAACTCAACAGTATCATCTAGGGCCCCAAAATTTCTTCTTTGAACATAAGGTAGCAAATCCATGCACAAAAAAAGTCTTGGATATACTTCCATATTCATAATATGAATCATCCTAAAATTAAAACTTTTGTTTAACCATGCTATTCCTTTAGAACTATTGAAAATGTCCTTCATCTTCAAAAAGTGCCCTTCAAACCTTTTGTAGACATTTTTTAGGAATTTTGCAAGGATAATGTGCCTAAAGCAAATAATCCTTTAGACCTTTTGAAAGGGAAAGATAAACCTAAAAATAATTTAAATTTTTCATGTAGGAAAATGTTTTGAAGGGCAAGTGCCCTTCAAAATTTTTGCCACAAACAAAAATTATGAAACAAATAACCTAAAATCACTTAAGACCCAAAAAGGTAAGGTATATAATTATTTCAAAAATTTTGGAGAGGATAAAATATTATATGAAAATAAGTCTTTGAGGCTTTAGTCCAAAACAAAATTCTTGAAGATTTATTTCTACCGAGCATTGTGTTTATGCCAAAAGGCCCAAAACGTCAAAGGGATAGAATGTTTTCACATGAACTTTAACCTTTCGAAGGAATATATAAAGATAGGACTAGGGCAGTGACTAAAACATTGATACTCATCCAGTTTGAAATTGGGAATTTTACTAACAAGGGAATAATTACTCCATTATAATTTTGGGTACTAACACCTCCAACACTTGTATCCTAGCCAGACCCATACAAGGATGTAGGTGTCAATTTTCCAATAAAGTGTCTAGTGCCCAAAATTCATCCAATTTTTAAATGAAATGTATCCCTATGGTTTGACTAAATGTTTTATTGTGATATGTTTTCAAAAGGGATTTGTATATATACAAGATCAACCCTCACCCATTCCTCACCAAGAAAATACTAGGAACTCGCAAGGTAAGTTATCAAAAATCACTCAATCAAGTGATCAAGCCTAGCCTATTCATCCTTATTTACATATTAGTCATAGGATAAATATCCCTATAGGTTTGAAATGAGAGAGCATCAGATGAACTATATTTTCTAAGGTCACTATATGTACTTGTTTATCATACATTGCATCTTTATGCACACACACACTAACACGTAGGGGAAAACTACATAAGTCTGAGGCCCTCTTCATATTAGTGGCTATATAGGTATTTCCCATTGATAAAGGGGTCCTTGGGAAATCTTGACATTATGTTCCCATTAACCCATTTTTTCTTAGTCACTCTAAAAGTGAGGAAGCAAAGGTTTGATCATTTGATGAAGAGTGGATTCCTATGTGCACAATCTATATACACCAAAATAAAGGTGGAAAAATACCTAAAGGCTTAACTTAGTTGCATTCAAATCCAAGAATTATTATATACTAGACACCTATGTCCAACTTAGACACAAGCATCGATTCAAGCATCTAAAGACACAATGTACAAATTTAGAATCTGATGAATGCTATAGGATCTTGATTCAATCCACTTCTAACCTATTTTAGCATTGATCTATATGAGCATAATAATCTAGATAAGTACACTTATTTTCAATATTAATCCATAGTTTTAATTTCCATTTTTGGCATATCTAAGTATTTAAATTCATAATATTGTTATTTTAGGTTTTAAATTAATTGGCCTACTATAGATGTTTATATCACCCAAGTTTTTATTCATTTATATATTCTTAACCATAGATAACAACAATTATTTAAATTTAGGTCTAAATAGCTTATATCTTTATCGAATAGTCAAATCAAATCAAACAACTTCCTTGAGATATATCATTCCCAAAACTATCCTCTCACATATATTTTTACATGGGGAAATCAAATCTCCTAGATCTCTTAGGATATATCATTCCTAATCCAATTTCATCACATGTATCATTGATTTGGAAAAATAAGATAAAATAAAAACATGCATGCCTTAGCTCAAGTGAGTTAACCTCATCCATCCATGGAATCCACTAAGAAAATCATATCTATCATTATCCTAATATCCACTTGTCATATATTATTATATCCTAGCCCCTCTTTATTCTACTCTCATCCCTCTATTTTACCTCCAAAATATTCTAACACCCCTCTTCTAATTTATATATCCCATCAATATTTTTAATCCTTGAATGGCCTCTCAATGGGGCATCATCCATCTAATCATGCCACTAGGTCCATCTTAGCACCCACCTTGTTCTTTATGATTTTTTCCTATTATTTGAAAATCAATTTTTTCTTCTAGTTTCAATGAATTTTCAAAGAAGGGAAAATGTAGATGTACTAATTTTGACACTATCATGTCTTCATTACCCATGTCTAACCATTATCAAATAATCATTATTCATCATCAAACATCCCTGGCTATTTCACACTAATTAGACCTAATTATAATAACCCCATTATTGGCTATCCTAGTCACCCATGGTCCTTAAGACACTTGCTTGGATAGGGTATTTTTTTCTTCAAAAAAATATTTATTACTTCTTTTAAGCATCATCATGTTGGTTAGGTGGATTCATAATCATGTATGCATTATTAACCAAGGTTCCTTGTACTTTTACAAAACTAAAAGAGTCTTATAGTCATTATAAAAGTCATGAATTATATTAGGCCTATTAGAGGACTGTTCAATGTAAAAAAATGTGTTGTAAATCCTTGTTCAAGCCTTGATTAACCTTGATAGACCTCATTCCATGACTAAAATCATTCAAGTTGATGTCAATACATTATCTTGTTAAAAGCCTAACATGTCATCATGAGGCCATATCAATCTTATTGAGATTCATTCTAGGAGTCTTGATGATAGCTTTTTAAAGACCTAATCATTACTTATCAATGTAAATCAAAGTCATCAATACATGAAAGGGTCTCAAAAGGTGCATTTTAGCTTATATAAGTTTTAAAGAGGCCTTATTCACTCATTAAGTCATTTTTAAAGAGTTAGGCATTCTAAAAGTTTCAAAAAGTCATCTAAGGTTTGAAAGCTCCTCTATAACCCCCTCCCATTTGTATAACAAGTCAAATAGTGTTTAGGATAGTTATTTACCTCCATTTCTTTTTGTGGCTTTCATCCCTCTCAACATGGAGAAAACACTTGACCATGATAAGAACCATTATCATACAATCATGGTTATGAAGATTTCATGGATTCAAAGATGTTTTGTAGGTTCCCTCAAAGGAAAAGAGATCCATTCATGGATGGAAATGATATGATTCATGAAACATTCAAATATAAAACCAATTTTCATGATGTTATAGTCCAATAAAATTTTAGTTTTGGTCTTGACGGTATAGATTCAAAGGTTGCATAAAATATTCATGAATATAAATGAGAATCAACACCTTCCTATAAACACCTACCAGGTGCATCTAGCCTCCTTAATGGATATCCTTGGAAAAATAGGGCACGAAATCTCCCAAATGTGAATAATTTCATGAAATTATAGTTTTTTTTAAGGTTTTATTGAGAATTTTAGAGCTATACAATCTTTTTCAAGCCCAAAATAGGGTCACATGGGTCCTCTCATCATTTCCACGACTTCACATGAATTAAAAAAAGAAAACTAGGATCATGGACTTTTAAATAGGCCAAAACTAGCCTCGAACCTCCTTCTCATGCATGTACAATTGTTTTTATAGGACATGCTACTTTTGTTAAGGAATTTTATGTACTAGTATGGTCATTAGAGAGGAAGGAAGGGTATTGAATAACCCTTTCTAGATGTTTAGAGGCAAAGAGAATCAAGTAGGGATATGAATCATTGTTAAAAATTCAAAATAGTATGTAGACAATAACAATGAAGGCATCATTTGATCTTTGATCTCATCTCTCCTCTTGGGTATGATAAGACCCTACTCATTTGAGGATTTGTAATGCTGAATTAAGCCTTAAATTAGTAAAAAGTATTGATTTTGTTCTCTTGCCTTTCTATCTCATTATGTACTTTAGAATTTCAATTATATTTTATGGTTATTAGTCTTTTTTAATCAGTTTGAAGTCAATTTTAGATGTTCATTAGTTTATTTTGCCTCATTTATAAGAAAACTATAGACAATAAAACTATCATGGAAGTTGGTTCTTTAATTATACCTCTATTATAGTAGGTTTGTTAGAGTGTGCAACTAAAATTAGTTCTTTAGAGGTTGTTATTGTGTTTACTAGAGTAAGTAGAAGGAGACGTTCAAACTTGGTGCATATCCTTATTTTTAGTTTGTATCTTCTTTCTTCTCCCTTTTTATGACAAAATAATACTGGTATATTAGATTAGCTTTTGTTAGTGTAGGTCATAGGGGTATAACCTAATCTTAAATCAAGTTCACTATAGTTTGATAAGGAACTATCCTTATCCAAAGACTAACTCCTATTTTAGGTCACCCACAACTTAAGAGTGTTTGAATTTTATCACTTTAAGTAGGTCTTAAGACTATATAGCATGCACTTCAAGCTAACAACACCCACCACAAGTGACATTACTCATAATTCACATTAGAAATATCATGACTACATATCTCACTCCAAATAATTAATGAATTTGATTATTTAATATTTAATTATGCTAATTAAATTTGTTCAAATTTAATAATTTAAAATAAATAAATAATATTAATTATCCTCACCATCCTCCATGCCATGTCGTCATGAGTTCAAAATTAGAAACCTTGTGTGCACATCCAACTCAACTAGATAACTCAGTCTTTATTTTTAAATAAATAAATTAAATCCTTATCACTCTTCTCTAATTTAGAAAAAATAAAATCCAAATGGAAACATCTCTAGTTAAAAAATTGGGAAAAAATCCAGTCTAAATGGAAACATCTCCAGTTAACTAATTGAGAAATCCTCATCCAATCCAAAGTTTCCAATCCAAAAAATTGGTATCAATCATTAATGTCTTAACCCAAAAATCTATAAATCAAACTACCATCCTTCATCTGATGGGATTCAATAATTATGTAGGGTAGATGTATGATAATGGGGAACAAAAATACAGTCCAAATGGAAACATCTCTACTTAAATAATTGGGAAATCCTCATCCAATCCAAAGTTACTAATCTAAAATATTGGTGTCAATCAGTAATGTCTTAACCTAAACATATATAAATAAAACTACCATCCTTCATCTGATGGGATTCAATAATTATGTAGGGTAGATGCTTGATAATGGGGGACAAAAGGGGGCTCTAAAGAAACACTTTTTTTATTAAAATAACAATAATTGAACTTGGAAAGAATGTTAGAGACACTTTTAAAAAGAAAATGACAATGACATAAGAACATGAATTGTGTCATTTTGAATGTAGTTTCTAAATATATAAATTTTTCAATACAAAAATGCTAAAAGTGTGTGAAATAGATGTATTTATCACAATAGGTTGGTCATTTTTTGTGGAAATATAAGGAGATTACATGTCTATGAACACACGTTTTTAGTAAATGAATGAATTTTTATATGAAACTTCATATATGAATAGGTGAAATGTCTAATGTTGTTGAGAATATTTTTTCTTAATTTTTTATTATATATAATTTTTAAATAATTTTACAAATCAAGACAGCTACAAATTTGAAAATGCAAGTGTAAAAACACAACTTTTTAACCTTAACTTCATGGGAAAAAAATAGGTGACAATGTGTAGATTGTTGAGATATAAGTTTTATAAACATTTGATTAATATTCAAAAAATTATAAAAGGAATTTATGATGATATGTATATAGTCCATAATGAGGTATGTTATATATAAATTAAGTAATAATTATAAATAATATTCTAACATTAAAAATATTATATATTCTAAAACTATGCTTTCCCCTCTACAAACCCATACAATTTTTAAAAAAAATAATAAAATCTACCTGATCAGATGTGTCAACAAAGATGAAAAAAACTATTAAATTTATTAGAAATCAAATTGATTAGTTCATGATCGGGTTTGGATTAGGTTTAGGACCCCCTAGGCCTAAAACTAAAGCAATTTTTGAGGGAAAGTGGTAAACAAAATTTTGTAAAATTATAAAGGGTGTATGCCCTTTGCAAAGGGAAAATGCCCTTTACAAACCAAAATTTCACCCTATGTAGTACTTTTTCCTATTTTTCATGGATCAAAAAGGGCATGTTTGCTTTAAAAATTAGGCATGCCCTCTATGATATATGAATTTCTCTTATATTTCCCATAAAATTTCCTCATTTGTTTTACTTTTTTCAAACTATAAGTTAGTTTTTTGTATTGTAACTATGTGAATTTGGTAAATTCTCCCTTCACTTTGCTTGAATCAATACAAATTATTCATGTTAAAATCTACAATTGGATTATTTTGGTAAATTTAAATAATAGGGTCAAGAATTCATCATAAAATATCAATGAAAGAGATAATAATTAAGTAAATTGAAGTGAAGAGAGAAAAATAAAGAAAAAGATGAGAAGATAAGAGAACATCCATAAAGGTCTTATATACAAGGTGAAGGTGATTCCTTCACACTAAGTAATATTTCAAATATAAATAACATGCCTAATTATATATAATTTAGTTTAGATATATATTTAAATTAGATAAGAGAAATCAATCAATCTTTATTGAATGATAAAATTCAAAATTTAGAGCATGTATGTAATGAATTTGTAATGAGTGATGAAATATATGGAAAAACACAATATAATAAAAAATCCATTCATAATGATTTTTTTGAGTATGGTGATAATCAACATCAAGTCATGACCCCAAATCATGTGTCTCCTAATGAAGAGGAATTCAATTCACTTGTAGGGTCTAATGTGGATTGTAAACCCTCTAATATCCCTAATGTGGTTGAAGTGGTAACACCACCCAATTTAATAAAAAATATAGCTCTTATACCCACACCTCCAAGGATAATAATATGAATACCAAGGTATTTGGTTGAAATATATGAGAAAATAATAGAACCTATGGAAGGTAAAATTTCAAATAGATTAATTCAACATTATGCTCAAGACATATAGGACTATGCATTTTAGAATAAAATCCATACAAAATGATGTTAACTATTTGTTCAATTAATTAACATGCATTATTTATGTTTAAAAACATTCAACATGG
>JARHVA010000480.1:2607500-2795000 GCA_037957365.1 Torreya grandis | reverse complement strand
GTTAGATAAAATCCTATTTTTATTTATTATATTACTAATCCTTTAAATTTTAGGAGCTGATGGCTCATCTCTATCCCTCACGGTTCTCCTAAAATGTGTAATGGAAGTTCACTCAATTTGCACACTGAGGGATAATGAGATTCTCTTAAGGGATGCATTTGATCATCTATAACCTTCACTCTCAAGGTGTCAACAAGAATATAAAATGGATTTTATAGCATTAAAATTCCAATCTATATGTGTCCATGTAGATATTTCATCGATTAGGATAAAAATTTAGAATATATGGCCCTCACTGAGTAACTCTTGGCCCATTCTAAGAGATTTGGCTATGAGAGAAATCTCATTACTACATCTTAACCATATAAATTTAGAGATAATCCTATCTATATTTATTATATGACTCATCCATGTAATTTTGGGAGTTATTGGCTCATATATATCCCTCATAGTTCTCCTACAATGTGTAATAGAAGTTCACTTTGTTTGCACACTCAGGGATGAGGAGATTCTCTTAAGGGATGTGTTTGATCAACTATAAACATCACTCTTAGGGTGTGAATGAAACTATAAAATGATACTTATATATTAAAAACACCCATCTATATGTGTCTAAAAATTTGATTCATCAATTGGGATAACAAGTTATAATATACAACTCACACTGACCAACTTTTGGCCCATTTTAAGAGATTTGGCTTTGAGAGAAACCTTGTTGCCACATCTCACCAATATCAAGTCAGAAATAATCCTCATATTATTTACTAGATGAAACATCCATGATATTATGAGAGATGACAAAATATCTCTACCCATCATAGTTTTCTTGTAATATACAACTTGAGTTTTCTCAATCTGTGCACTCAAGGATGATGATATTCTCTTAAGGGATGCATCTGATCAAGTACAACCTTCACTCTTAGGTATTGATCAAGACTAGAAAATGGATGTTATATCCTTAAAATTCATGTATAAACATGTCTACATAAATGGTTCATTGACTAGGATAATGATTCAAAATATACATCCCCCACTAACTAATTTTTGGACTGTTCCAAGAAATTTGACTGTAAGATAAACTTCATTGATACATCTCACCTAGATTGAGTTAAAGAGAATCCTCATGATATTTTTTATAGGACTCATCCATTCATGTGTGGGAGATAATGACTCATCTCTATCCCTCATAGTTATCCTAAAACACATGACCAAAGTTTGCTTAGTTTGTACACTCAAAGACAAGGAAATTCTCTTAAGGGATACATCTAATCAAATACAACTCTCACTCCTAAGGCCTAAGTGAGACTATAAAATGGCCATTATATCCTTAAAATTACTATACAAATGTTTATACATAGATATTTTGTTGATTTGGCTAACAATTCATAATATACATTCTCCACTAACCAACTTTTGGCCTATTCTAAGAGATTTGGTTGTGAGAGAAACCTTATTTCCACATCTCACCTAGATTTAGTTAGAGAGAATAGTATTGAGATTAATTAGAGGAATAATCTATGCATGTATAGGAGATAATGGCTTGTCTCTATCCCTCATGGATATCTTGTAATACACAACAAAATTTTGCTTAGTTTACATACTTAGGGACTAGGAGTTTCTCTTAAGGGATGCATCTAATCAACTATAACCTTCACTCCTATGGAATTAATAAGACCAGATAATGACTATTATATTATTAAAACACCCATACAAATGTATCCACATATATGATTTATCTATTAGGCTAATGAGTCATAATATATGATCCTCACTAACCAACTTTAGGCCTATTCTAAGATTTTTGGCCATGAGAGAAACCTCATTTATGTATCTCACCTAGCTTGAGTTAAAGATAATAATCATAATATTTATTATATAACTTATCCTTACATGTGTAGGATCTGACACCTCATATCTATCCCTCATGGTTTTCATACAATGTGCAATCAAAGTTTGCTCAGTTTATACACTCAAGGATGAGGAGATTCTATTAAGGGATGTATTCGATCAACTGTAACCATCACTCTTAGTACCCTATCAAGACTAAAAATTATTTTTATAGCCTTAAAATTATTATATGGATGTTTCCACATAGATGGTTCATCAATTGGGATAATGAATCATAATATACAACCCACACTAACTAGTTTTTGGCCTATTTTAAGAGATTTGACTACAATATAAGCCTCATTAGCATGTATTTACCAACTCAAGTAGAGGGAATCCTCTTAGGTTTTCTTAGAGGACTCATCTATGCAAGTGTGGGAGATGACAACTTATATCTATTCCTCATGGCTCTCCTACAACATGCGATCATAGTTTACTTAGTCTTCACACTCATAGATGAGGAGATTATCTTAAGGGATGCATCTGATCAACTGCAACCTTCACTCCTAAGACATGATCAAGACTATAAAATAGACTTTCTATCCTTAAAATTCCCATATATACATGTTTATGTAGATATTTCATCAATTGGGCTAATGAATCATAATATACGAACCCCACTAACCAAATTTTAGCTTATTCTTATAGATTTGGCTATGAGAGAAACCTCATTTCCATGTCTCTCTTGGATCAAGTTAGAGAGAATCCTCCTAGGATTTCTTAGAGGACACATCTATGCACATTTGGGATATGATGGCTTATCTCTATCCCTCATGCGACTGAAGTTTTCTCAATTTTCAAACTCAAGGATGAGGAGATTATCTTAAGGGATGTATCCAATAAACTAAAACCTTCACTCCTTAGTCCTAACCAAGATCATATAATGGCCATTCTAGCATTAAAATTTCCATCTAGATGTGTCCACATAGATAGTTCATTTATTAGGCTAATGAGTCACAATATACATCCATAATTTATCAAATTTTGGCCTATTCTAAGGGATTTGGATATAATAAAAACCTCTTTACCATATCTCACCCATCTTTAATTAGAGCTAATACTCCTTAAATTTATTATAGGACTCATTTTTTCATGTGTGGGATCTAAAGGTTCATCTCTATCCCTCATGGTTTTCCTACAACATGCAACCAAAGTTCACTCAATTTTCACATTTAGGGATGAGGAAATTATCTTAAAATATGAATCTAATCCATTAAAACCTTTACTCTCAAGGCTTGATAGAGATCATAAAATGGTTTTTATATCATTAAAGCTCCCATCTAGATATGTCCACATATATGGTTTGTTTATTGGGTGAATGATTCAAAATGTATGGCCCATGATGATCAAATTTTGGCTATGATAAAAACCTAATTGTTGCATCTCACCCAGATCAATTTATAGATAATCTAGCCAATATTTATTATAGGGCTCATTCATGCATGTGTGGGAGATGATGGCTCATCTCTAGCCCTCAAGGTTCTACAATGTGAGACTAAAGTTTACTCAATCTTCTCACTCAAGGATGAGGAGATTATCTTAAGGGATGCATATGATCAAATATAACCTTCACTCTTAGGACCCAACTGATACTAAACAATATTTGTTATATCTTTAAAATTTCCATCTATACATGTCCATGTAAATAGTTCATTGATTGGGATAATGAGTCATAATATACAACCCCCACTAACTAACTTTTAGCCTATTCTAAGAGATTTGGTTGTGAGAGAAACCTCATTTACTCATCTCTCCCATATTGAGTTAGAGATAATATTCCTAATATTTATTATAGGACTTATACATGCACATTTTAGAGATGACATCTCATCTCTATCCATCACAACTCTCTTGAAATGCATGACCAAAGTTCACTCAGTTTGCACACTCAAGGATGAGGAGATTCTCTTAAGGGATGAATCCAATCAACTATAACCTTCACTCCTAAGGCTTTACCAAGACCAAATAATGGTTTTTATAGCCTTAAATTTTTTTTATCAAGACATGTTCACGTAGATAGTTCATCAATTGGGTTGATGAGTCGTAATATAGGCCCTCACTTACCAACTTTTGCCATGTTCTTAGATATTTGGCTAAAAGAGAAACCTCATTATTGTGTCTCACCTAAATTGAGTTAGAGATAATCCTCCTAAGGTTTCATATAGTATTTATTTATGCAAGTGTTGGAGATGATAAATAATCTCTATCTCTCATAGTTATCCTACAATGCATGACTAAAGTTCACCGAAATTGCACACTTAGGGATGAGTTTGATCAACTCCAACCTTCACTTTTAGGACTCGACCAAGACTACACAATGGTTGTTCTATCCTTAAAACACCCATTTTGATGTGTCCTCATAGAATGTTCATTTATTGGGCTAATGAGTCACAATATAAAACCCCCATTGACAAAATTTTGGCCCATTATAAGATATTTGGCTATGAGAAAAACCTCATTACTGGATCTCTCCCATCTCAAGTTATAGATAATCCTCTCAATATTTCTTATAAGACTCATTTGTGCACATGTGGGATATGACAAATCATATATATCCCTCATGGTTCTCTTAAAATGTGCTATTAAATTTTTCTTAGTTTACACACTCAAGGATAAGGAGATTCTCTTAAGGGATGTGTCTTATCAAATATAACCTTCACTTTTGGATCCCAACCAAGACCAAAAAATTGTTGTCCTAGCCTTAAAACACCCATATTTAGGTATTCACATAGATGGCTATTCATTTTGGATAATGAGTCATAATATACACCCCCCACTGACCAAGCTTTTGCCCTTTATGAGAGATTTGGCTGTGAGAGAAACCTCATTATCACATCTCACCCATATCAAGTTATAAATAATCCTATAGGTCTTTCTTAGAGGACTCATTTTTGCATGTGTGGGAGATGATAACTCATCTCTAACCCTTACATCTCTATTTAAATGTACAACTAAAGTTAGAGGAGTATCTTAACCAAAATTGGGAACTATAAGCTTGGTAAATCTTTGTACTACCTGATATGCATCAAAATCATTAAGAGGGAGATGTTTAATACCTTCAACAAGCATAAGAGGATAAAATTATCATCACTAGAGGGAATAATGAATGGTTTTTAATTTAAAATAGAAATTTATGTAATGTGTAGAAGAGTATTTTAGGGTGTAATGATGGAGTAATGTTTGTATTAGGTCTAATAATATGTGTGAAGTTATTTCAACATGCATATAGTTTCTAAATACAATAGATATCAATAAATTACTAGTATAACTACCATGTAACATGAAAATGGAAATAAAAGGGAAGTTTATTGTATACTCTATAATATAAAGGGTTGAAATTGCATGAAAAAGGAGTTAGAGTGTTGTAAGAGTGGAGAACCTCTTATAATAGAGATAAAGAGTTTGGAGAAATACCAAGAAAAAATTCATTTGTGAAGAAAATATATTATTCTATATAAATTTATAGAAGACTATTTTGTATACAATAGGATCTATGTTATGACATGTTCTACATTCAAGTAATTGTCTTAAATAATAAAAATCAATAAATCCTTGCATGTAAATAATACCCACATTGGGTTTATAAAATAATAATAAGTTATTTGCATGTAGAACAAGGATATCAAAAGAAGAAGGAAAGATGAAGAAAAACAAAAATACAAACTATGTTGTTCATGTAGAACAAGGATAACACAGTGAGAACATTTGTAAATATTCATTTTGGATCAATGAAGGATATGTAAATTATATGTTTTTAATATTTGATTATTTCATATGAAATTATTTGAATAATTTTGGATGTCTAGTATGCCTTTGAGGCCTTTGAACAAGATTTTGATGCTAGTTGTAGGGTATAGAGAAAAATAATAGAGTTACAATCATATTGGGCATTGATTTAGCATTATTGATAATGTGTATGATAAACAACCCAATGTAATAATTACCAAGAGAGTTTATAATACAATATAAAATTTATGCATTCATGTATTATGTGTAGGTTATAGGTTAAAGCCTTTTTAGAATGTTTACAAGCTAGGGAGGGTAATATAGGCTTGCTATAATATTAGAATATTGGTATTTTGAAGACATTTATTATTGTTCAAGATGATTATCTTGTTGATAGAGGTGTGAGTGGTTATTATATACCTTGTGGAAAATAATGAGTGTTTAAAATGTTTCCAACTTCAAATAATACCTTTTTAGGTGCTCTTGTCCTATAGGTTACCATGAAATCCTAGGCAACTATAAAAGACTTATATCTTGTTATTTATCTATTAAAATGATATAAAATTTATAGGATAGCTAGGATATGATGTATAAAAATTATTGGAAAAGGTTAAAAGTGATTTTGAGGTCTGAGGAGTGAGTAATAGGAGTTGTAAGACTATTTATCATAAACATTTTTATCAAAATAAAATTGTCAAGTAAGATTTTAGTAGTTTTGGAGACCTATAAAAGAAGGGTAAATTTTTAATCATAAAAAGTGTAATGTTATTTTGAGAAGGAATAGATAATATTTTCAAGATGATGACAGTGTCAAGAAGTCTCAAAACCTGCCTTTATTAGCATAGAACTTTGTAAATATGCCTTGAATGGATGTTTGGTGTTGAATCAAGGATTGGAAAATTTTCAAGGAGTTAAATAAAGGGTAAATAGACCTTAAAAAGGTCTCAAATTTTAGTTAAGTTTTTTCCAAAATAAACAACCTAATTTTCTAGCCTCTCAGCCTTGTACAGACCTATCTAAGGTCAACCTAGGGTTTCCAAATTGTAACTAAAATATATTTTATTCTAACAATTTAACATTATTAAAATCTTGTATTACAGTGTAACTTATCAAATTAATGAATATTAATTAGGTTTTGGACTAGTATAAGTTTGTATTATTTGGTTTCCAAATTGTGTCATTATACTAGACCTAAAGAGGCCTAATTGGCAAAAGAGTGAGTTGAGTTAGTTGGGTTGCATGGAGAATTGGATCATAAAACTTGGAATGGAGTTGAATATGTATAATGGGTACTTTAAAATGTTTTTTTTATGATCATAAAATTTTTTCCCTGTATGTATCTACTAGGTTTACATGTTTTGAGGGTTACTAGAGAAGGAGGCTTGAAGAAGGAAGGTGTAGTTGAGTTGGAAGTTATGAATTGAGGATTGTGTTGTTGGATTGTATGTATGTAATAGATACAATGAGAAATTATATGTCCCTATATGATTATAAGTATTTATAGTGTCATTGAACCATGAATGGGATTTTTAGGCCTTAAAACTATGACAAATAATAAGCAATCTTAGAGGAAGATTAGAGTAAATAGTTATGAGAGTAGATTATGAGATTATGGGGATATTTATAAGAAGGTTATAATGTAGATTAAGGTTAAGAGTGATATATATTTAAAGAGAGAGTGATAATTATATGCATTATATGCATGAAAGAAGCTATTGTAGGTACAAGATGACTGAGAGGGGGGGTGAATCAATTATCAAATTTTTATTTTATTTCACTTATCATTATTTCATCATATTTCATGATTAATAATTATAAATTATAATTAATTATAAAATAATCAATACAAAGAGATCACATACGAATCATGAACATGAGAAACACATCACAACACATCATTTATGTGGGAAACTCTCTAAGGGCAAAAAACCCACTCTCAAGACTAAAAACCAATGGAATATAGTATTATAAATATATCACAAACCTAATACTTTATACCAACAACAAATAATCAAGGATCACCCACCCATCAATTTAGTCCAACACCTACTAGACCTTTAGCTAGCTCCAAATAGCAAGGAGGCTACAACCCCATAGATGATTAAGCACCCACTCAACCACTTTGGATATGATTTACACAACTTATATAATGTTTTATACAATTTATGATGACCTTATACTCATATAACACCTTAAAACCTTCCTCTCAATCTCATACACGCCTCTTCCTCTTCTACATCACTCAAATAGACAATTGAGCCTATTTGGCCTTGAAACAAGCACACCATTAACTCTTAACCTATATCACCACTTGTAAAAATTATTCACATATTAAAAAAGTTATTATTATATTATCCATGGGTTCACACTCCTCTTCAAATCATTCATCTATTTGTTTCACTCCCTCATACACTAGCTCTTTTTAAGTCTAGACACAGGTCTACAAGACCTTGATTAAATACAAGAATCATGATAATACACATATAGATTAGATATGACCCATAACATACCTTAATTTTTATTCAATTTATAATTATCACACGTTACATACATGTATAACACTACCTCTTTGGTCATCCAAGCCACTAGCCTTCATTACCCCTTAGATGAGACCTATAGCAATTAGGCTTTCATAAACCACATGTTACACTCATGAACCCTTTGTCCAACTTAAACCTTACAAAAAACTTATTAAATATTTAAAATGGATAAAATATACCCTAAATTACTCCCACATGGGTCCATAAAACTTGTAACTCAAACTCACACCTTAAACCAAGCCATTCTAGCCTACTTGCCAATATGTCTAGAAACATAAAAAAGTTGGTCATATAGAACTGAAGCATAAAAAAAAATTATAAAAAAATCAATAAATTTTTTTCATTAATGTATATTAAATTAAATTATAAACATCTCCATGTCCATTTTACACCTTCACTCAAGATCCAAGCATCCAAAACTATCTTTACAACATGACCAGTCAGGTTGGTCAAACACAATCAAAGTTCAATCAAGAACTCTTGAATATTGAATCTTGAATATGAGCATAGAAATAATTTAAATTCCTTATCATGAACAATTTATACATTACATATTAACTCATTTGTTTCTTCAACTCTTGACATAACACCTTCAACATATCTCTGTAAGATGGTCACTTAAATTGTCTATAGCCTCGAAAAGTAGAGTCCTATAGAAGCTTATGTTTAACACTTTTATGTGTGTTATAAATACATATAACCCATATTAATATATTCTATTAGTATTTTATAACATAATATAATTTATAGTTATCTTCTTCTAGCATCATTCATTTATCTAGCAGACCAATTCCTCAAACCTCTTTCTCATAGTCTCAATACAGCTAGACAAGCCTTTTTATCTTGTAAGGTTAAAATAATAAACCTATATATAAATATTAAAAAAATATTGGAAATTTAATTTATGTATCCAAAAACATCAATATTTCCATTTTATGCATCACAATTTGTTATAAAACCTTAAACACTTCACTTCCCTTAATGTGTCTGTTGTAGTCATCTTGACTCAAAACACAATCATGGTGAACATGACTCCTAACACTTGTGAAGATGTTTACTTGATATTTAAATTGATTAATTTTGTCCTAAAAAATTATTATTAAATTTATAATCAGAACATATAGTGGTATAATATCATATATGGATCATATAAAAAAATTTATGAGACATACTCCTTCACTGTCCTCATTATTCAGATAAGTCATCTTGAAGTCACCTTATTGCCTATGTATGGGCACCAAAAAAACATAAAAATTACGTAAAAATGATTAATATGTTTCAAACAAATACCTCAAACCATTTTATCCATCCTTACTCACTAGGAACTCTTCCCTAAACACTTATTTACTCTCACTGGAATTTTCTCACTATCATCATTGTTTGCAGATCTAACAATAGGATAAAATTATTGATAAAAATAAATGAAAAAATATCAATAATTATAAAATTAATAAATGTAATTTTATAAAAAATTATATATTTTTTACCTCCATCCACTTGCAATCATTGACTCAGTCAACCATGCCTGTAGTACCAAAATATTTAGAAACAAACATGTTTTTATACCTTTTTCCCACTACCATAACACACCACCACCATTTATATAATATTTGACGAGTCCTATACACCATAAAATATTAAAAATTGGTCAAAAAAAATTAATGGGAACTAACCTTTCACATATTTCCAATCGCTCCAATATAAGGGTTTATAAGAGGGTTTTGACCAGTTTACATTCTTAGTAAATATTCATAAAGCTATGTCCTTAAATACAATTAAAAATATTTGAAAACCATTCTTATGTCAATTTTCCATGTCTCCCAAAAGTATCAATTCACCATGAAAACTTTACACATGTCAATGAGAATCACATACTTCTTCTCATGCTAAAACACCTTTATTCTACATGCATAAGTATCCTTCCCACATTGATTCTTGATTTTTATTTCTCCTCAAGACCTAAAAATTGGTAAAAACATTTGACCCAACCTATCATACCTGATTATATGTGTATATTATCTCTACCATCTTGGAATCTCACTTTGACCCTTCATTGGTACCTCACTAGGTCACTATGCATAATAGGTTTAGAACTGCAAGTCAAACTTGGATATAGAAATCACTTGGATCCTTTTTGTATTAAACTTATATTATCATAAAAATTTCATATACACTCATGCAAATATCCACAACTACCAACCTTCTTTTACCTAGCCTCAACATGCTCATCATACTAGGACACTAGGCCACTGCCACTATATAAGGCCACCAAGACTTATGCCAACACACTATTCACATACTTGTCTTCTCTCCCTTGACCTTAGAAAACATAAATATTATAGATAAAACATGAAAAATCTATAAAAATTCTTACCTTACCTCATATTCATCCAAACCTATCTTGCATAACTTTAGGCTCAAACTCATGACCATCATGACATCACCACTTTGTCATTACCCTTGACATCAATTCATACATGACATCAAGCCTTTGACATAAATTAAAACATATGTCATCAATATTTTGAAATAAATTACAACATACCTCCAACAACCTCCCCCTTTGTCATTTATGTCAACTTCTTCTCCTTCTCCCACTTTATCATTAATCAAAAATTGGCCATATTATCCTCTCAGGTTTATCAACACAGTCCTATAATATTAGGACATGTCCTCTTATACATATCCCCCTCACATCATAAAAAATTCTCTAAACTATTCAATTTGACTGAGTTAGCTCCCCCTAACTCTATGCTCTACCTAGATCAAGACATCTTCAATAAGTTTCCTTAATGACTCAATAATGATATTCAATGGCTCATATTGCCCTTATGTTACCAATATGACTTCATCCTACTAACCTTCAAACATTTTTCTCTCCAAAGTCCTTAATCTATCAAGGCTCCAACATCATAAGGCAACCTTTTGAATTACACACAATCAAGACCCTACTTGGGATGACTTAGAACATGTTATCTTTAAAAAATTTGATCATCTTCAAATCAAACCCAATATATCAACATGTTTCTTAAAGACCTTATGAGGTCATCTTATCAACAAGGAAACATGACAACTTTAAAAAAACCTTCAAGGGCACTACTACAATCTTCTTTATTCAAATCACTTAGCATCTTAATATGCTATAGGAAAACACCATCTATAGAACTCAAAAATTATTTTCATGATATCAACAACATACCATCATGAATACTTCTCTAAACACATCTTCAAGAAAATAAGAACCTTATGATGTTATAAGACAATGATCACTATGAACATGTCAACTCAATTTATCAATGTTTCTCAAGTTTGATTCCACTATTTTGAATCTTGTACTTTAGACCTCTTCTTGAGCCAACTATGAAAAGAACAACATGAAACCATGCAATACATTATCCTTGGTTCATTCTACTTCTCACCAATACATCTTCATCTTCATAACAAGGAACATAATCAAATCTTCCAACTCCAACTTTGTCTTCATGAAAACTCAAAGTTTCTTCATTTTCAAAATACTGAACTCCTTCATGGGATATGTGGTATGGCAATAACACCTCTTATGACCATATGAGGTCATCAAGACATCACTTGACTCATTTTTCATCATTAACATACCTTTAATATCATTCAATATTAACCTTCATATACCCCTATTCTAATCTAAACAAATAAGACCTTAGGTTTTATATATACCAAACCCTTAAGATATAAATTTTCACTTCTTAAGCTTGTTCCTCCATTAAATCAATAAACTTACCAAATAAAGAAAATCTATAGGATATTCAAGATATTAAGAACCTCTCCAACCACTTAGGACAATATTTTTGAGTATCTAAGAATAACAAAGAACTCACTTGGACACACAAGTCTACCAACAAAACATCCTTCACACACAGTCATCTTCCATGAATATTTTCTTACTAAAATGAGTACTTGCATATCACTCTTAAGGCATGAAACAATGTTATACTAAGACATCAACAAGAATAAATGCATATAATAACAAAATTAGATGATTAGATGAGTTATAATCCTTTTTTTCTCAAACTAGGTTCACCATTTCAAACATAGACTATAACAGTCAAATTTGGTCCACATTTATTGCACATGTACAAACACCTACACCAAATCACCACTTGAAGGATCTTCTACATAGAATCCTTTACAAACTTTATTCTTACCTAACCTTGATATAACATCATATACGATTTATAAAAGTCATTATCTATAAATAGATTTACTTTACAGATTTTAATTCTCAAATTCCAACAGTCAAATTTTCATGCAAAAATGACCAAGTATGAGAACAAGCAAATCTACCTAGGAACCCAATTTTGAACCTTCATATCTTTTTATATACAATAATATAATACCTAAAAATTTGATCACGTGATCTCCTCTCATAGAGTAACCCATCCATATTCCAAACTTCTCTTGAGACCTTCATACATGTGAATGTTGATGTCATCAACTTACCTACCTAGCCTGATTTGACAAGTGAATAAGGATGAACTAGGCAACGACACAAGCACTCCAAAATCTTCCTATCACCTCCCAAAGTACACCAAACACCCTTGAAACCTTATGTGAACATTTTAATAGGAACACAACATTATCTAACCTATCAAAATGTCTTTCAAATAATACCTCTGTAACCTTACATGCTTCCATTAATTGAGAAGTGTCTCCATGAAGCACAATAAAGACACCCTTCTATCTCATGAATATAAAATTTCATGAACTAGAGAGATTTTCAAATATCCATTATCTCACTAGACTAAAATATCTCCCTAAACCTTCTCATAATATTAATTGGCTCATCCACCTTCTTCTCTTTTATGACTGTAGATAACAAGAACTCTTGGTAAACATGAAACTCCTTATCTCAAACCTATTCCACAATAGTAAAAATTCCATCATGACCTTTCAACTAAACTAAATTATTCTAATTATACTTCACTTCCTTAGGTCTCCACATCAAGTCTTGACCATTCTTGATCACTTTAGAAATATCTTGCTTTTTATCAAGACTTGACTTGTTCAACTTGCTCTTACATGATTTTGTAATATGTCCTATACAATGACATCTAAAACACATAGAATTACTCCTACCTTTTGACTGATAAAATTTTAGGTCTTTCCTTTACCAAAAAAATCTTATTTCAAGACTCCATGAATACTCATTCCTTAATGGCTTCCTTTAATAATCCCTTGCCTTATGGCCAAATAGATGACAAGCATAACAATGACCTTAAAAATAACTAGCATAAATTATAGTATTTGGTTATCTAATTGACCTTCATGCATTGATCTTTAGGTTTAAATTCTCCTTGAATTACTCAATATTTTAATGCTTCATTTATAGCTTGTATAAATTTTTTACAACCCAGTTATGCTCATTCTTTAAGGACTCCATCTCATATTTTAATAAGGAACATTCTTCTTCTCTTGAACTCTAAATTTGAATTACATATCTTAATTTATCTTTGATAACTTTCTCATCTTATTTCAAAGTTCAAACCTTATTTTTAAGTTCCTTGATCAAAGCCTTCAACTCTTCAGTCTCTTTCTTCAATTGCTTAGTCATCTTATGCTACTTAGGATCTCCTTCAAGCTATTAGGCTTCCTCTAAAGGACCTACTTTGATACTAATTATTGGAGGTACAAGATGATTGAGAGGGGGTGAATTAGTTATATAATTTTTATTTTATTTCACGTATCATTCTTTCATCATCATTCATGATTAATCATTAAAAATTATAAGTACTTAGACAAGCATCAAGACAAAGATCTCACATACAAAGCATTAACATCAAAAGCACATCAAAACACATCATTTATGTGGGAAACCCTATAGGGGGAGAAAAACCACTCTCAATCCTAAAAACCAATTGACTAAATTCTTATAAATATATCATAAACACGAGACTTTAAACCAATACCAATTGATCAAGGATCACCCACCCCTCAATTTAGTCAAGCAACTACTAGACCTTTATCTAGTTTTAACTAGCAAGGAGGTTACAACCCCCTAGGTGATTAAGAATCCACTCAAACACTTCAGATATAACGTCCACCACTGATCTGATGTATTTACTTGATTATGACCTTATCTTCCTCTATAACACCTTTAAACCTACCTCTCAACATCATACAAGCCTCTTCCTCTTCTATATCATTCAAATAGACAATTAAAGCCTATTAAGCCTTGAAACAAGAACACCATTAACTCACAACCTAAAAAAACACTTATAAAATATATTCACGTATTCAATAATTTTTTTGATAGTATCCATTAGTTCACATGCCTCTGTAAATCCTTCTTCTATTCGCTTCACTCCCTCATACACTAGATCTTTTTAAGTCTAGATAAATAGGTCTACAAGACCTTGATTAAATACAAAAATCAATATCATACAAAAAAATGTCAGATATGATCCATAACATACCTTACTTGTTCTTAAAATTAACCTCATCACACATTCCATCCATTTACTACACTGCCTCTTTGGTCATCCAAGCCACAAGCCTTCATTACCCCTTAGGTGAGACCTAAAGCAATTAGGCCTTCATAAACCAAACATTACACTCATGAACCATTTATACACAATTATAATTAAAAAATATTTAAAATGACTCAGATATACCATATATTATTTCCACTTGTGTTCATAACACTTGGAACTCAAACTCGCACCTTTTACCAAGCCATTCTAGCCTACTTACCAATAGGCCTAGAAACACTGAAAAGTCTATCATATAGAAATGAAGCATAAATTTTTTTTTATCAAAAACAATAAAAAAATTGAATTAATATATATTAAATTACCTTATAAACATCTCCATTTCCATTGGAAACCTTCACTTAAGCTCCAAGCATCCAAAACTACCTCTACAACATGACCACTTAGGCTGGTCAAACACAATCAAAGTTTAGTCAAGAAATATTGAATATGAATAAATAAATAGTTTTAATTCCTTATAATTAACCTTTTATACTTCTTTGACACATTAAAACTCATTTTTTTCTTCAAATCTTGACATAACACCTTCAACACATCTCTGTAAGATGGTCACTTAAATTGCCTATAGCCTTGAAAAGTATAGTTCTATATAAATTTAAATTTAACACTTTTAAGTTTTTTATAAATACATATAACCCATATTAATATATACTATTATTATTATATACCATAATTCAATTGATAGTTATTGTGTTCTGGCATCATTCATTTTTATAACAAACCAATTCCTCAAACCTCTTTCTCATAGTCTCAATACAACTAGACAAGCCTTTTTGTTTTGAAATATTCAATCACTAAACCTATATTTACAAATAAAAAATATATATATTTAATATAGGTATCTAAAAACATTAATATGTCCATTTTATTCAACACCATTTGTTATAAGACCTTAAACACTTCACTTCCATCAACATGTCTATTGCAGTCATCTTGACTAAAAACACAGTCATGGTGAACATGACTCATAACACCTATGAAGACTCTTCCTTAATATATAAATTAATTAATATAGTCTTCCAAAATCCTTATAACATTTCCAAATAAAAACATATAGAGGTATAATGTCATATATAGAACATATAGAACATTCTATGAGACATACTCCTTCACTATCCTCATTATTCAAACAAGTCATCTTGAAGGCACCTTATGGCCTATGTATGGGCACCACCAACACTTACCAATTATATTAAAATTATTAATGTTTTTCAAAAAAATACCTCAAACCATTTTATCCATATCTACATACCATGAACTCTTCCCTAAATACTTATTCATTTTGACTAGCTTTTTCTCACTATCATCATTGTCTGTAGATTTAGCGATAGGATATAATGATTGATTAAAATTATTGAAAAATAGGATAAATAATAATAAAATTACTAAATTTAATTTTATAACAAGTCTTTTTATTTCACCTCCATGTAATTTTAAGTTTTACCTCAATCAACCATGCCTGTAGTACCAAAATCTTCAAAAACAAGCATATTTTTGTATCTTCTGCTCACTTCCATGAAACATCACTACCACTCAGAGAATCCTATATGAGTCCTATACACCATCCAAAATTTAAAATTATTAAAAAAAACCATTATTGTCACTAAAATTTCAAATCTTTCCAATCACTCCACTATAAGGGTTTATAGGAGGGATTTGACTAGTTTACATTCTTAACGAATGTTTATAAATATATGTCCTTCAATCCACTAAAAAATACTTGGAAAAACTTCTTTGGTATATTTTACACCTATACCAAAAGGATCAAGTCACCATAAAACTTTACATGTGCCAATGATCATCATATACTTCTTCTTAGGCTAAAACACCTTTATTATGCATGCAAAAGTGTCTTTCCAACATTAATATTGCTTTATCTTACTCATCAAGACTTGAAACTTGGTCAAAATGTTTGAAAAAAATTATCATACCTAATTACATTATTATATTATCTTTTCCATCTTAGAATCTTTCCTTAACCCTTCATTTGGACCTCACTATGTCACTACGCACAATAGGTCTAGAACTACAAGTCAAACTTGGATATAGAAAGCACTTGGATACTTCTTATATTGAACTCAGATGATCATAAACATGTAATATACACTGATTACAAGCTCCGAATCTTCCAAACTTCTTCTCCCTAGCCTCAACATACTCATCATAATAGGTTACTAGGCCTACGCCACTATACAAGGCCACCAAGCCTTATGCCAACACACTATTCACATACTTATATTCTCTCCCTTAACCTTAAAAAACATAAATATGCTAGATTAAACATTAAAAGTCCCAAATAATTCTTACCTTATCTCATATGCATCTAAACCTGTCTTTCACAACTTTAGGCTCAAACTCATGACCATCATGACATCACCACTTTACCATTAACCTTGACATCAATAAACACATGAAAACAAGAATTTGACATCAATGAAAACATATGACATAAATCCTTTGACATCAATGACAACATACCTCCAAAAACTATGTGTCTGAGAAGATGATATTTTCACTAAAGAGGATGACATTGAAAAAAGGGATGATAGGTTTCATGATCAAGAATTAAGTCTAGAATTAGAGACCTAGATCAAAGTGAATAAAGATTAATAGTAGGATTAGAGGGTCTTTAGAGTGCAACATTGATCATAAGAGGAGAGAGTGTAGAGGGATATAAAGGTGATATGTCTTTCAGAGAGAGAAGAGAACTATGTTGTAAAGAATTTTATGAACCTAGTGAAGTTGAAAATGAAAAAGGGTGTTCAAGGGAGAAGTAAAGGACTTGATATCCATGCAAAGGATCAAACCAAGTAGAGAGGAGATTAAAATCAGAGATCAGAGATAGGTGAATTTATAATGTAAGTGTATTTTCTATTTACATCAGGTATTTATTTTTCATTTACATCATAATACCTTAAAAATAATTGATTCAATTTTAATTCATGTATTATAATATATTGCTATGAATTTTGAGACCACAAGACCATATATGAGCCTTTCTAATAGTCATGCAAATTTAATAGGTGATGAATTTCTCTAGGAACATCAAAGACTCCTTACTACAAATTTGAATTTAATTTTGGAGGGAAAATATAATCAGCCCTTAATTGAGTTATTACAAGTAACTTAAAGCCATGATAGGCTATTTATTACCAAAAAACACTATATAAACCTTGATAGATGATGTTCCTACATCACTAGATCTCATAACAACTACGATCAAGTACAACCTATGATATTTACATCCCTGAAATTGATCACAAGTCCACTTATATCACAATTGAAAATTGATATGTAATTAAGTGTAAATGAAACAACTAAATAGTAAATATCACATTTAAATCTAAAATATACATAATGATGAAGCACCTAACTTATAAAAACAATTAGATTTTTTTAACCCTATATGAAGTAATAATGATCCTTTACCAATAATATGTATAAACATTAAATGATAAAAATAGAAAATATGCATAGGTAAAGGAATCAATCCTATTGTCAAATAGTATATATGTGTATATGTAAAGTTCTATGTCATAATTCAACATAAATAATAAGACATATATCAAGAAAAAATGTAGACCATAACATGTACATAGATAAAATTCACCATACAGGCATACAATGTGATCCATATCAGCATATATAATTGATTATGCTTACAACTATACCCCTAGGATAACAACTAGCTCTCTTGATCCTCATTGCCTCCAAAAAAAAATTTCTTTGTTAGCATATACATAGAGTTAGGGGTGTTGGATGTCTCAATATGATGAGAGACTCACCTCTTAGCATGAAAGTCAAAATTTATTTCATCCATAACCTATAAAAATTATTGTGTCTACAAATCATATGAAATATAAAAATTAATGAATTAAAATTATATATTGAAAATGATAAATTTTTCAAGAACAAAATTTAGAAAAATTATTCTACACTAACCATATTCCATCTAAATGGATGTCTAGCATTATAACATCTCATATACACCCATGATGTATAATCCTATGTTGAGGTGTTGTAAATTATGTCCCTAATTTGTCAAAGAGTGTTCATGAGTTGATTGGTATGCATGGTTCTCAATGACAAAGTGTGCCTTGGTGAACATGCATGGGCCTTGTAGTGTTTACTTGGTTAGGTAAGGTGATGTATGTTGGTGATGTATTGAAAATGTTTGAGGAGTCCTATTATGGTTCAATATTTCTTTTTTTACTTGTAGAAGTGAAATGAATCCATTAGAATAGTCTTGTGAATATCTAGGTTATCCTAATCATCTTGGCAAAACTTCCTAAGTAAGCAAATTGATGACATAAACATTTACACATGTGAAGATGTTCGAAGAAAATGGTCACATGTGTTTATTAATATTTGTGCCTAGATCACGTGTTCAAATTTTTAGGTCTTGACATGATGTCTATAAAAATTTATGGTAGTGGAAAGCTGGTCTCTCAGGCAGATTTCACTAATTTTCATCCATAATTAAATAGGCATTAAAAACTGACCATTGGAATTCAAATATTTGAATCTACAAAAAAAAAACTAGTCTACAATGTTTTTTTAATAAATTTTTATTGTGGATGAATATTATGGTGGTAAAAAAATAAAAGTGGTAGATAAATTCAAGATAAATAAAGGAAAAATGATTTGGAGGTTTGAGTAGTTGTACACTTGCATTTATTGTAGTCCAAAGTTGACTGAAGATTTGACTTTCTTTTGAAAGTGACCCAAGAATTATGTTTAAGTTTTTATTGATGATTTTTGGATGTTTCAAGTTGAATTATCTATTTTATAATTTTATATACTCCCTGAGGATCATCTATATGGATTTTGGAGGTTTGACCAATCCATCTTCAATATGAATAATTGCTTACAAGTTGACTTTTGGTTCATTCATGGTGTTTTCATGTACAATGCAAATGATTGGTAGGTTTTGCATATGCATATGTGTGTAGTGATTAATTTATTAACTTTAGGGTGTTTTAGGGTTTATATGGAGAGGACCTATGTGATTTAAAGTGGTCTTGTGTTCCTAGTTTTTCTTAGTGAAGTGATAAAAGGATGAATAGGTCTCCATGGACCTATAAGGGCTTCTTAAAGCCTAATTGAAAGGTGATGTAACTTAAGGGTGATATATCAAATATATAGATGACCTATATAGGTGAAATTTATCTTATTCAAGGTTTGATATTATCCTTAAGGGTTAAGGTACATCTTATGGCTGACCAATTAGATGGTGATCATGAAGGTTCTATAAAGAGCATAAACAAAGATGAAGGTTTCTAGAGTTAATAATAAAAGAAAATAAAATTGTGAGTGTGTTTGATGGATTGATTGAAGAGAAAATTAGGTTGAGGAATATGTGTATGATATAAAAGTCATATTTCATATGTTATTATAGTATTCTTATAAGGTTAAAAATTAAGGATGAGAAAATAAGTGTATAATGATCCAAAAGGTAATTTTGGATGCATTGATTGAGTGTGAAGACTTGAAGAGTGTTAGGAGAAGAAAACTAGATAAGAAAATCCATGTAGGATATTATTTGAATATGAATGCATTATATATGAAATGATTGACTATATGTATTTTATCCTATCCACTCAGCTTGTGAAATGATAGAAGATGAAAAGTCTCCTCATTTTAGCACCAATGTATGAAAAATAATAAGAATAGTCAGGAATTGTAATGACTATAAATATGTATGTTTGTATGAAGAAGTTGATAACCTTTTCTGAGTTTAATATAGACTTTATAGTTTGGTTATTCCTTGTATGTGTTATCATGTTTAGTGTTTGGTTTAAACTATCTTAAAGTAATCCAAATGATATTTATACTTAAAGAACACTCCAGTTAATCTTAGTTTCTATCAATTACATAATCACCCATTTTATCATGCTTTTGGTAAATACAAATTATATATACTATCCTATATAGACTAATAAAACTTAGCTATCCTCAACCTTATCATGTTCTATTGAATCAAGAATGTCTACTAAAAATGGTGTGATGAGCATGGAAACACTCATTCTAGAGGAAGCTATGCTAAGGTGGTTATCAAGATAATGAGATATTGAAACCTAGTTAGACTAGAAAATATGACACTTCGTAGAAGAAGAATCCAAAAATATGGGTCTCATTATGAGTGAAATCATTCAAGAACATATATATGGTGAAATATATGAAATTTTTTGGTGTGAACTACCCAAATTTCTGAATAATTGGTTGACAAGACTATAGTACTATTACTTCCATCCCAGATTGGAAGAGACCATTACCTAGACCAAAAAGAGATAGACTAGTTACTGAAAATGGAAATTGATTGGATGAAAATGATATACTATTGGGTTAACACCACAATAGATAGATAAAGTACTAAGTGCATAGTATAAGGATATATATAATTTTAAGTTATGTATAGCTTCTTCATCCAAGGAGTTAGACAAAAAAAATTATAGTCACTAACTCTCCTGTTGAAGATGTTGGTGGTGGAAAAGGCCATGGTACCTACTCTAGCCAGTATGGAATAGTCACTTCAAGTGTTTGGGGATGTGTGCATAGGATGGTGAATGATGGATATATGCGTGACTATATATTGAGCCTAAATCTATAATGGATATGTGAGGGAAGAATAATTAGAAGAAAACTCTAGATTTAGAAAGGGAACTATGATAATAAAATAGATGAAATAAATAGACAAATACCCAAGTAGATACGAATAGTAGTAGATTAGATGATGAAAGAGTGTGAAAAAGTGATGAGAGAGATGATAATTTAAGGTTAAATAAAGAGAATTATGTTGGATTTTATTAGATATAATGATAAGATGATGAATGAGTAGAAGAAGAGACGTGAGAAGAGGAAGATGAGAGTAGTTTAGGAGTAGAACAGATAGAAAAGTGCATAACTATAAGAAAGGGTATTGATAAATGAAGAAGAATTACAAATAAAAATATAACTTAGATTCAAGTTAATCATAGGATCAATCACAATAGATAAATAAGTCACTAGAAAGAATTATTCACTAAAAGTGTACATGTCCCTATATCCTAATCTTATATATCCTACTAGATTTTTTTAACCATCCAAACAAGAGGAGAAGAGTTGGGAAAAACTATTTTTAGAGCACATGAACCATTGGGTCATGGAGATTAAAAAAAATCAATTAAGAAGGATTTAAAGTATATAGGATTTGTGTAAGTTGAACAATAAAAATAAGTGTAGACAAGTAGAATGCACATGAAAATTACTCTGGTGCATAGAGTAGTATGCATACATGAGTTCTTAAGATACAGTAACCTCAAATAACAATGAAATTATGATTCACTTATGGGGTCCTTAAATTTGGCAATTTATGATGGGTCTATAGACCCTAAATAGTACCTACTAACTTGCAACATGAAGTCACAGGTTAAGGGTGTCAATAATGAAAATTTAAAAAAATATGAATTAGTAGGAGCTTTAGCTGGGAGAGAACTAGAGTTCATATACAAAAGGGATTTATAACAATAAATCCTAAAAGACATGTATGATTAGCTCATATTATAATTTAAGATTAAGAAATATACTATCTAAACAATATAAAACCTAAAAGAAATAAGGAAAAAGTCTAGAGAGTCAGTCTATGACTATGATCATAGATTTTCTAATGTAATGAATAAAATAGAATCACTTTGATAGATAAAGACAAAGCAACATGGTTTCTTGAAGGGCACAAGGAAAGGTTAGGTTTTCCATTATGAAAACTTAATATGATAAAAAATTAGATGCGAGAGTTATTTTACTACATGTAAACTAGATCAAATATTATGGAGAAGATCCTAATCCTAACTCAAAATTTGAAAACACATTGTAGGATTTCATGAAAATAATGGAGCAGTATCACAAAGTAGAAAATCCTAAATTAAAATAGTGGTGTATAAAGTTTAGAAAAGAAGGACACCACCAAAATGATTATCCTAAAGTAAAGATGGAATTCTAAAAACTTTACCAAGTAGTAGGGCATGCCACAATATAATTCCATCTTCTACAAGAATATATAAAAAATACTCATAATTTTATTATAATTTCTACAGATCAACTGACCATAATGAGAAGAATTTTAGATATTTTCAAGAACTTGAAAAACATATCTCCAAAAAAGTGTTTTCTATTGTAGCACAATAAATCTCCTCAATAAATAAAAAAATCCTAGGCCTAGAGGTTGATAAGAATTATGTGACCCAAATGGGTCCACAGTGGATTTTGAGTTCACTAAAATACCATCCTCACGATCTATCTAGATAGAATCCTTCTTCATGAATTTGGACACCCCCATCTCCTCAATACTAGTATGTAACACCTTGGAGTTCACCAATAATGCAACCAAAACAATTGAATTGGACTCCTCCAGCTACATAATAGAAATTTATTGTGGGAGATAGTAATCAACAATACTAGCATTGGAATTCTATGCAACCACAAGGAGGATACTGAGGGGGATATCAATCTAATAGAGGAGGAGGTCAAGGTGGTTATAGAGAAGGATACCAAGGAGGTAAAGGAAACAATTATCAATGGCCTCCCTTGTAATGATACTTATGCAAAGAGTTCAATCATGTCTAAAGAAATTTCCTAATGAATCCACATATACAATCATATTGTGCATACTATAGAGTTTTTGATCAACATGATACTGAAGATTGCCTTATTCTAGAGAAGTAGAGGAAGGAAAAATTTATCTAAAATGTAAACATGGTAAGTGCAAAACTTAAAGAAAATGCATTTATAAACACTATGACATGGAGATAACATGTAGAAAAAGGACTACTTCCACTTCAGATGCCTCAAGGTATCAAAAAGGTTAGACAAGATAAATACCTGAATCCATCTACATAAAAGAGTATTTTAAGTGAAGCTACATAATTTCTAAGAAATATTCAACAACAATAAACTATTGATAGTGGTGTTACATCAATCAAAGTTCAAATGTATGGACAAATCATGTACATCATACAACAAGATTGAGTTATCACTATGCTCACAGATCTACTTAAACTTTTGAGTACTCCATGAAATGAAGACATATCATAGAACATCATGAATATATTACAGGATCTTTTGGAATGTGCACAATGTGGCCAATAAATGACAAAAAAATTAGTCTAGTATGTCAAGACAAATAATCCATGGGATGTTAATCATGGATTGATATTTAGGTTGATGGATATGAGATCATAAATTATATCTTTGATTTTAGTAGCATAGTGAATATGATTCCTAGATTAACATGGCAAGTGATTGGATGACCATCTCTTAGCTACAACCTAGTAACTCTAAGCTTGGTTGACTATGGAAAAGCTGAGCCTATTGGTAGATTGAAGGATGTTGAGATCAAAGTCATAGACTTATTTTTTCAAGGATAATTTAAGTTCATATACATGAAAACTATAGAAATTCATTACCTTACATTGATAGGAAAAAATGGGTGTATGATGTTCAGATGACTATCAATATAGTACACAACTAGCTCAAGGCACATCAAGTTGATAAGTTTGTGGTATTTCTTATCAATAGAGCACACTAGTCATATATAATTCCTATTGAACCAAACTCTCCACATGTTCCACAAGAAACTAGTTAGATGAAAGTAAATACTGAGGAGAATCTAAATGCTCTACATGTAGCAAAATGAAACTTTCCATACCAGCATGTCAAACCTCATCTACAGTCACTACTCACCTAGAAATTGAACACATCAAAATAATGGAGGCCAAAACTAGTAGTTATGCACTTGATTCTAAATTAGTTTTTATTAAATACTGTACCTCCATGTCTATAAAATTTCCCACTCACTTAGAAGTTTATTTCTTGTATGAAGTCAATGATCACATGCAATATTACATAAAACTAATAAGGGAAGACACTTTACCCTGGGAAGAAGATTCATCTATTAATGATAATTTAGATACTTATCTCCTTAACTAGGCCCATGGTGACTATTGAACTCTGACCCATGAGGAAGGTATTTATGCATTAACATTAATTCTCTATATACTACATAATGAACGATATCAATTATTTTATTCTATGCCTATAAGTCCATATTATGACTATTAATCAATGGATTAGAGTGCTAAACTATGCCTTGAAAGGATTTGTTACAACTTGGTGGGTAACTCATCAAGATAATCAACTTGAGTGGTTAATGATTGTGAACTGATGATCAACATATTTTATCTTCCATAATTCATTCACACTAACTAGCCATTTTTTTAAGAAGGTGGGTGCCCTGAGATTTATGTACATAAATGTGTTGAAGTTTGGAATGAGGAATGTGTGGCACCCAAATATTGGGTTCACATTTTCTACTATACACTTACTTGACTACCCATAGCATGGTACATGTACTTTTAGCATAGGAGAGAAACCAAACATCAGGCACAAGTGCAGTGTGATTTCATACAAATTTTTGTCTTTGAAGATGGAGATATTGTAGTTCATAATACACTACATAAACTCAATTAATTTTTATGCCATGGTTGCATGGAATATTTAATCACCATAATAGAATCAACTTCATAAACAAATATAGCCTCAAATATTAATTCAACACTTCAAAGGTATAAAGCTTCTAATACTAAAGAACAAGCTTTGACATAACCTTGTCACTAAATCTAGGATGAGGCATAAGATAGTGAATATTTTGGTTCTGATGTTGATTTTAATTTGAATGATTTATTTGGACCTAAGTGGACTATAGAACCAATAAATGATAATGACACATCACTAACTAAAGAATATACGCTACATAACATCCAAATCCTAGAATAGGAAGGGCAAAGGAAGATCAAGGAATCTATGGAATGCAATATTTATCAGCAACCTCTTAAGAATCATGTTTCTAAAATTGAAACAAAGGAAGTTCTAAAATTGGAAATAATAGGTGACTATTAAATGGAGACTAAAACTTTTGAAGCCTTACAACTTTTGAGGGATTACCAAGATGTCTTTCCTATCAAATTCTCAAAGGTTTGAGGAGTTAAGCCATCCCTTGGTGAGATGCACATTGAATTAAAAGAGTGTGGAAGACAAATTAAGAAGCGACCATATAAACTCAATCCCAATATGAATCTAAAAATAAAGGTAGCATTGGATAGAATTCAAAACATACAAATAATATATCTAGTAGAAAAGCTAATCAGGTAAGCCCAATGCTAGTTTAACTCAAGAAAATAGGATAAATATGGGTATGTGGGGACCATCACATTTTGAAAAATGCCTTCATAAATGATTCATTCCCCATACCATTTATAGATGAAGTTTTAGAGTATATTATAAGACATGAAGTATATTATTTTATAGATGGGTTTAGTGTATACCATTAGATTCCAATTGTAAAAGAGGATCAAGATAAAATAACTTTTGTAATAGAGTGGGGTTATTTTGCATATAAATTCATGATTTTTGGCCTAAATAACAAACCTATGGTGTTCTCACACACTGTAGTTATAACATTCAAATATTTCATCCATGATTTCCTATAATTTTACCTAGATGATTGGGTAGTCTTCTCCCTATTTAAAGAACATTTTTTCAAGTTGAGTTTGATGTTATAATGATGTCAAGCTCTATAGATAAATTTAAATTTGAGGAAATGTTTATTCTTTAAACCTTTTAGTGTTTTAACTAGACATGTTATTTTTAGTGATGGTATCTTGGTGGATCAATCTAAAATCACAATAATCTTGAGTATGCCACCACCTATTAGTTTCACTAAAGTGCATTCTTTTCTTGAGCACACAAGTTACTACTAAAAATTTATCAAAGGCTATGCAATGATTTTATCTCCACTAGAAGCCTTACTATAGAAGAATGTTAAGTTTGTATGGATATCTAAATTCTAAGAAACTTTCATTGAGCTAAAATAATGATTGGTCACTGTGTCAATACTTGTTTCCCCAGACTAGAGTAAGGCATTTCATGTACATGTAGATGCTTAGATAATTGTATTCAGTGTTGTACTTGATAATCCTATCCACTTTGATAGTAAAAAATTGTCATATGTAGAGAAAAGTCATACAACTACAAAATGGGAAGCATTGGCCATCATATTTTTTCTTCAAAAATTATACCACTATCTTTTGGTGACACCATTCAAAGTTTTCACTAATCCTCAAGCCCTGTAGTATCTAGTCAATAAATTGGTGTTAGAAGGATGAATATCTTATTGGGTAATGTTGTTTCAAGAATTTCAATTTTGTGTAAATGTAAAACTAGGTAGAGAATTTATGGGACATGACCACCTCATTCATATTCTAAATGGTGTAGAGTTATAATAACTAAAATAAGAGTCACCTGATGCACACCTCTTTCATGTCTTTGAAATTTATTAAAACTTCAAAATCATTACCAACTTACTTGAGTAAATAATCTTCCTTACACACTTTTAAGAATGGGATAAAAATTAGTTTGTGACCAAAATAATTCCATATACTATCACTAATGGAGTACTATATCACTTGGGAAAGGATGAATTCCTATGCAAGGTTGTCCTTAAACATGAACACCCTCAACTCTTGGAAGAATCTCATCAAGGAGTCATAGGAGGATATTTTTAGAAGAGGATACATCTAGAAAGATTCTATAGAGCAAACTATGGTGGATAATTTTTTTTTAGGATGCACATAGACTTTCACAACATTGTGATGTCTTCTAATATATGGAAAAACCACTCTATAAAGATGAGATGCCAGTGTGACCCCTATTAGTAGAATAACCATTCAAATAGTGGGGTATTGATTTTATAAGACAAATCAACCTACCAAATAAGCAAAATAAAGATAGATACATCATTACTATGATAAATTATTTTACTAAGTTGGTTTAAGATGCTTCTATACTTAGATATAGTGAAAAGGATGTAGCAAAGTTTTTATATGAAAATATCATTACCAAGTTTAGATGTCTAATAAAATTAGTTAATGATAAATGAACACACTTCATCAGTAATACCATCAAGATCTTGACTAAAGAGTTCATGATTGCTCTCATAAAATCATTGCTTATCACCTACAAGTGAATGGCCAGGTTGAAGCTTCAAATAAGGTACTAGAGAAAATGTTCACAAAAAATTGTGATAACAAGTAGGATGACTAGGTCCTACTATTTTATGGGAATATCATACAAAATATAAAATGTCTATAATATTTACACCATTTAAATTGGTGTATGGTTAGGAAGTAGTCATGTCAATGGAGTATTTAGTACCCATCATGTGCATCACTATGGTCATGCATTTAGGAGATTAGGAATATCTTACCAATCACCTCCTAGAACTAAATAAGATGGATAAGTTTAGATGAAGAGAAGCATAAACATAATAAGTACATAAGAAAAGTTAGAAAACATGGCATGATAAGAACCTATGACATGAAGAATTCCATAAAGATCAACCAATTTTTTTATATGATAACTAGTTTAGATCATTCCCAGGCAAACTACAAATAAGATGAAAAGAGCCTTACATTATACATGTCTTAATGTAGCAAGGAACAATATTTTTATATTATTTATAGGGAACATATTGCTAGGGTGAGTAAATTTTTGTAATCTTAATACCTATCGTAAATAGTCTATTGATATCAATCCACAATCTTAGTGGGTGTTGAGTAGCACTATGTAGATTAGGATTTCTCTATTTTTCAAGTTTTCTATGTGTGTTTATTTTCTATTTTGTTTGTTTATAAATGATCTCAACATTAACATTGGTGAATTAAAAATACCAAGCATTGTGTGTACCAGACATGCATAAGAAGATCCATGTGTACTGTTATAAAATTCAAAAAGGACTGACCAAAAAATATTAAGTCAAGGAAAGATGCCAAAACATCACATCAACAAGATATCCATAAGATAATGATCATTCACTAGAAGTAAATATAGGAGCCAATGGTTGATGGATGTGATATTCAATAAATCAGTGGCTACTCAACATCAACAAATTGTACCCTTCATATGAACATCTAAGGGTATAATGGCATAACTCTACACATGTGCTAATGATTAACCACTTACCCTCAATCCCCATAGATTTTAGAACATGGGCATTGATCATCTACTATGAATTCTAACCTTTGGAGACATGGGAGAGATTATTCAAGTATTACTTGGATGATATAATGATGGTGCTATCTATTTGGTATGAAATGAGATGGTGTTCATCAATACATAATCTATGGCTTGAGAATTGGAAATGCCTATACATAAATACTCTCTACTACCTTACAAGACCAAAATAGCTTCTATATTGTAAGAATTCTAGGACTTGTATATATATCAAAACCAAGGGATCTCGGTTGATGAAATTCTAGACAAACCTATGCATATTCTCATCCAATGCATCACTAGATGATTTTGGTAGACAACCAAGTTCTCCAAACAAATCCTAAATAGTGTTATGGACATCACTCATAAGATTATCCATCGAGGATAACAATTAAACGGGCCCAAATACTTTATACAAGAATTGATAAAAAAATATTGACAAGTGTTACACCATTTTAAGGCAAACCTTCTAGTATCAATTCCTAATCCTTCTCCTTTATTTCACATAATGGAAATTACCCAAGGGGAAAGTGTACCTAGATATGGACTACTAGATAGTATATTAATTCTATAACATCATATATATGTAGGAATGTGGAGCCCTTACACATGAGGGGAAGTTTAAATGTTGGTGGGAGGAATGCCTAGACGTCATCACCACACACCCCAGAGTCCCACCAGATGTCTTCTAGTATTTGAGACAACATGTTATAGTCATGTTATTTTCTAACATAGTTTTCATCACAATTCATGAGCTATCAAACTCACCTTTCAAACCACTTCCATTGTTCATCATGATCGATATGGCATAAGCTAATGTGGTTAGATAAAAAGAGCACATATCTAGGAGAGAAAAACATTTACAATTGATACAAATGAGTACAAAAATTATTACTGTGAAACCATTAGATCTAGTATATAGTTCACAATAGTAGAAGGGGAAGTGAAAATTAGACCCTTATTTAGTGTCTCCTCCTCTATAACACACAACATGCATCATGAAAACATAGAAGGATGACTCAAAGGTGCCCTAGATAGCAAGCTCCTATGAACTCATGGACATGGGAACTGATGTGTAGGAAGTCTATCAAGTCATTTTGGCATATATGGCTAGATATTATTATGAGGAGGAAGACAAAGAGTTTTTTTTAGAAGGTGTTATGTATAGTTCAAATATACAAGTAGGTTCCACCTGAGCTATGGGTTGAACTCTCATACTATTCACCTTCCATTAGTATTGATACATTCAAATAAGAGGAGGATCAACTTTGGCATAGAATGGACTTATTCTAACCATTGACTATTCCATCATTTTGACCTGACATTATCTTCGTACCCCTACTAGAAAGTCCACTAGAATAACTTATGTGTAGGCCATGAATGAGATGGGATATCAGAGTCTCACCTACCCTAAATCAATACACATTTGGTAGGATAGCCACTACATATGAAGTATAATTGATTCCTAAATCTTCTACACCACCACTATAACATAGACTGGTCACAATTGGCAAAAAGAAACAATAGGTCAGAAGTTCAAAAGTGAAACTAGAGGACTCTCCACTATCACTATAGGCACAAGACATTGAAGAAATTGCACTATAGTAGATCACACTTGAATAAAAATAGGTTGTAATAGAAAAAATCACTCACATAGTCAAATGTAAGTGTAAGAAGGAAGAGAAGAAGAAAAAGAAAGAAGAGGCAGAACACCAGTATGCAATGCAGTAAGCTAAAGAAGTAGAGTCCTCCAAAAATGCCAAGGATGTAGAAGCAAATATATAGAAGGCTCAGGAGATGGCCTAGAAATCCTAAGAAGCATCTACTACACGATAGGAGAAAGAGAAGAAGGAAATAGAACAATAATAAAAAAGGGCAACAAAATGTAGTGGAATATGCACAACAATAGGTAGAAGAATCTACTAAGAAGAAGGAGGAACACAATGAAGCCTTATAGTAACAACAAGCATGGGCATAATCACAAGATTAGGTGCTATTCCAAGATATATAGGAACAAGAATATAATAATAAATAAGAATAATAATGGAGGAAGAAGGAAGAATAAGAAAAGAAGCAAAAAAAGATAAAAGAAAGAATAAAGATAGAGAGGAAGCCAAAGATTAAAAAAAAAGGAAAAGGAAGAGAGGACCAAGAAATAAGAAGAGGATAAGAGAATACAAGAAGCAAAAAATGAGTAATAAGAAGAGGAGTATAAAATGAAGAGAGAGGAAGAAGGTAGTAAGAAGAAATATGAGGAAAAAGTCAAATAAAAGATTTCTAAGGATGTTACATAATAAGCTAAGCTGACTAGAAAGGCCACAAAATAATAGTAAACATTAGCCATGACACAAGCATAATCATATACACCATACATTCCACTAGGAGGTATATGGCTCTAGGATGTTCCCTTAATCACTACTTGGTACACCACCTTTTCCCTCTCTCTAGCCACCATGCCATGCTAGGATCCTATGTCAATGAAAAACACACTGGAAACTCTCCTAGTCAAGTAGGAGACATCTTTGGACATCTCTCACCTACCTTTAAATAAACAATTTGAGGGTGCCAAAGTATTCCAAGAGTCTATCACACAAAATGTGGAGTTATTAGAGTAAAAAAGAGACCAAGCAAAGGCCAAGAATGTGGAACTTAGGGATATCATGCAAAAAGTAGTGAATAAAATTGAAGACACTTGCTGATCCTTGTCCAATTGATTCATAGGAGAATAACTCATGTCAGATCATAGTAGGATAATAACCCTGGTTATGGTGCTTATAAATGAATATTGTGTAACACAACAACTTCATACACTTAGCAACTTGGGATAAAAATTGAATACTAAAATCATAACTTTGATTGCTTTTTTGGAGGAGTATCAAAGTATCCTTGAAATTGTATCACTCCAATCCCATCATCTCACACACAATATTTTGGATTGGAAACAGTAGCTCAATAATTCCCTAACCATCTCTAGCACAGACTTCACCATAGATGCCACATCTTACATAACTATGCACACCCCAATCGAATTGACTAATGAAACTAAACTTTCTCTCTATTAATCCTTTAATGTTAGGGATAATGTGCACGACCAATTTCTTAGCTGGTAACAAGACCTGTGACATAGTGCATTTATTAAAGAACAGGCAAAAAAGCATGTAAAAAAGATGGTGTAGCTAAGTGTATAGATTCAATTGAAGGTTAGTAATACAAGGATAGATCTAAGAACCACTCAGAATGTGGACCTAAAGAAACTCATTATGTGTTATGCACCACTGCATGTTTTGATCTGCATGGTCTAGGAAGTGATGCTTGACTAGGATACGTTCAAGACTAACCTAGTTCCATTCTATAGTGAGGTGACCCTAATGATCAAAGTTCCTACGTATAACCACCATAAAAACTATAATAGGAGCTCACATATCACACAAATACTCAAATAAAGACCAAATACCCTATGAGATAGCCTTCTTCCTTAGAAACACCACCTCCTTCTATTGAGTACTATACAATGCATAAATTTTAGAAAGTTTTGTAAAATTTTAAATAATTGTTTTTTTGTATTGGGATGATTAGTGAGATAAGATGGGCCAGGATGGTTGAAAAATTATAAATGGTAGCCACCTATCTACACAAACCTATTGAAAACCTAAAAAGGTGGTAGGTTGGTACATTGTTTAGTTGTAAACCCATAAAGGCAACTAAGTAATGTGCAAAAGGTGAAAACTGAAAATGGCACCTTGAGCAATTATTGTGACTCTTTTTAGTCTACTAATTTTTTTAAATTCTACCCTCAATGTATAGTCAAATGAACCTATGACATTATCTCAGGTTGAGATAGCATTTTGAGTCCAATAAAGTGTTGGGAGAATAAAACTAGATAAGAAAAGTTGCATTGGATATTCTTTGAATATTCATGTGTTATATATGAAATTGTCATCTATATGTATTTTGTATTATCCTCTTAGATTTTGAAAGGATAGAAGATGAATATTATCCTCATTTTGGTGCCAATGTATGAAGAATAATAGGAATAGTTAGGAACTACAATGACTATAAATATGTATGCTTATATGAAGAAGTTGGTGACCTTTTCTGAGATCAATATAGAATTTCTGGTTTATGGTTACCTATCATATTTCTTATGTTATTCCCTATATGTGCTATCACATTTAATGTTTGGTTTAATCTATCTTAAAGTAATACAAATGCTCTATAAACCTAAAGAACACTATTTAATCTTAGTTTCTATCAATATCACAATCACTCTTTCTATCAAGCTTCTGGTAAATATGAATTCTTTGTACTATCCTATGTAGACTAATAAAACTTAGCTATTCTAATCCTTAGCATGTTATATTTAATAAATAACCTCTAATAACAAAGAGAATTGATATTCACTATTTCTCCATTAGATTGAAATTCAATTTGAGCTCTAGAAGTGTTGATATCAGAAGGTGTTGTGTGGGTGCTCAACATCTAGGATAAGTGGTTGCTTGTTCATTCTTAGGGGTTGGTACTCCTTATGAATTAGGTTCTTCACTAAATTCTCTTGTTTATAAATATCTTATAGGACTTTAGTCCACTTATTTGAAGACTTGAGATTGGCTAAGATTTTGATGTTTTGGAATTGAAATTGAATTATTTGTATCACTGATTCACCCCATCTCAGTGATTGTAAATATAACATCCTATGGATCATACATATATCATAAGGTCTATATGTGCATACATTTATCTAAATATGACATAAAATATCATTTTTTGAAGCTAAAATACAATTTTACTATGTTCTCACCAGTCTCTATCCCTAAACCATGACCTGCTATAGAGATAGTGGATCCTTAGATGTAGATACAACATCATGAAAACCTTATTGTCATCCATGAGGGTCACCCCTCATCATCCATAAAAATAATAAATGAATAATGTGTGAATCCAATGAGCATGATAAAAATCTATGACCATAATATATATCTTAAAACATAGTTTATTTTAATGGACAATAAACATACATGAATAAATATGTAATTTAAAAGTTTCCAAACCTACATATAGGGTATACCCATCCCAATTACAACCTCTAAAATATATTCAAGGCCTACTAAGCTACCAAAAATATCACCAATCATATATACAAGCAATAAAAAACAAGTTTAATCAAATAAATTAGTCAATTAGGTTAACACATACTATAAAATAAATTTAATATTATTTTACAAGCATAAATAAACTATAATTAAAATTAAACATGTGTATAAAATACATATGGTGAAGTTGATAAATCCTACACAATAGGCTGACATATCCTAAGAGGAGTTGGTGAGACTAGTACATTTGGAATAATGGATTACATACTAATGTCATGCACTATTGAAGCATCTACATGTGGTCTATGCTCTAGCATGATATTATCCTAAGCTATTGAATCATATATAGGTGGTGTATGTTCTGGTATGCTAGTATCCATAGATGACTCTATGTATATTGCACCTGAATAGGAGGTCTTGTATACTTTCTCCCACATGATGTGCAATAATGCACAAGAAATGTAACATGAGTAGGAGGAGAGACACTAGAACCTATACTAACACCACAAAAACCACTAACACCACTACCACTTCTACCAATATTACTACCATAAACACCACTAGTGCCACTACCATCAACACCACATGTAGGCTAAGCATAAGTATTCAATGTATGCATACCATGCTCAATCATAACTTGTGTCAGACTCATAACCACCTCAAGGGCATCTATCTTTATGTCATGATGAAATTTTTTAGGAATAGAGGCATGTGATATTGTCCTTTTATTTCTCTAAGCTTGGTCATGATGGTTTTAGTCTTGCCTAGCACTAGGTCTATCAAATGAAGACCCACCTCCCCTATCTTGGGAGGCATTCATGTCAAAATAGTTTAGAATTTCTCACAAAGCAAACACACAATATAATTTTATCAAAATGTATAACATAACATCATTATTTTTTTATGGAGGCTCATAAAAAATCATCCACCACCTATCCCAAAAATTATTTTTAATCTTCTCATGAACACACCAATCAATATTAATATGCTTGTAATTCATCAATGGAGGTTGGTTGGTTTTAGGCTTAATAAACAAAGTGCACATATATTTATTTTATTAAACATATTCATATGATAATTTTTCAAAATAAAATTGTTTTATTGCCTCTCTTCGATGAAACATTGAATCATGTTACAAAGTTACATTTCCCACTTCATTAAAAATAGTCTCTAGTGTATTGGCAAGTGAATTGTGTGTACTATCAACTAAGGAGTGATGCAAACCATTGATGATTATTTGTAATTTTTGAAATTTAAAATATTATAGTTCATATAATTAAACTTATTCTTATGAAAAATCAAATTAATTAGGGTTTTCTCTAACATTTTCTTCATGTAATAGATCCATCGTTCAATTATGTATCTATATTTAAATAGAAATATAGGATTTTGAGGAAATTCAAGAGAATATAATGAAAATATAAAATCAAAACCATAATTTAATAAATAAATACAAATACAAAAACTAAAATCTAAAAAACACATACCTGAGGTAACAACTTGAATGCTAAATCCCATTGGTAGGATGTAAATCCAAAGCATGCACGTAGATCTACAAGAGAAATAAAAAGGAAAAAAATGATAAAATGGCCATAGGTTTGAGCTACAAATGGAAAATGAAATGGAAAAAACATAAGGGCATATTCCCTTTGAAAATGGCATAAGCCCTTGAATCTTAAGCACAACCCTGAGCCTCAACAATTTAAAAAAGGGAGTATGCCCTTTGTAGAAAAATTCAAAGTTGGGTAAATCTCACATTTTTTATTCCCCAAATTTTTGCATAAATCCTTTAATGAATATATATTTAAATTTTTCTAAGATCTTACATGCATTTTTATCAACCATAGATGATTTAATCATGAATGCATCTATGTCAACAAAGAGAGTCTCCAATTGTATATGAAGGTAATATTATGTTTTGTTTCTATTTATTGCTTGATTTGAGGTGTATTTAGGTTTATATTATAAGTTTAATATTTTTATTTTATTATTATTTTATGCTTTAATCATTATCTTGCATTCAAGTACCATGTAGCTTTTGAATTATGTCTAAAAAAGTAGAATCTATTATACTAACTACAAATGGTTGTGAAAAGGATTAAAAAATATCATATTTTGTGTGCCTGTCCATAATTACCATAATGACATTTTTAAATTCAAAAATTGACAACCCTATAATTAAATCCGTGAAAACCTCCTCCCCCCTTTGGATAATAATGGTTAAAGGCTTCACAATAATTGATGTCTTAATTATTTCACCCTAATTGTATTGAAACATCATGCATTTAACCATATCTTTTTGTGTATCCCTATTGATTCCTTCCAAAATGAAATCATGTTTGATTCTATGATAAGTTTAAAAAAATCATGAGTGACACCTATTTGAGATGCATGAGGATCCTTAAGGATATTTTGTCTAAATATATAATTCATACATAGGTATAATCAATATTTATACTAAAATGCATTTAAATTTTTCAAAAACACTAAAACCATGTTGGATATTTTGAACCAAAACTTGTTTATCACTTTAATTTTCTCATTATGATCTTGCCTCTTCCTACCAAATAGTCATTACACATAACAATGTCTCTATGGAATCATACCTATTGTATAGTGCATTAGCTACAACATTATCTTTTCATTTCTTATAGATGATGTCAAATTCATATCCCAAATTTAAGTCACCCTTTTTTGTTATTCTTCTGATGACAATATTTGTTTTAAAAATTATTTTAGACTACCATGATCAGTATTTACCTTAAATTATATACCCATAATATAAGGTCTTCGTTGTTTGATTGAATGAATAATAGCCATCACATATTTCTCATAGATAGGCTTTAGCCTATTTTGACCCTTGAGTTGAAAACTCTCAAATGCAATGGGTCTTCCTCCATAAATGGGTACTACCCCCATGCCATATCTTGATGCATCACATTCAAAAATAATGTTTTTGAAAAAAATAGGGGTCTACAGAATTAGAGTGGTGCACATAACCTCCTTCAATTTCTCAAAGGCCTTGGTAGATATTTAATTCCAATGTAAGGTGTCTTTATTCAATAAATTTATGAGTGGTGCTACTATGCTGCCATAATTTTTCATAAATATGCTATAGTAACCTATTAGCCCCAAAAATAAAAGGAGATTCTTGAGGATTTTGGACCTATCACTCCATCATAGTTGTGATATTTTGAGGGTCTACTTTAATTCCTTCATGTGAAACAATATGACATAATTACTCCACCTCTTTAAACCCAAAATCACATTTGTAAGTTTTTATTAAAACTTGATCTTATTCTAGAACTAATTGTACATGTTTTAGATGTTGTAAATGTTCTTCCTAGGATTTTTTTGTATATTAGGATGTCATAAAAAAAAACCAACACAAATTTCCTCACAAAATATCTAAAATTAGTGTTCATCAAACTCTAAAATATAGATAGTGTATTTTTAATACCAAAAGGTATGACCAAAAACTTATAATGGCCTTCATGAGTTATGAATTTTTGTAAGGGATATCCTCATATTTGATATAAATTTAATGGTACCCAGACTAAAGATCTAGTTTTGTAAAATAAACAACACCATGTGATTCATCTATAAAATCTTCAATTACTAGAATAAGGAAATTATATTTCATTGTATAATTTTTGAGCTTGTTATAGTTTGTTAATCCACCAAGTGTCATAATTATTAGGCAACATGACCATTAGGGATGAATATTCACTTTAATTATGTTTGATAATATGGCACCTTTAACATCTCATGTCATATATTTGTAATTTCACTCTTATAGGCATATGGATATATTTATGGCCTATTTTTTAGTGGTTGACTTCATAGAAGTAGTTGAATGACGTGATCATGTTCTCTTCTTGGTGGTAGTCATTTTGGCATGGCACCAAAAATAGATAGGTGGTCATAAATAATCATCTAAAGATCAAAATGTGTAGATGACTTTGTTGTTTAAAATTCTATAGAAAATAATTGTGCTCTAAATCCTTCAGTACATTTTTTTACAATCTTTGACCTTTGATTTGAACTAACCAATTTTGGATAGTTTTCTTGTAATCCATGTAGTTTAAATGTCCTACCTTTATATTAAAATCATATGAATAGTTCCTATAAATTAATCTATAGTGGTTTAGGTGTTGAGCTATTATACTCTCAAAATAATGGTTTCCACACCCATAGAATTATAAAACATAGAATAATATATATGTTAGTCTCCTATAACAATCTTGATATTATGGCATTTCTCAAAATAGTTTAGTGTGCCACCATCTACAATCATGACCTAAAATTATGGATTTGTGTAAATAAAATAGTTTTAATGAGTATTCAACTTATGTTTGATAAATTTATGTGTAATCCATGAGTCAATAAACATTGTCACCTTCTATTTATTGAGGAAACCCATAATTTTAAGTGTTTAAAGAGTGATAATACCTAAAATTTCATGACATGAGATAGGATGTTGGGAACATTTAGATTCCTCATATAGCAATTCCTCACCCTCACTAGAGGTTTCATCATCTTATTCATGTTCATTATCTCCTTTGATGTATAATATCTTCTTATTAACACATTTATCTCCTTTAATCTACTTGTTATCATAGTTAAAACATAACCCTTTTGCACACTTCTCTTCAATTTATTGAGGGGTTAATCTAGTAGTCTAAGGAAATGATTGTGTTGGGGAATTTGAATATCATTCATTACTAAAATCCCTTCATTTGACTAGATATCTTTCCCTTACCTTTCATATGAATATTATATAATTAGATATCAAACTTGGATTAATCACGTGAACATAAATATTGATTTAATCCTTGATTCCATCTAAGAATAGGTTATTCATGTTGTTCGCATTGATGTTATCCATATGTAAGGATAAAATATATAAGTGTTTAATATAATCCTTGACATGACTTATTTTTCACAACTTTATTAATTGACTAAAGTATTTTTTTTGACATATTAAAATGGATCATATACAACTCATCAATAAACACAAAATATGTCATACAAAGGCACTTGTTTTTATTTCAATGCATAACCACCTATACCAAATGAGCTATATAGGTTCTAGATACAAATATTCCATGAACACATTTTATGCACATATAATATAATGTAGATCAAATAATTTGTTTAGTTAATTGATCCAAATGATTATATCCTTACCATCAAATGTATGTACTTGCACTTTTGGCATCATGTTATTTGAACTAGTATTTGAGTTTTGATTATTTTGGTTAGAAGAACCCAAATGGAATGGTTGAGGGCTATTTGGTTGTGTAAGTTGATTAAAAATAGTGGTAAATGCCCCATTGATAGCTACCAACTAGGAAATAAAATAATACATGTCCCCTTTTACCACATTAATGTCTCATTTTACCCCATTAATATTATATTTCTTCACCATGCTTTGCATATCTAACTAGATTTGGTGAACCAACCCAGAAACCAAAGAATATAAAATTTTAGATTCCATGTCCTCCTTATGAGGCATAGAGTGTCTTTCTATTTCCTATGGTCATGAGTGTTTGTACCATAAAACATGAACCCTAGGTTATAGGGTTTTAGGCCCAAAAACATTATACTAGGGGATTATATTTTTGTAATTATCTCATCAAGATAAATCCAATGACTATTATTTTACATAAGGGTAAAAAAAGAATCCATACAATTATTAAAAAACAAACAATATTGTAGTGATGAAAAAAAATATTCTCATATTAGAAGTTATTTTTTTATGATCCTTCACTTCTCATGACAATAGTTATGTTAGATCCAAAATGCTACATAATAGAAACTTACCCAAATCAAAGTTCTGAAACCAATTGTAATTAAATTACTTACATAATTCACACCAATGGGATAATATATCACATAAATATGAGTATAATAAGTATCTCCATAAAAATAATTGATTAAATAATACAATACTTGATAAATATGACCGAGCCACATCAAGGGGAAACCTCCATAATGATGCAATAAGAGTATAACAATATGATACTCAAATACTAACCACTACCTCATACATATACTCTACTTAATTCATGGTTATTATATAAGTCAATCATAATAACAATATAAAAACATAGAGAAATATAATAAGAGAATATGATAGGTCATGTAAGACACAAGTCTACCACACATATCCCTAGACATATTGTAGGTTAAGGACAACAATATTCTTGGTTTTTTTTCAGTTTAAGAATACTTGATATTATGTTTAATATTGGTGAAAGTGGATGATGATCATAGGCTTCCCATATAAATTAGCTAACTAATAGGATATTATACCCACCTTCTCTTCAATAATAAATTATCCCAACCAATTAGGCCTAAATTTTTATTTTTAATCCTTATTTGCATTAGTGTTCTTCTAATTCTATTTTAATATTATGACTCCAAACTAAAATCCATAGTTGTGCACTTTATTTTCATATTCCCTCTTTATACAACAATGATAGAGGTTGAGATGGTGATACCCTATATGCACCTGTTGCCTAGTGTTTTTAACTCATGCATTCATTTTTTGTGATAATCATTATCCTTGATAATATTTTTCAAAGAAATAATTGAATATTATTTAACCCTAAAAGTAAAATTTCTTATGTTTTGTATATAATAGATCAAGGTTTAGCCTTAGTTGGTATATGAACACTTATCCAATCTACCTAAATTACATAAATAATATAATTGGGCTAGTCTTTACGATGCTTGGTGATTATTTTCTTAATATATTTACAAGTGTTTAAATATGTTGATTATAATTTGTTATTTCCTTACAGATAATATGGTGTAGAGAATGTATGACATATATTGTATTTAGCACATAATCTCTTAATCAGTTAATTCTTCAATGAATATCCATTTTCTATGATAATGGTGAATGATACTCCAAATCATGAAATTATATTTGTCATTAATAATTTACATATGTATTTACCTATAATCAATGATAATGGTATGGCCTCTACTCATTTTGTAAAGTAATTCATCATTGTAAGAATGAATTTATGGCCCTATAATGATTTTGGATTTATCTTGTTGATTAAGTCAAATATCTAAAGGAATAATGATCATGGTGAAATAGTAGGTTTTAATTATTGTGATAAAAATGATTTAAATTACTATGTTTTTGACACTATTGACATAATTTATCATGATTTTGGTACTATTATTCAATTTTAGGCCAATAAAACCCTTGTCTCAAGAGATTTTAATACATTGCTTTTCTACTAAAATGACCTTTGTATTCACTATCATATACTTCCATTAAGACAATTTTAGCCTCATCATTTCAAAGGCACCAAAGTAGTTATCATTTCAATGATATTTTGATTAAATATCCTCTAATTATAACATAACACATTTCTTCACATCATATTTTGTGTTTATCATTATGTGTCACATTTTATGGGATATAATATTTGTATTAAATGGTGTGTGTGTGTGTGTGTGTGTGTGTGTGTGTGTGTGTGTGTGTGTGTGTGTGTGTGTGTGTGTGTGTGTGTGTGTGTGTGTGTGTGTGTGTGTGTGTGTGTGTGTGTGTGTGTGTGTGTGTGTGTGTGTGTGTGTGTGTGTGTGTGTGTGTGTGTGTGTGTGTGCGCGCGTGTGTGTGTGTGTGTGTGTGTGTGTGTGTGTGTGTGTGTGTGTTGTACTGTGAGTAACTATGAGGACCTCAAGAACCTCTAATTCTAATATAGAGACTAATGAATGTTGTAATTTTTGGATAGTAAAAATTTCATGACCATCATTGATGCCAATAGGAATTATGTAAGTTGTGTTATACATGGTATCATCATGTTGGATTTATTTTTGAGGTATGTTATATATCATAAAAATATTTTTGTGTGCTTGTAATTGATATTCCATTTATTTGTATGGGCTTGTCTTGTATTCCTTTAACCATTAAATGTCTAAAAATTAATTAACCACCAACTAAGAATAACCATATACCATTATAGATTTTATATATAACATGCATGTTGTACATAACCTAAGTATCAATGCCTCATATTTTATTATGTTACTTGTCCATGAAAAAACCAAACAATATGCAAGTGGTAAAGGTTGTCCATGAGAATTAATGAATATTATGTTGGTTCCATCACCTATATCACATTTTTATCCATCAAAGTAAATGGTCCAAATATAATAATTATTGTGATATGAAGTAAAGTTTTCACTAAAATCATAATTGATTGATAGTTTGTTTATTAATGGAATTGTAACTATTTGGTCTACAATAAGTTATCCTTTTATATATTTTTTAGATATTAATTTTAGATCAAATTACATGAGTAAAATTACCCATTTAACTATTATTATTCATAAATGTGTCTTTGACATAAGGAATTTGAGCATATCCACATTTGTGATAGCTTGTGTCTCATAGTTGAGCATATAGTGTTGTGGATTTTCTATTGTAAAAAAGGTATAATCATAGATTTTATATAATATTATAATTTATTTCATAGTCAGAAAGTATACAAATGATATAATAAATGACACACTCTCTAGAATAACCATTAAATTGTGCTTATAATGCCCCTAAGACATGATCTGTGGTTGAGATGTATAATATTAAAGTTATGTCTAGTGTTGGGGGCATGAGAATAGATGGATTAGTTAGATATTATTTTATTGTATCAAAACATTTTTGACATTTGGCATCCCATTAACATTTTGTGTCTTTATTGAGTAATCACATGAAGAGTTGCATATTATCAACTAGTTGGGCCGCAAAAATCTTATTGCCTAAAATTGGTAAGGTCCTTTGGTTTTTACTAATGGATGGGTCACCTTACCCCTTCATGTTTTGGAAGTGTGGACTATTGGATCTAAGATTAGTCTAGGGACAATATTAGAGCTAGGATGGTAATTTTCAACATTTTAAAAACTAGGGGAGGAACAAGATGAGTAATTTATGCCCTTGGACATATATTGGTAATAAGAGGCAACTTATATTGAATTTTGCAAAAATATTATTAGAAGAAGGATTGGGATCATACAATTTTAATATTATCCTTATTATTGTTCTTATATTTGATTCATTTGACCCATTGGCTTACATAATTGATTTAAATAAGATACACTATCCACAGAATAATTGAAAATATACCTTCATGATTTTTGTTAACCATAAATTTACATTAATTATTTCCATGATCAATGTGTATGATTAGGTAAAAAATAGAGATCGGGTCTAAAATTAAAACCCTAAGGTTAAAATTTGAAACCATAGAAGGATGAAACTAAAAGGGAAACATAGGTTTTAACAAGATTCAATGTGTATGGGTTCACTAATATGATTTACTATAATTTATTTTTATAAACCCTAATAGTATAGACATTATAAGAATAATATAGATATTAATATATGGTATTTGAGGATACATCTGAATGTAAAATATTGAAACTAATTGTAATGATTTGATAAGTGGCATATGCTAAATAAATTAGGTACACCAAAGGGATTAGTACTTGATTTTCTCATTAATTGTGTGGCTATGAGTGTATGTCAGAAGTTAAAATCAAAATAAAGTAGGCATGTGATTTATCTAGTTCAATAATTATATCTTAGTCTTCTTAGGTTTAGTTCTATTGATCTAGGTTTGTATCGATGGTAAATATTAACCTACCTTGGTTGGTACTAACTTATGCATAAATGAGGGATTATGATTATATGGTCACTTTTTCATGTGTTTTTAATCTATATATATGATGTCAAACCTTGATGATGCATGTAACTCAAAAAATTATCCCCCTTCACCTTGAAACCCTATGTTGTTTGTGAGAGCTATAAACCCACTAAAATTTTATGAAAGTGTAATTGGGTGAACTAACCCCAATCAACAATGTTTTATGATTTGTCATTGCCTACGTATCTAATTCTCTACAGAGAGAAATCAAGCCACAATTAGTTCTACCATATATAGTGATTGTGAAATTATGTTCCTTTCCTGTATGCATGTAATTGATGATTTAGATTTGATACTTGACAACACTTGATTTTTTTTAGCTTTAGTGTGCTTCAGACTTGGCTTGTGATTAATATTAGTGATAAATTCATAATTAGTGGAAACTAGGGTATATTTTCTCAATGTGAAATACTATATAAATGTATATCATAAAATTTCCAAGTCCCCTATTAAGTAAAATCTTGATTTTTTATATATGAGTCTAATTGAGTAATTTATCATGCCACCAACACACTAAGCATATGGGTTAACCCCAAGGAAACATTTTATTTTTAAAATTAGTCATTTTTTGGAGAAACTTAATGATAATAACCTATATATAGGTGGATTGAATTAAAGATATGTAAATATCTATGTAGGCTATTAAATAAGTTTTAAATGGATAGTGAGGTTCTTGTAGATGTGTAATATTACAAAAGAAGGGCAAAATTCATAATTTAGCATATAAGTATGTGATAATTATGCATTAGCACTATTTTGTGTACTCAATTCATGTGTGTTATTATGTGTAAAACTTATCATTATTAAGTAATTAATACCATATTTTAGTATCTATACCAAGATACCCCTAGCATGGGCATGCCTTAGATGTGGAGAGGTTGCACATGGGTGTGATCAATGTCACACATTTGTGTGTGTTTACTCTATTTTTTTATTTAGTGTGAATCATAATAGTCTACACTTGTATAGTTAATTTATATTTTAATGTATGTAAATCAAGAATAAATCTTAATGTAACTAATCATGACTAGTCTAATAATGAAATTTAATATTTATGGAAAGTAATAAAGAAATAAATATACCTAGCTTTATTATCTAATTGATTGATTATGATTGTGTTATGACATTGGAAATAGACTATGATTAGACATATGATTCATTCAAATATATAAGTATTTATCTCTATATGTAGGGTTAGTACCATTAAGCCTAGGTAGGAACAATGATGATACTATCAGGTTATTATCCTAAAAAAAAATCTTTTTTACCACATAGTTTGGTGTGCCTATTTTTTCAGCCTTTATTTGTGTAATTTATGACCCTTGACTACATATACAACCCCATAAATAATATTAAATCTCTTTTAACCCTATAACTTCCTATGAAAGATGAATTGGCCCCAATCACCCCATTGATGATTGACCACTACTTACATATTTAGTACTATAAAGAGGGAATTCAGTCCATGTATAGTTATTCCTCCTAGTGTGAATTTGAAATTTTGATCTTTGGATATATAAATTCACCTAAAATTTTGACTTTCATCTTGATAATGTTTTTTCTTGACTTGGATTGATGTATTTTTTAGATATTCAAATCTAGATTTATATGTTAAACTAGTCTTGTACACTTGGAAAATATCAGTCATGGATCTACCTTTTAGTTCTTGACCTACCTTTCAGTTTAAAATCTTATGTTTACTATCTCATTTTGACTAAATGCTTATCTTATAGTCTAACCTTGATATTTTGATTACTCAGATCACTTATAGCCCACAATATGCTTAAAACCTAATATATATCTTTCACAATCAATTAAATAAATTCAAAAACTTTTTATCTTCCTAGACACTTACATTAAGACTTGGACACTAGCATTGATGCTAGTTTCCATCCTCCAACAAAGATGTTTGTACCGTAAAAATAATCAAATTTACAAATATTTTGATATATATGCATTGGCTTATTTGTTTCCTTTTACCTTTTAGTGAGAAATGTGTCAAAAGGAGTGGTATAAATACAAGTAAAATCCCACTCATTATTCATTTATAAATTAACTCTTAAGCTTCCACTTCACTACTAAAAATCAATTACATATATAAGATATTCTAACCTATGTTTTCCTCTTTCTAAATCACTCATATGATCAGTCTTATTTTATGTATAAAGCATCCATATAGTATCCCATGAGTATTTTTTTCCAATTTACAAGATATATCACTTCATGCATGTATATATATCATATTAAACCATTATTCAAACATAAGACCATATAAGGAGGAAAAATACATCAGTCTAAGGCCCTCTTTGAAGTATATGGCTATGTAGGTAGTTATCACTGATAGAGGGGTATTTGAGGTTAGCTCAAATTCACTTGAGCCCATTAACCCTTATTTTTCAAGATCACATGCCCTAATAAAAGTAACTAATATTTTGAATTACAGACTAATATTGAATACATATGCTCAAGATCTACATAGACAATGAGAAAGGCTAACAGGCATAGGTGGAAGTTGCATAAAATATTTAATATTATGTACAAGACACTAGTGGCTTAATTAGGACAATAACATCAATGATAGTGTCCATAGGGTGGTGCAGGTGTTATAGGCTAATATAAAACAAATATATAAAATATAACATTTGGATTAAGATATTCAAATAATCCACTTCATTACTTATACTACGTAGACCTATTTGTGCATCATTATATAATCTAAGTATAATTTATCATTTATATTGATATTATCATAATATTGAATGTTTTAAATTTAATATTTATCATATGTTTATATTTATTATATATTATCATAATATCAGTAGAATCTAAATTCATTTAATTTTTTTAATTTTAGAGTATCTTACTCATTAGTTGACTAGGCTACTCTCTTTCATGTTAATCTTTAGTTTCAGAAAGGGTCAAAATTTTGATGAACCCAACCTTCTATACTCCTCATGTAAATCCTAGCTCACCGTAGGGTTTTTACCCTTCTAAGGTTTTAGCTTGTTGTAGTTATTTAGATCTATTTTTTTTTTCATTATACTTGACATCTTTGTTTTCATTTATAAGAAATGTAAAATGTTAAGAATGATCATTTTGAAATGGAAGATAAGGAATCCTCAATCAATAATATAACATAAATCAATAGTTAATTGATGTATTTTTTATGTTACATGAGGTGAAATCAATAAACATGCCAAGGCTAGTGCATTCACATCCAATAATGGTGATCCTTTATATGGTATTACTATTATTACATACTTGATGGGAAAAATTAATAAATCAACTCAATTACAAATTTTAATACCTACATCAACATAAGTGGTGTTTTCATCCTCTTTGGTGACTCCTCAAATATCAAGTCTAAATACTAATGGATCTACTATGCAAACTCTTCTCTGATTTATTCAAGATTTGGAAGCTAAGGTTACCCATATTGACAAAATGTTTCAAAATCAACTCATGCTATTGATTCATAAAATTTATTACATAATCATCTTTCACCTAAGATATATTTTCACCCTTTTCAAATTATTTTGGTATCACCCAAGATCACACTTTATGATGCAATGGTGATCATAAGAATCATCTTCATTATTTCTATGAAACATACCTTGACTATGGTTCCAATGATAAAACTTTTAACTATTTATTTATAATAATAATAAAGGACATGTTTAACCCTAAAATATAAATTAGGGAATCTAGACTTAAAGTGGATAGAGATAGCCTAGGGCACAAAGGTGATAAACTATCTCTATAGAAGGTTAATTGGGTGCTAAATGTATATATAACATATGATAAATTTATAAAACTAATAATATGATAAATATATAAATTACAACTAAGTTATGTATGGAAATAAAAAATAAATAATGTACTTAGTTGGTTTTGATGCTAAAAAATTGTTGGATATAGAATAGGTAGAAATTAGACTAAAATATGATTCTAAAATAATCACCTGAGTCTAGATAAAGTACCCCTAGAGCTCTAGACACTTGCATCAGCTTGGGATAGTTGTGTCGATGCTATTATCTAGGTTCTATATAGGTGTTATATATGGAATACCTATTATAAAAGGATATGAATACCTAGATGCTTTTTTATTTTTCATTACCTTCACTCTAGTGCATTTAGATCTAGGTCATGGACTATCATTCCTCATGAAATTTTAAAACATTAGTTCTTCATCGTCATGGTGAAATTATGGAAAAATGGGTTAGTCAACACATGATGTCGATCTGAACCAAAACACTCCTCTATAAATGAGCACTATCTACATAGATAATGCTCTAAAGAGGGCCTCAGAGTGATGTATTTCTTACCTACATGTTGGATTGTGTGTGAATCACATAATATGTGATAAGAAAGTAAAATAATGACCTATCTTATAACTTATAAACTATATCTCTTGGGATTCTCCTTCATTAATTTAAACTTATGTATATGATGTCCTTATAGCTAGTATGAAAATATGAATAAATAGGGAAGCTTTGTTTAATTGAATTCTCTTTGAGCTCTTTTATATTAATATTAGGTTTTGTAGGTGTTCTCCTAGGTGAGAAATGAATGATGGTTTATCTTGTATTTATATCAATCAATTTGGATAAGTAACTCGAATTAAATAACTTAGGTGAACCATTAGGATAAATTCCATTTCCAAAATATATGACTTTAGGGAATTGGAAACTTGTGTCAAGTTAGGACACTAACACCGACACAGGTGTCTATTCTAGACATTAGTTTCTAAGAAGCAAGGAAATAGGTACAATATTAGAACTTGTATAGGTGGAACATAAGTAAATATTAATAGTTTTGAGTAATATATAAGTCTTGGGTCATCAAAATAAGACTATTTGTACTAAGAGATAGGCCAAGGGGCATAAGATAGAGTAGATGCAAGACTTTTGAAAGTGGAAAATGTCTATAACTAAGAGGAACAACCAAGTTCTAAGTCTAATAAGTATACAATATTGATGTGTTATATAATCCATAAATATCATCTACATTTCCCCCTTTAATCTAGTAATGAAATTATTAGTTTAAAGAAGAAGAAATACATATCTGGGTGTGTATAATGCACCCTATCTTTACATGTGCCTAACTTGAGTGATTTGATGGTGACTAACATGAAACCAAGATCATTTTATAGTATATAATAAATGCATATAATATGGATTTGAAACTACTTTAAATAGATATAAATTGAAATATTGAGGATTAGGAGTACACCTATGTGTTGATGTAACTACCTTGCCTATTGGCACATTGATTTTAAACATATGTATCATTGTAAGTCTCTTAAACTAAGATTAGGAATATATATATATATATATATATATATATATATATATATATATATATATATATATATATATATATATATATATATATATATATATTTCAAAAGAAAAGAGAGATTTGAAGGCACATGCCCCCAAACTTTGTTAAAATATGAGTTTCCACTTGATATATGAGATTATCCTAATTGTGCAACCCAATGATACTTATAACCTAGTGAAGTTTTATGATATAATCAATTAAAAACTTAAACTTGGAAAGATTGATTTATTTAATCACCTCAATCATACTAAAAATTGAACCAAATAATGTAGTAGATTATCTCAATAAAGTTTGTAAATGTTTGACCAAGGTATCAGTACATAAAAGTCTATGATGTGGTAGCATTCCATAAAAGAGTTTTAGAATATAAAATTGATTTATATTTTCAAATATTAATTATAAATTTGATATCATATACACATTAGATATGACTCTTTGAAAATATATATAACAATGGTATCAATGTATCGAATTCTACCACAACTATGAATTTTAATCATATAATTATGTGCTTTGGATAATTCAAAAACTATATAAGTGTGGAGAACATGCTTCCAAATAATCCCCAAATTATATATGGAGAAATATTAAAAATAATATAAATATCCCCATTATATATAAATAAATCAAAAAACTGATATAAGTACCAATATAGATAAAATATTTTTAAAACATGCCCCGAATGTAATCTATACATGTTGAATATTGAATAAGTTTGGAGAACATGCTTCCAAAGCATACCCTCACTGAATCTAAAAATTGTGCCAATTATGGAGAACATGCTTCTATGACATGTCCCCATTAATATTCCCCCCATTTAGGCAAGGGAAAGATATGAACCATCAATTACCTCATCTTAAAAAGATAAGACAATTGTATAATTTGTGAATGGAACCTTGTAGTATATAGAAGGCACATGTCTGAGTAGATATATAATTTAATAACATAGAACTATTGTGATAACATTAAGGCCTAATATGAATGATAAGTATCATGGTAATTTCTAAATAATAATAGTGCAACCTCAATAAGAAAAAAATTACACACATAAGAGAACTCAAAAGCAAGTCAAAAAGTAATGGTCTAAGGAGACCACAAACAAGGGGAATGTTCAAATGACACACAATCAAAGGGACATGACTTAGTCAAATTTACATTAAATCAAGAATAACATATTTAAATGTATATACAATAAACAATGACATATGAAAATTTCAAATAAAGCATATATATACATGGGGGCTACAAAAAAATGAGCATATTTAAATTCTCAAACAAGGAATACAATAGCAATGAAAGGCACTCAAGGAAATGCATAAAGTAAAGCATAAACAAATAACATAAACATATCAAGGTAGGCCATGGATAAAATGTGTTAAAAAAATGTCAAGTATATAGCATATAAAGTACCATGGGTTAGATATAATCATGGATAAAATAATGTATAAGTACATATATGAGATCAAAACATGATAATATAAAGTGACCATAGAATGATATAACCTAGAAGTATCATGATCATAGAGGTGTATGCCCCTAGTGTCCATATGACATGAGTATATTAAACTACCAACATCCAAAATAAGAATAGATCATGTATTTGTGTATGCCTATATCACCCTCAAGTAGAAGAATGATAAACATATGTATGTAAGAGTAACTAAATATGCCATTCATTAACATGGAACTAACACATAGATGTCATGGAGCCAATAGAACATGTAGATTGATATGTATCTAGGGACATGATATATTAATGCATATGGGTTGGTGTAGATGTTGACATGTGGCACACATCCCCCTTAATTAGTTATATGTGTCTAATATATTAGGATAATGGAGTAACTTGTGGAATTAGTGTATTACATAATGGTCAGCCTACATTGGGATTAAGAGGTTACCCATCCATTATTAGTTAGATAGAGGTATATATAAAGGACATGATTCTAATTATAAAGGTATAAATTAATAATTGAGTCTTTTATTGTAAGAGGATATTTGAGGTTGTCCCCTCAAAAAGAAATTGTGGAGTTATTCCATCTTAAAGGAGTATTGTATGGTGTTACCCTACCTTAAGGGTACTCTATTTTTGCATATATTTCATATTTGGACATCTTGGTCCACTAATACATATTTTAATATGTTGATATAAATTATATTCTACATTATTTCTAATTATTATAAGTGTGGATCATACCAAGTGGTATTAGAGATTTGATTTGGGCAATTTGTGTGAAGCAAAATCCTAGTTTTTTGGAATCATCAATATATTTTAATCTATTGTGAATTTTTGCACAATTTTCTTATTGGATATGAAGAATATTTCAAGGAAGTATCAATAAAAAAATTGATACTTTTTTATCAATTTTGAGGGATTTATTCATATTTTAGGGTTTATACTCACTCCATCATATCTTCTGAAATATAAGGAATTTTTTTGTATAATTTTTATTGATTTTGTATGATAATACAAAAAAGCTACGAATAAAATTTCAGATTTCTTTGATATGTTTAGAGGCAATTATTGTAATTTTAGGTTTTTTAATATATTCAATCTAAATATTGAAATTTGTCTAAGTTTTTCACAATTTTTTACTAGAGTTGCATTATCATAAGATGAAGCTATAGTCAAGATTTGGGACTATTTTGATCAGCTTTGAATGAGTTATTGATATTTTAGGGTTTCATGAACCCTAGTTTTTTTTTATGGATCATGAAGTTGCAAGTATTTTTAGGGGAGGATGATATTGATTATAGAGAATTTTGGATACTTTTTAAGAGAAATAATACTCAAAAAAATTTGTGGCAAACACAATTATCTCTTTCTTTGTATGGGCTTGTACAATATTGGTTTAATCGGCTGAGCTTCACACAAAAGTATTCTTCATAGGAAAAAATAGAATATGCCTTCATAGATTGATGGCATATAAAATAAAAAGAGGATGAAGAAGAGGAATAAAATAATGATGGTAATGAAGAAGAGAATGATGATGTTAAAGAAGAAAAATCTATGAAATAAAATAATGACAATTAGGAAGAACATGCAAGGAAAGAAGAAGAAGAAGAATAAGAATAAGAAGAATAAATCTGAGTCAATTTTTCAATTTCATGGATGCATTCAAAATAAAAAGGTCGTTATGTCCATAAACCCTATCAATAAATATAACTTCATTAACATGAATGTGGCCAAGCATCTACATTTTTATGAAAATAATATCAAGGAGGTTCAAGTAGATGGTAAGAATATTTTAGTGTTTGAATATTTGAAACTTATTATGGAAAAATATGTTTTACATTCAGATTTGTATGATTTAGATATGGATGATGTGGATATGGTTCTTGGATATCCATGATTAGAGACTCTAGGAACAATCAATTTTAATATTTAGAAGAAGTGCATGAAGTTTTGGTATAGGAAAACTAAGGTCACTTTATATGATATCATAGTGGTAAAGGCACTAATAATGGTCAAGGTAAATCATGAGGATGAGATTTAAATAGGTGATGATGAGCATGTGAAATATTCATATGAAGACATAGATGATAAAATAATACAATCAAAGCAAAACACTTCATCTACTCAAGAGACAAAGGAACCACCAAAGCAAAAGGTGGAATAGGTAGAATAAAATATTTATAAGGTCAAAGTATCAAAAAACATTGAGGTATATAGACACCCACATCATCATGAGATGAAACAATCATGGAGACATGTGAAGGAGTGTCATAATAATAAGCACTTTAGTTATATAAGAAATTAGAATTCTAATAACTATGGCTATGCATGGAAGCTAACGAATACCTACTATGATCATGAATGGAATAAAAGGAGAATAATGGAATTTGGAAACAAGCTTGGAGAGCTATCACCTATCAAGATCACATATGGATGGCTAGATGATCGAGATTGGAGACAAGTCTACAATGATTCGAAGCACACTCATTATTTGGTTTCTTTCTATGTTTTAGGGATGAAACATGTTAAGGATGGAAGTAATTTTATGTATATATGGACATGATATATTAATTTATATGGGTTGATGGAGATGTTGACATGTGGTACACATCCCCCTTAGTTATATGGGTCCAATATATTATGATAATGGAGTAACTTGTGGAATTAGTGTATTAGGTAATGGTCTTCTTACATTGGGATTAAGAGGTTACCCATCCATTTTTAGTTAGATATAGGTATATATAAATGACATGATTATAATTGTCAAGGTGTCAAGTAAGCATTGTGTGTTCTATTGTAAGAGGATATTGGAGGTTGTCCCCTCAAAGAGACATTATGGAGTTATTCCTTCCTAAAGGAGTATTTTATGGTGTTACCCTACCTTTAAGGTATTTTATTTTTGCATATATATTTCATATTTATACATCTTGGTCCACCAATATATATTTTATTTTGTTTATCTACATTATATTCTACATTATTTCCAATTATTATAAGTGTGGATCATACCATAGGTGCTGAAAATATTTTTGGATTTTTGAATTTTTTTTTTTGGTTTTTTATAATGTTTGAAAAGGAATATCATCCTATTATTCCATCCAATATATGTTCATAGATATATCTCCACTATGAAATTATTGTAATAATATTTTGACACCATTAAGGAACACATATTGGCTCAATATCTATCACTATAGTATTGATGGTGTTTTGTGTATGTAAAATAAGACTATATGGTTGTCTAGTAGTAGTAATAAGAGTAATAGGAGTAAGGGTTCATGGAACCTATCATTGAGTTTTCTATGGTTTCTTTGGAATAATTATAATAGTAACATGTGTAGGTGTACTATATATCTAAACATGGTTCATAGTAGATGAGGATTTTGAGGAATCCATTGTATGTCTATGATGTAATGGTCTCTCAATTATTGGCCTCATAGAAAATGTGATTACCCATAACTTACCATTTTATGTGGAATGATCCTTATTATGATTGGTAATTAACTATCTAGGTATAAGTTTCTCTTGTTCAAGAGGATGTTCATATGGAATTTTGGAAACTATAAGTATTTGATTGACATGAATGTATTTAACACACCCATGCTTTATATAAATTATTGTTTAAAGTGTATGGATCCAAGTTCTTCCAAATAACATCTAAAAGATGATTAAAAATGTATAATTGAAAAGGTAGTAACAACATGTATAGGACCAACCTATAAAGGTCAATCAATCTCACCAAGAACCTTTTGGGAGGTCCCATTAAATACTCTAATTTATCTTGTCGAAGGATGAAAATCATGATGAGTATAACATAAGTACGTAAGTAATTTCATGGTGTATAATTTCTCACTTACACCATTATCAGTCATAACACTATGTATAGGGTGTTTATTAAGGTATGATTGAATGAATAAAGAATTAAGATTAGATTCATCATCCTCAATCTCACTATCATCAAAACTAATATAAGGCCTCTAAACCATACGAGGTGTATGTTGCATGTAAGTACCAATAATCCCGTCTAGTGGGTACCCATAATGTGATGGAAGAGGATGTGCATTATATTCCATTTGCACTTTTGGTTCCTTTTTAGAATGGTCTTACAAAGGATTGTTAAATATTTTTTATTTTTGGTGATCATCAAGTTGTGATCCTAATTCCTTTGGAGGATCATAAAAATTCAAACTTTTGGACCTCAATAATATCTTGGATCTTGTGTTTTAGTGTAAAAAGGTTTTTCATAGAATGCATTGGTCCTTAATGATAATCATTTGGGTAGAGTTTGACTCATATACATTTTGATATGATGAGGGAGAGATATAAGTTCACAACCTAGTAATCATGAGAGTAATGAAGTTGGGGACTCATGTAAGTGGGATAACTATCTCCTTAGTGAGCTGGATAAAACAAGTTGGCTAAGTTACTATGAAACTATGTTAATTGTGGTGGTTATTTCATTTTTAGGCTCAAGAGATTTTACTTTATAAATTGGTTTTATTGTGAACTTGGTACTATATGTAGATGCATCTTGTATCTTTGATGCATAATTGATATTATTAAATTTAATAAGCTTAATTTCATAGTCCTATACAACATGCACTAAGTCACCAAAATATTTTAGCTTCTTAAAAATAATGGAATCATGTAAACGATCAATAAAATATTTTTTGAGTATATCTTTCAACTCTTTATTTTCCATACGATTGGTTATTTTAGATAGCATTATCTTATATATTAATATATATTCATTTATAGGTTCATTGGTTCCTTGTTTGATTTAGGCAATTTGAGAATACGAAAAAAATTAGAAATATTGATGCAAAATTGTGCCAAAATTTGATCTATAAGAGGTTTAAATGCTTTCATGGATTAGATAGGTAAATCATAGAAACACCTCAAAGCATATTCCTTGAGGCTTCTTGGAAATTATTTGGTCAAAATTTTATCATTAGAGGCACAATAAAGGTATGCCACATAAAAGGATTGAATATGATGTTCCAAATCACCTTTTCCATCATAAAATGGAAACTTAGGTGAAAAAAAACTAGTTGGTAAAGGATGCATATATATCTCAAGTGCAAGAGAGTTATGCAACACATATTATGAATTAATAGAATGAGGAGACTTTAAATCATTTTGTTAAATGTTTAACCTTGTCCTCTAATGTATTTATGACTTGAAGGATGGTTTGAATTGTAGACCCATTGGTATTTATATTAATAAGGTGAGTAGCCACTGAGGGGGATGTAAACATGGTTTGAGTAGTAATAGGCATTAAAACTAGTATTTATATTGAAACAATTGTTAATTCCATGATAGATCTATTAATAATAGTTTTGGTAAACAAAGGTTGGAAGACATAATATATGATTATAATAGATGTTGGTTTTTTTTATTAAATGAGTAATCAATTCATCTTATATTAAATTTAAAATCATGTTTTTGCATTAACATTTTCCATTGCTTTATAAATGAAAAACTTATAATTTTCAAGAAATTACATCAATAAAAAAATAGAAAAAATAAACAAACCTTAATTGATTTAGGGTTTGGAGTTTAAATATAAAGTTCACCAAATGTTTAACCATAAAATATAGAATAGGGAATCTAATGTTAAAAGGGATAGAGATAGCGTAGTGAACAATGTTGATAAATTATCTCTATAGTAGGCCAATTGGGTGTTAAACTCAGACATTACATATGATAGATTAATAAAACTAAAAATAGGATAAATATATAAAGTATAATTAAGATATGTATGTAAATAAAAAATAAGTAATGTAATTATTTAGTTATAATCCTAATAGAGTGTTAGATATGGAACAGGTAAAATGTAGACTAGAAGATGATTCTAGAATAGTCATTTGATTCTAGATTAAGTGCCCCTTGAGTTTTAGACACTTTTGTCAGCTTGGTATGGTTGCATTAACACTATTTTGTGGGTTTTATATAGGTTTCATGTGCATAATAAATGTTTGAAAATTATATAACAACATGTATTTTTTTATATTTGTCTTCACCTTCACTATGGTACATTCAGATCTTGGTCATGAACAATCACTCCTCATGAAATGTCAAAATCCTAGTTCTTCATATTCATGGTGACCTTGGAGGAAAATGGATTAGTGGTCGCATAGTGTTAATATGTACACAAAGACCCCTTTATCAATGATAACTACATACATATCCAATAATCTAAAGAGATCCTCGTTCTGATGTATTTCTCCCCTACATGTTTGCTTGTGTGTCAATCATGTAGTATGTGATAATCAAATACAATAGTGACCTATCTTGTAACTTGGAAAATATAAATCTTGGATTGATCTTTCATCACATCAAACCCATATATGTGTTATCCATATGACTTTTATATAAATATTAATAAATGGGTAAATTTTGTTCAACTGAATACTCTTTGAATGCTCTTTTTTTAAATGCTAGGTATTGTAAGCTTTCCCCCAGGTGAGGAATGATCGATAATTGATCTTGTATTTATATCAATCCCTTTGGTTAACATTAAATTACTTATTTTGAACATTAGAATAAATTTCATTTAAAAAATAGATGATTGTAAGCCACTGAACACTTGCATCAAGTTAGGATACTAGAGTCGATCTAGGTGTTTGTCTCAAAGGTTAGTGTCAAAAGAGTAAGAAAGCAGGTACATGTTTATAAATTTCATAGGTGGAAGATAATTAAATTTTAATCATTATGGGAAAGATAACTAGGTATAGATGATAATTATGGATTATATAATACCTCAGTCTTATACACTTGGATAACATAGACCTTAGTTGTTCCTCTTAGTTTTGGACCTTTACCAATTTTTTAAGTCTCACATCTAATATATCACATGCTCTTTATCATATCTCTTAGTTAGATTAATATTATATTTATGATACAAACCTTCTATCTTTCCTAGAATTCATAAAGTGTACTTGTGTTCTACCTTGGCATGTTTTGAGCCTATACCTACTTTCCTACTCCTTCGACACTAATGTCTAGGATAGACATTAGTGTCATGACTCGACATAATTGTCTCATGCCATAAATTCATTTATTTAAAAAAAATAAAATGTATCCTAATGGTTGGCCTAAGTTCTTTAATATTAGTTATTTATCCTAAGGGATGGATATAAATATAATATCAACCCTCATTTATACTCACATAAAAAATATCAAGAGAGACCAAGGCAACTTATCAATATCACTCTATCAATAATTAAATTGAACAAACCTTCCCTAATTCCATATTGGTCATAATAACAACACATATATAGGTCTTAAATATTTAAATATTGGCCCAAGATATATATTTTCCAAGTTACAAGTTAAGTCATTTTTCTACTTGTTTATCATATATTACATGATTCACATATAAGCCAATACATATTAGAGAACTACATTAGTTTGAGGCCCTCTTCAAAGTATTAGATATGTAGTTAGCACTGACTGATAGAGGGGTCTTTGGGGTCATCTTGACACCATGTGCCCATTAACCCACTTTTACCCAAGTTCACTATGAATATGAAGAACTAGGGTTTACAAATTCATGAGGAGAGATAATTAATGACCTAAATATAAATGCACTAGAGTAAAGGTGAATACAAACCCAAAAGCATCTAGGTGGTCACAGCATTTTTTTATTAGGTATTCCATATATGAAACTTACATCAAGCCCAAATAGTAGAGTCAATGTAACCATCCCAAGTTGACATTCATGTCTAGGGATCCAAAAGCATCCAAACCAAAATCTTATGATTGTTCTAGAACTATATTTCAATCTATTTATTTCTTATTCTAGATCTAGCATTGTATTATCATTTGAACCAGACAAGTATATCACTTATTTTTCATTTCCAAATATAGATTAGTTTTACTTTCTATATTTATCCTATTCTCAGCATAATAAATTTAGTGTATGTTTATATCTAAGTTTATTATCCAATTGGCCTACTATAGATTTATTATCACCCTTGGGCATTGTCATTTATATATACCACTTTAAAATTAATATAGATCTAACTCTAAGAACTTAGATTCATTTTAGGGTTAAACATTTGGTGAACCTAATTCATATGAATGTAATTTTTTTTACTATTAAGGTTCTCAACCAACTAGGGTTTTAGATTGTTATACTTTTTCATTTCCCACTTCTACTATTTTGAATGAAACTTAGGTATAGCTATATATTGGGAGGTGTGCTTATTAAACACATTGAGATTACCCTCCCACTATCTAATATGTATCAAAAAAGTAAGGGATCTCATAATATGAATCATGATTATACCCATGTTGACAATGAAAACCATATTGATAAGGTTATCATACAAAAAGATTATAATAATAAAAATCATGAAACAAATGAAAATGAGCAACTAGACCATGATCAAGTGTAATAAATTGCATTTTTTTATGAGTTTATTCATCAAACCCTTGAAGATACTAATGATATCATAAAAAATATACTAGAAATAAAAGTTTAAAAGATATAGTTCAAGAATCCCTCCCCTTGAACACATTACAATGTAATACATCTAGGGGGGGAATGGGTTATGTGTTTAATCCTTTATTTCATAAAAATCAAAACACTATTGATACATATATGATGCAATTACCAATTATTTCAACTCATATATCAATTTTAATGTCTATTACTACTCAAACCATGTTTACATCCCCTTTGGTGGCTTGTCATCTTACTAATCCAAACCCCAACGAGTCTATAGTTCAAACACTCCTTCAAGTTATAAATACCTTAGAGGACATGGTTAAAAACATTAAATAAAATGATTTAAAGTCTCCTCATGCTACTTATTTTCAAGATGTGTTACATAACCCTCTTTCACTTGAGATATCTTTGCACCCTATTCCAACTAGTTTTGTTTCACCTAAGTTTCCATTTTATGATGGCAAAGGTGATCCTGAATATCATCTACGACCTTTTATGCATCATTCCCTGACTACTAAAATGATAAAATTTTGACAAAACTATTTCAAAAATCCTTAAGGACTATTCTTTGAAGTGGTTTTATGATTTACATCTCTAATTCGTGAAAGCATTCAAAACTCTTGCAGACCAATTTTTATCATGCTTTTCCATTAATGTTTCTAAAAAGGTTTCCTATGCTTAAATTTCCAAAATAAAACAAGGAATCAAATAATTATTAATGAATATGTCTTGAGGTACATGATAATTATAGATAAAATTGCCAATCCTATGGAAGCTAAGGAGTTGCAAGACATATTCAATCAAAGTTTGATTCCTGCTTTACATGAGTACATTGTTTTTGATAATTTAAAATATTTTGATAACCTATGCCATATTATATGAGACCAATAAATGAAGATTATTACATTAAATAATCTCAAGTATGTAATAAACACACTAGCTACATCTAAAACTAGTGCCAATATTACAATCAAACCAAATTCTAATGTAAACCCTCCTAAGCCTAAAAAGGAAACAACCACCATGGTTGACACACTTTCATAGTAACCTAATTATCTTGTCTGATCTAATAAACCAAGGAGATAGTTCTCTAATTTACCTAATTCCCCAGCTTCATTTCTTTTACAATTACTAGAGTGTTAGCTTATATCTCTTCCTCATCCTATTGAGGTTGATATGAGTTAACCTCTACCAAAGGATATGATGAAAATGATTATAGTGATTGTCATCAAGCACCATGGAATTATAAAATAGATGCTTTATATTAAAAAAAATGATCCAAGATATTATTGATGATCAAAATCTTACATTTCAAGATCCTCCAAAAGAATCAAGTTCATAGCCTGGTGATCACCAAAAACCAAAAAAAATTAACAAACCTTTGCAAGACCATTCTAATAAGGAACCAAAAGTGAAAATGGAATATAACATACATATTGCTTCATCATGTTATGGGCACCCATTAGATGGGATTATTGGTACTTACACATAACATATACCTCATTTGGTTTAGAGGCCTTATATTTCTTTTGATGACATTAAGATTAAGTATGATGACTATGATATTCATTATTTATTCATTTGGTCATACCTTGATAAACACCATCTAAGAAGTGTTATTATTGATAATGGTCTAAGTGATAATATTTGTACCATGACATTACTTATGTACTTGGGTTATATTCATCATGATTTGTATTCTTCTATTAGATCAATTAGATCATTTGATGGGACCTATTAGAAGATTCTTATCAAGATTGACCTACCTTTATAGGTTAGTCTTATGCATGTGATTATTACATTTTTAGTTATACCTTCCAAAAACATATTTTATATTTTATTTGTAAGACCTTGGATGCATACAGTTTGAGTAGTTCCTTCTATAGTGCATGGGTATGATAAATACATTTATGCCAATTAGATGGTTATAGTTTCTAGAATTCTATATGAACATCCTTTTTAACAAGAGAAACTTATAACTTATAAGTTAATTACAAAGCCTAATATGGCTCATTCACTACACAAGGGTAAGCTACATGCACTTTTTTTTACTAGGTGGTCTATCCTTGAGTGATCATTACATTAAATATATATAGTGGATTTCATAGAATCACCATCTATTATGTACCATGTTCAAATGTCTAGAGCATCTAAACATGATCTTATTATGGTTATTCCAAATAAACCATAGGTAACTCAATGATGGTTTTTATGAACCCCTATTCCTATTACTCCTACTATTTGTTCACAACCATAGAGTCTTATTTTACATATGTAAAGTATCACTAATATTATAATGATATACATTAAACCTATATGTGTTCATTGGAAGCATCATAATATTATTACATTAGGTTCATAGTGGTAAAAACCATTCCTAGATAATATCACCCTAATTAGATAATAGTTCCATATGGTACTAGTTTCCTTGATTTAATGCTATTGTCCTCTATACAAGATTGTTTATAGCTTCTAGATACACCTACATTTGGGTTTGCCAAGATTTTTCCTATGCACATGAGTTTTGAATCTCTATAGATGATATATTTTTTGTGATTTTTTATGTAAACCCTAAACCTCTATATTTTTAGGGCATTTAGTTGGAACAAATATCAAAGTTTGTTGTTAATGGGGTAGGTTACACATCTTCAACACCATATTGTGATGATTTTTTTCTACATACCAATAATTTGAAGAGGGACTAAGCATAATATAGTTCTCCCCAACTAAGTAATAGTGTAAGTGCAAGTGAAGCTAGTATAAATGTTTTCTTGAGTGATTTGACTATTTTTGAGAGTAAAAATCTAGGTAATTAGAGCTTATTAATGTTGTAGATGGTTATATGTAGAATTAGGTAAAAATTGGGATTGATAACCTTGATTTTGCATAATTTGTTCTAAGTTTGTTTGTATAATTTGTATTTAATTTCCATCTAGTGGATAAAGGGATAAAATTCATGCATATATATTATTCTAGTGTTTTTTAGGGTCTTCAAAAAGGTCTAGGCCAACCCTATGTGTTTTATCATTTGAAAATATATTCATTAGTAATAAAATTAGGGAAAATTATAATAACACCCAAACTGGGACACTAACGCCATGGGGTGTTACTATCCAAATTATGGTGCTAGTGTCTAGGTGGTAGAACCTTAGGCACTAGGGGCCAAGATGTTAATGTGAGGGTCTAGGATTTATTTATGTATGTTTAGGGGTGTATGTAGCCCATAAAAAGGCTTGATAATTATATAAATAGGTATTAGATAGATATAGGGATAAACTAAGGATGGGTAGTCTCAAGTAACACTCTTAGCACTCAAGTGTCATTTTTAGGTGATTACATTTACCCCCACCCTTTATTATATAAATTCAGCATAGTGAAATTACTAGGATAAAGGAAAAATAAGTATACCTAGACTTACCTAAGAGGTGAATCCCATGAATCTAGATCTAAGTATGTAAAACATGTTTCATTGCATGTCTTGCAAATGAATTATGCATAGATCAATAATTGAATAAGAGATATAAATATAAAAATAAAAAATTGAGTAAATAGATAAGAGAGAGGAAAATAATTAATAAACCTGACTTGATACATGAACCAATGTATAAACCTGGTGATAACCTATGTGTGTGCATGTAAATAGTGATTAATTGATGAATAACTTGGAATGATTTGATGGATTATTAAATCCTTATGTGTGGGTGACTCAATAAATTAATTTTATTTTGAATCCTTCCTACCCATATTTGGTGGATCATGACCTCTAAATAGCTTAGATTGGACTAATGGTGTGTCCAACATTTTCATGTAGGTGGGTTAGTAACTCAAGCAGACTATACTCCATTATTGCCTACCCATGTGTAGTAGATGCATATAAAACTAAAACTACATGATGTAAATAAAGATGTGTAACTATAATTGGAACTATATATGTTAGATCTATGACCACTCAATAATATTAGGTAGCTTTGGTCCACTCAAGAATGCCAACCATTGTATATAGAGTAAGGCATGAATCTAGTGTGTAACTCGTAACATGGTGTCTTATGTGTATAATATAGATAGTGTTATTTATTGTGTCATTCCATCTTATCAACCAATGTATAATTGAGCATACAAAAATAATGTTCCATGCACATGCCCCTAAATCTGATATCTAAGTATATGGATTATAGATTGAGTTGTAATAATTTTTATCTAACCATTTAAATTGAAATGAGAATGGTTATGCCATGTATGATGCCCCCATTCTGATCAAATTGGTATAAATCTAAACTAAACTAAGCCAAAATTGGTAATCTATAATTGAACCTATACAAACCTCAATAATCCTACTATACTTTTTTGGCCAATCTAAAATTTCCTAAAACTAGGACTACTAGATAGTAGTACCATATCTTGGATAGTAGTGCCATGTGGTGGTAGTGTAGCAATTTGGGCACTAATGTCCAACTATTTTGATTTATGTCCAATTAAAATTAATCTTTGTGTCACTATTTCCCACTGTGTTTTCTTGAGACAATTTTTTGTATTTTGTGCCTATATTTTAATAATTTTACTCTAAGTGCATTTGGATAGCCTAATCTCTATGAAAAACATCTGTGAATACTCCCTTTTTTATGGAATTTATTCAACCTATGCAAAAATGACCTTAAAATAATAATATCTATAAAATATGTGTTAGCCAAAGCATATATGATATCTATGCAATAAACCAATATGATGTGCATACATAACATCAAAATGTAGGTTGATATAAGCATAAATTTATAGTATACAATCTATGTTATATCTAACATTCAAAAGGATGTCAAGATATATATAACAATGTATATAAATAATAGATTTGAGTAATAATAGAGTAGCTACCTCTGGGGATGGGGCATGATGTCCATCATAGCACACAAGTAGGAAGGGGAGATGTAGGAGGTCCCTCATGGAATTTAAGATTGGAGTGTGTAAAAATTAGGAGACAAGTGTAATGGACATGATGTATACAAGAAAGCATACACACAACACACATGAGGCACATAAAGTAGGTCAAGGGGCCATAATATAAGGGACATGGGCACATATCACTAAATATGAGAAAAAAATACATACAAGAACATGTTCAAATGTCTACATATGTAAAAAAAATCAAATTGGTTGAGATCCATATGAAAGGACATTGTAGACATAAAAAATCTACACACCATAATTTCAAATGTTGAGGTAGCCCTTGACCACCTTGAGACCCTCTTAGGACCAATCTAAACCTTTAAATCTTAACCGATCTCACCCATAATATATTTAACTTAACTGACTCAACCTAACTTTTTTTTTTAATCTTTTTACCCTTTTGTACTCGACTATCGACGGTTAGGTTGACCATTGATGGTCAGGGTCCACCTCTTTAAAAATTAACATGCAACTTACCTACCTCACTTTTCTATAAATATCCCATATAATTATTTTTGTGGATCATTATATGGATGAGTTAAATTTATAAAGCCTAATTCACATGTTATTACAACTATCTTAACTTGGATATAAGTGGGAGGAGCAAAGAGGTGAAATCCATCTGCAATTGTTATCAAGAGCTTGTGCATCTAAGAGTTTATTTCTTACAATTTAATTACCATCATCAATATAGTAATCCATCAATCATATCAAAGATTCAATTTTCCACCACCTCTCCACTAAGCCTTTAGGTATCGTTACTCTATTAGAATGGAACTAGATTCCACTAATAGATCAACTACCTTAACCATCTACCCAATCAACTTCTAATATGATAATTACTTATTTCTTAGCATTCACTTACTTTATTTTCATTTAATAATCAATGCAAGTCTTACCTATCTCTTATAATACATCTTCTATATCTCATCAATCAACCAAATTACCAACCCAAATCCTCACATAGTAATCATCTATGGTTGACTCAACCATCGATGATCTGCTCTACCAATGATGGTCACCTTGACTATCGATGGTTACCTTAACCATTGATGGTCATCCCAACCATTGATGATCATTGTGGCACCAAAAAATAGCAAGCTAATTTAACCTACCTACACCTAACCAAAGACCCCTTTCTAATTTTTTGAAGCAAGCCCCAACACCTTAGCACTAGTGTTAATTAGCTAAATCATTATTTTACACATTTCTAGTCTATTTCTTAGAAATCACTCTTGTATTTAATTTTATTACCTTTTGATGCATTGATGCTAGTACCTTTCTTTCTTGTTTATAATCTTAATTGTTTAAAATGTGTGGATTTACAACCCCTAAGAAAGCTTTCACTTTCAAGATCTAGTTATCACTAGGCAATCCACCCAATTATCTATCTAACAAACAAGTTTTATTTAGTGTTTTCTTATCTATAGGTCATCTTCCCAAGCCAAAGAGGATATATTCACAATCATCTAATTCAATGAATGCACTATCAATTAAGTTTTTCAACCATATCCATACTTAGTTTCTTCTTTTCTCTTTTCTAATAATAAGCAAGAAATTACTAAAACATTTTGGCATGCCTAGTGGGACCCTTGTGTCCTTACTTGGGTTATTGTTTTCTTGAATTCTCTCTCTATTCTATGTTGATTAACGAAATCAAAAGTTTCTTTTGGGTTTAAAATTAATTTCATACATTTATCACTTGAAAGCTTAGTTCACATAGCTTAACTTAAAGGTAAAGTAATCTATCATAGCTTCACTCTTTGTTTTACACACCTAACTAAACCACTTTCACCAATTAAACATAAAACAAACTTAATACAAGGCCTTACTAATATTTCATCACCTAATGGTAACTTTACCCTTTCCAATGATCCTACTTGGAGGTCATTACCAAGGGGAGGACCAACTTATCTCTCTAGTTAAGTATAATCTCTTGATATCAATATATATTAGCTAAGAAATTGACACCCTTATCGATGTGGTGTGTGAAGTGAGGGGGTAGGACCCAATACAAATCCACATATTTATTCCAATATAGATTAACTTTTAGCACATAAACATTACCTAAAACTAACCTTAGATTCCCTCTTTAGTACCCAATCTACAAACCAATTTGAGTCACATAACTTCTTAAGACATAAGCCAAAAGTAATATTAATTAAAACTCTAAGGATTAATATATCTCTTAGAGTGTGATTTTATTTCTTTGATATTTTCTTGTCTTCTCTTTGTTTGAGTAGTGAGGCTATTTTTGCTTTCTATCTCCCTTATCTAGTATGGTTCTCGCTCACCAATAGTGAAAAGACCTTGTGGAGCAAGACCCATCACTAATAAAACCTACCTCTTCCACATCTTCATCTATAGACTATACCTCTAAACCATTAGAATCTTCTCACCCTTCAAGAAGTCTTACCTTCTCTTGAGAGGTTCCTTAAGGAGATGTAAATTTTTCCACTTTCATAGAAAATAATCTTGTAGCCTTGCAACATTTCTTAAGACCATGTCTTACCATATTTTGTCTCTAACCCCATCCATATATCCACCTTATGGCATGCCTCCCCATCTCATAAGGCTTACCTCCATTTCAATGGTTACTACACAACCATTTACTACCCAAGCTTCCTCATCAATTGATAACCCCTTTGAGACTACCATTGAAAACCAACCAACCCAATTTACCACTACCCTTATACTCATACCAACCACTCCTCCAAAATAGGAGTGCAAACCTATAGTGATACCATCCTTCCTTTATCTACCTTCAACCCATCAACCACCACTCTACTTCAAAACCTTATGGTGTCCATACCCTCTACCTTGCCACTAATTATTACAAGGGTCACCACCCTTCCATTGGTCACCAACCCAACTACCACTACTATCTAAAAATCACCCCTTAGACCAATATTTGGCTACATCCCTAACCTATAAGGGAATCTACCCACTACCCAACCACCTAACTCTACCTACCCTTATGTGTCTTCCACCCAACCATTAGCATCCACCTATTCATATTTAGTACGATCCTAACCTTATACCCACTATCTGTATGTCTCCCAACTACTATATAAATATGTATCTTATAACCCTTTGGGTACATAGCCTTAAGACAATTTAATGAATATTCTTATGGAAAATATGACCACTTTAAAGTCATCCATTTTGGGTGCTCATAACATCCTATCATATGACCAAATATTTAATGAGCCTATCCATCCATTTGTTCCTATCAAGCCATATCTTCCCCAATGGAAACTTCTAAAGTTTTCTAAATTTCAAATTAAGGAAGATCTCCAACAACACCTTAAGCCATTTATTAATGCTTGATATCTTATCACTTATGATAATATCTTTCTCATTTTCAACTTCTCCATATCTCTAGCTAGCTCAGACTTGGATTGGTATAGTGCATTACCCAAAAATTCCATTTGCTCCTTCACCAAACTAGATCAAACATTTTTGGACCATTTTTTTATCAATATCTCTAAGAAAGTGTCTATCACCAACCTCTATTATATTTATCAGTTTGAAGATGAATCTATTTATGATTTTGTGGCTTGTTGGAAGATCCTAATTAACCAACTATCTTTTTCTTTGCCTAAACCCAAACTCATAGATCTCTTTGCTCAGGCATGTGTCAAGCATATCTCCTCTACCCTACATGTCCAAATATTCCAAACCTTTGATGAATATTTTAACATGGAATTTAAGTTATAGAACCAATACATTGATGAAGGAAATATTAAGCTCAAAAACAAGAACTCAACCTATAAAACCAATGAGGCTTCTTCCTCCAAATCAAGCAACCATCCCAATAACAACACCAAGAACAAGGTAACTACAAATTCAATTATCCTTAAATCCACTCCACCTTTTTTCAACAAATCTAATTCCTCTAGTTCCTTAAATCAAAACCCTAAGAACAAAACTAAAAGTAACTAGAAGCAATACACTCCACTTGGAGAATCCTATGATTCTATATTGGAGAAGTTATTGAAAGCCAATATCATTCAAAGTCCTCTTATCAAGCCACTCCAACAATTTGAATCCTCTCATCTTGCACCTAGTTGTTATAATGATAATGATCTATGTGCCTTCTACTGAATGATAGGGTATGATATTAGTAGGTGTAACACTTTCAATAGCCTTGTCCAATCCCTCATTGACAAGGGGGAGATCATATTGGACAACCCTAATGCACCATCAAACCAAGCCCTTGATATTTTTAGTAAAATCTTCCCAAACCAAAATCCTACCAAGAATGAGAGAAACAACATTGAATGCTCGCATGATTCCCATATGGTTAGAATGGTATTTGATACACTTATTTTAGAGCTACTTAGTACCCAATTGTTTGATTCTCCATAGTCTATTAAGATAGTGGACTCAACTTCCCTTTGGACACTCAAACTAAGGAAATACCATCCTCTCTCCCTCCACTTCTTGAGGTAGTGAGTTTTATAGCTTCCCTTTCAATTGATACACTAGAAGAACCAACCATTACCACCTTAACTTTACCTTTAACTATTGAGCAAACCACTTTCCATTCAAAAATGATTCCTAAGAAAAAAATCCCTATGTCTACTCCTCCCATAGACGAGACACCCATCCAAGCCTTATATCCTTTGATTGGAGAAGCGGGCAAGGTTTTATCCTTATGTCTCCAACTAAGGGGTTATGTTTTAGATCCATAATTTATGGAATCAAACTAACCTATAATCCTTTCTCTAAACTAGTACATAAATTGGAATTTATCTCTAACCTTGACATGGATCAATCCACCTTTTGGAAATAATTAGGCCTCTATTATATTACTGAACTAGAACCTCTAACCCTTTCTTGATCAAATAAACCTACCACTTCCATTGACCAACCTCTTAATATATCTACTCAAATAACCAAACCCTTTCACTAACCAACTAAAACCTCCACCAAACCAACTACCCCTCAACCACATAAGCCAACCAAGACCCAAGTAACCAAACCCTCTCTTATCATCCCAACCAGATCTACCAAGAACTTTGGTATCCTTGCTACATTGAGCCTTAGTCACCCATCTATCAAAGTGGACCTAACCCCTTCAAACCCACCAACCACACATCACACTAGAGAAACCATAGAGGTAAAGCCACATAAAGGTTGAAAGACCATAACTTTTCCTCCCTCAACTTTGCTCTCCATTTTGGGGCCTCATCCCTCTACCTTGAATATGAAGCCCACTACCTCTACCAAAACCTCACCACCTCCTTTAGTGACACCTTCATAGTTGTTCTTTGATGCAACTCTCTTCACCATGCCAATAATAACTAAGCTACCTACCTTGTGATCTTCCACCTCTAGCTCATCAACCTCCTTTCCTAAACCAAGGTCATCAACCAAGTTCACCACCCTACCCAAAACACCCACCAAACCTATCTATAAATAGCCTCATACTTTAACCATCAAAATAGAAACTACTAAATCTTTATCATCTCTAGCTGAATCCTATTCAACCATTCTCCATAGGTTATTTCAAACCTCATATTTAACCTTACCTCCCATTAGGCCCTTTGATCCTTTAGCTTTAAAAACCACTTGGTATAATGACCACCACATGTGTTCCTATCATAAGACACCCAACCATGATATGGAGAAATGCAAATCTCTCCAAACTATCATCCATGAAATTTATGAAAAGGATGATATATTAATGGATTAACCTCCTACAAAGCCCATGTCAATCCAACCCCTGACCATACCTACTCAAGACTCACCCACTTCTACACCCTCACTTGAAAGTCAATATAAATCTAACCAATCCTTTAGCCCAGCCTCTCCTTCTATCTATACTATCAATGTGGTCACCAAAGCATAATAAAAAGATAAAGGGAAGGCTACGATTTTTATTACTTAGACACACCCCTCTTCAAAATCCTAACTAACCCACACCCAACCATATCCATATTCAACCAAACCCAAGGTGTATATCTTAGGTGATTCCCAATATAACCCCTCATAATCCATCAAGAGAGTTATCCTCAAAAAACTTCACCAAACCTTAGTGAAGATGAGCTTGTATGATTTGATCTCTACCTCTCCCCATCATTTTTATAGTCATATAAAATGTGAAAATTGGTAACTTGACTATGGCTAATGATACCCAACCCATAGGTCTCTTCTTCTTACTTTCATGACCCTCTTAGGCATCTTTCATTAATTCCTAGTCATCCATAGCTTTCTATGACCTCATTTCAACTAACCCAAAATATTTTTTCCATGAAAAATCCATCCCCAAAGGCTCATTGCTAAGGATAATAGCATCCAACTTGGACTACAACACCAGTGCCACTACTATTCACTTTTGGAACTCCTATCTAAATATATTTTTATCCCTAATGGTTAGTTCCTTCTAGTTCTCCATCCTTTTCCTTATTGTCCTAATGCAATCATATTCAACCCATGACCAATAAATCCCTATAAAATCCCACTCAAAGATCATTTGGAAAGGGTTGGCAGTTTATCACTAAATAAGCAAGAATACAAGCAAGACTACTTCGGAAATCTGCCCTATTCTCTACAAATAGCTAGCCAATACACTTACAAGCTTATCCAAATCATCACACCAGTCCCTACCCACCTAAAGCACATTTATCTTAGCATTATTAATCTTCATACACACTAATTCACAAAGAAAATCAAGTGGGAGAACTACATATGGCTTGATTCCTATTTGGAGTATTGGTATGTAGGTAACATGTCCACACAAGGGGTGTGGATATATGTCCAGTGAATATTACACACACTAATCCCCCCTCTTTTTCAAATTGGTAAAATTACAAAGGAATATAGGGTTTGAAGACAAAATCTTCTCTATAAGGAGTTTTATAGACATCTAATAGTCAAAACTTCATAGGCAGGGTCACACAGACACAACAAACAAAACCTAGAAATCTTAGGTCTCTTGGACAATAGTGGTAAAGGTGGAATATAGTACCAGTGCTACTAGTGTCATATTTTGACACTCTTATACAATTATTAAATTAACTTTAGTTCTTAATTTATGAAATTGTCATAGTCCTACACAGTGAATATCAGACCCTACAATAGTCATTTCAGTCAGTTTCTACCTAGGTCTTATTTTCTCTCCCTTATTAATATTTCTATAAAGATCAAAATTATATTTAAATTAGTAGCTTAAGTATTACATATTTATTTAATAATTTTACTATATAGACCATTTAACTAAATTAATAATAATACACCAATATTACCAAGATTATTAAATCATTTGGTGAACCCGACTTTGTTTGTGCACAAAAACCCTAGAAACCCTAGGGTAAACTTCCCATTGATTTTTCCTATATTTTTTTAATTTATTACCTACATAATTAAATCATAAATTAGCATAAAATTTTAAATTTTTTTAGTAATTTTTGAATAATTTTGTTTCAAACCCTAGTTGCCCATACTAGGTCCCAATATTTTCCCATTAATTTTCCAATAAAATTTTGATTTTTTACTAGCATATTAAAATCAGAAATTCATTTTAAATTTCAAAATTTAATAGTAATTTTCTAAAATAAAAAATTCAAAACTCTAATTAAATATACTAGGTCTCTCTAAGTCACAAATTTTCCAATAAATTTTTGATTTTTTACTTGCATACTTAACTCAAAAATTCACTTTAAATTTCAAAATTTCATAGTATTTTTTCAAATAATCTTCTTCAAAAACCTAGTTATATATACTAGGTCCCAATTATTCTTGAGGTATCACTTTATATCTAAACTTAGATTCCACATAAAAAGAAATGGATCTTACTTATTTCAAAAAGAAATTTACATTTCTTGCAAAGAATAAGGAGACCATACTTGGTCCTATCATGTACATGGAAGATGAATTTTACCATATATTAATACAAAGTTTCATTATTTCCCTTTCATGTTTAATTTTAATAATAAGGGATTATATTACAAAATTTATTGCTAAACATGAACAAGATTTCAATATTTCTTTTGCATACTCTCTCTCTCTCTCTCTCTCTCTCTCTCTCATGCTGAGTATTTTTGAACTCTATTTTGCTTAACATGTTAGAAATATTATGTTACAAATCAAATATATTTATGAATTAATTTAAAATTTCATGCTCTCTACCCTTTTATTTATATCTCTCATATGTAAAAAATTTCAATTTTATCTTGCCACACATATTAGACATATCATAACACATGTAAAAGTTCTTTATACAATAGTGCACAATTTGATGTCCTCTATCCCTTGTTTGCTCTCTCATGTGGAATATTCTTTATAATCATATTTATATACAAATTATAACTCTAATTACATGAATTTCATCCCAAATACATGGTTTTTACCTAGATATACCTAACTCCTTGGCTACATGGTTCTTACATAAGCTAACTACCACTTGTCAAATTTCAATGTCATACATTATCCACAAGAAATAAATTCCTTCTCCTCCTCTTCCCTAAGAGGGTGATATCTACATTCCCTCTAATTATTTCCATGATATCATCCCTCCAAAATGTTATTCAGCCTATACTATTTCCCTAAAACATGCATTCAACCTATAGCTTCCTCAAACCTTCTTCAACATATGTGATTACATGTTCAATCAAAAGTAACTAGGGTTTGTACTTGTAAGACTCTAAGGGATCAAATCACAAATATGAAGAATTTGATTTTATATTTAAAAACATATAATTATATATTACATGAAATTTATATCAAAACATTATAAAATTATATTATAATATAAAAGCCTCAAAGGCACCCTAGTGTCAATCATGTATATGCACATTCACCTAGTCAATTGGTTGCAAGCAATGTTACATATCAAAATAATAAATCACAAAAAAGTAACTGTAAAACTAGTTATTCAAAAATAATTCAAAGATCAAATAAGATTTCAAGTGAGGTACTAAGGGAAATGATTAAATATAAGTTGATCAAACTACCTCCTCTACATCCAGTGAGAAGATCTAGATATTATTGTGCATATCATATAATGCATGAACATCACACAGATTCATGTTTGGCATTAAAAAAACATATAAAATAGATAAATTAGAACCCTATACAAGGTAAATTAGTCAAGAAGTCCATAGTGACATAGGAACACATTCACAAAGGGTCAAATTTTGAAATAGTATGAAAGTGGATACCAAAGCTTAACTTAGAACAACAAAAGGATCAAAAAGCAAAACTAGAGAAACAAATTATACCACAAGAATAGGTAAAGCATGAAAAATATGAAAATATACCTCTCAAAAATGAGGATCAAATTTAAAATTAGTGTGGGTTTGGTCAAAAATATCTATAACAATGTGATTATCAAGGTCAAGGGTTGGGCAATCAGACTCAAGGCATCACTACTTCTATTCTAGCAATTGATAATGTTTTTTACCAAGGTTTGGGATTTATTGAAAATCCTAAATAAAATCATTCAAAAACATAATTTATTAAATTAAAAGATACATATACAAAAAAATTCAACACTAACATTCCATTGATTTAAAATCAAGATGATAATGATGAGTGAAACAATACAAGTTATTATGATTTCCAAGATTCTGACAATGAATACAAATATTCAATCATATTCCTAGCCATTCCCTTTTATTTCAAAATAATTCATTATTCCTTTGTTTAATATAGGACACTATGATAGGGAGTCTTCCATGAGACTCATTCGTTAGTATCATTTCTTCTCAGTTTTACTTATACATAAATTTCTTAGTTTTCTTATACATAGTCTCCTAATGATTGTTTGTACATCTCTATTTTCATTTACTTGTACATAGTTTATTTATTATTGATTGTATATAACTTATGTCAAAAATATCCAAAAAAATTCAAATATTCAAAATACAAAAACATTCAAATATGTCAAAATACCAAAAATAATACAAAATTTCAAAATACAAAAACATTCAAATAATTTAAAAAACACAAAAACATTTCAATTGTATGAATTATCCATGATTTTCATTATACTACCATGCTAGACTTAAATTTTATGTTATATGATATTGTTTGTAAATTTATCTACATTAACATGCTTCACTTGATCTTATTTGAATGTGTGTAGTGGCATCTAGACCATTGATTGCTTCACTCTACCCATTGAGGGGGCATCCTACTTCTATATTCAAGACACATATTGATATATCTACCCACTGGGGGCATCTTCTACATGACTAAACCATCTAGGTTATGTCATCCCCATACCACACACTCTATTTACCATGTTGATGTACATTACTTACTATGATTATACAGATTACTCTATCGATATTCCACTAATATATAACACTTATGTATTTTCTTAGCATATACCTAGTCTTGTACTAATATGTATTGCATACTTTCACTTATTGTTTTGATTAGTTATATTTGATTATATTTTTAGTATACTACATTATTTCCTTTCTTTATTTGTGTTTCTAGATGTGATTACATTTCTCAATTCTAGTTTTGTCTCCTATATGTGCCTTAGGACATTTGTCAATGCCATTTAATTTTATTATTGTGAGTGCCTTAGGACATTTTCCAAGGCCCTTTTATTTTACTCTTATATGTGATTGTGGATTTAATTCCAACCTTTCTTCTTCCAATTTTACATATGTGTGGAATTTGAACATGCCTTGTATGCTTGCTTTCTATTTTGAGTGACATGTGCCCATGTCCTTTGTTTGCTTTCCCCCTTGGCCATTCTTGTATGATTCTTACCTTGTATGTTTATTACTTGATTTATTTGTAATTTTTTTCAATGCCATGATCCACATCATGCTTTATTCTTACTTTCTTGGATGCCATGATGGGTGTCATGCTCCATCCCTCCATGACAACTAACAATTAACAAATAACAAATAACAACTAACCAAACTTCTAGTTCTAGTTTAGTATATTACACATGTTATTACATTTTTATATCTATCTAGGCATACCCATATTGATCTAACACTCTCTCATTACAAACCATGCTATATCCTAATATATCTCATTAATTATCATTGCTATATCATGTACCTATGTAGAATATCACATTTATAGGGATCTTTCTTAGGAGGGTAGTCATGGTAGGGTCCTCATTCCTACCCTAAAAAGAGGGGTTAAAAACCAAGGGTTTTTTCATAGAGATCAAAGCTCCTAATAGTTAAAAGAGTAGTATTCAGAACACCTAGAACAATAAATAAACATAAAACCAGGTAGGATAGACCAAATAGATAGTGAAAATGTTAGAAAAATTACCATATTTGGCCTAGGACAATAGAACTAAGATTTTAATACAATGTTAGTGGAACTAGTGTCCACTTTTGGTGTTCTTATCTAAATAACAAGAATATCAAACTTTCTAGAAGCAAGTAAAAAAGTAGGTTTAGCTACAAATTTTACACAGTTAGACCAGTTTAAAATCAACAATTTTTAGTAAAATTTTTCTCAAAAAATCCAAATATAGGGGGACTCATGCATGGCATGATGGCTCTCACTTATATTTTTAGATACAATAATTATTATAACTTTGAGATCAAAATCCATGTTCCAAACACCAGTGATTAGGGGCAATGTGCATGGCACATTTCTTTTCTTTTCTTTTTGAGTTTAGTATTACCTAAGCATTCTCAGTAGTTATGTGCCTTATTCTATTTTTAGGTGGTTGGCATCATTTTGGAGTGGATTTCATACAATACTAAATTTCACATTTTAGAGTGGCTTTCATATGAGCCTAGTGCACTAGTTTTGGAGTGGCTTTCATACAAGCCTAATCTCCATCTTTTGGAGTGGCCAAGAGTGTCTTAATTTCCAGCATACATTTAGTTATCCATGCAAACATTGTTAGATCATAGTACATTCATGGGATTTAGGATCCATCCCATATGACATACATTTTAGACTAGTATCAGTTCATAGCTTCACTTTATGGGGCAATGATGGACCCAAAGGACTAGATAGCCTTTGTATTATTTAGCCACCTACTCAAAGGGATTGAACACATAGTCCAAATATAGATCAACACATGTAGGATCATGTAGCTTCACTTAGTAGGTGATGATGGAGCCAAATGGCTATCCTTTCTATTCTTGAGCCACTTTTGAGGAATTAAGCACTCAAATCCATTCATGATCTTACTCTTGGTATAACATACATCCAACATCACTCATCATCACTCAATAACACAATAAGTTTTGTATTGGTCCACGTACCTAGTGAGGTGTATATGTTTCTTTCTCTTCCTCTCTCTCTTACATAAATTTTGTACATTCTTATTTTATATATAGTTTATCTATTAAAAATTGATCTACTCTTTATTTTCTCTTATATATTTTCACTTCAAAATGTGCTCTCTCTATGCACACCTAGCATCACACAACTTCATGGGATTCACCCTTACAAGTAAGTTCCAATATGCTTTATTTTTTTCCTTTATCCTAGTATTTCACTTTTTTGCATCACTAGAATAAAGGGGGAGGGAATGTAGTCATATAAAAGGTGAAAATTGGTAACTTGAGTGTGCCTAATGACACCCAAGCCTTAGGTCCCTCCTACTTGCTCTCGTGACCCTAATAGGCATCTATTCACTGATTCCTAGTCATCCTTAGCCTTATATAACCTTATTATAATTGACCCAAACTACATTTTTATGAAAAATACATACCTTAGGCCCCATCATCTAAGGATAATAGTGCCTAACTTGAACTACAACACTAGTGCCACTACTGTCCACTTTTAGTGCTCTTGTAAAAGTACATTTTTAGCCCCAATAGTTAGTTCCTTATAATTCCCCATCCTTCTCTTTGTCATCTTAATACAATCACGTTAAACCCATGAATAATAGATCCCTATAAAATCCCACTCAAACATCATTTGGAAAAGGTTATCAATTTATCACTAAATAAGAAAGAAATCAAACATGACTACTTAGGAAATCTTCCCTACTCTTTTCATATAGCCATCTAATATACTTACAAGATTATCCAAATCCTCACACTATTCCCTACCCACCTTAAGCACATCTAGTTTAGAATTTTGCATCTTCATACACACTATTGCACAAAGCACATCAAGTGGGAGAACTACATATGGCTTGATCCCTCTTTAGAGTATTGGTATGTAGGTAGCGTGCCCACATAAGGTGTGAGGATATATGTTTAGTGAATCTTACACACACTCAGCCCCCCTCTTTCTAAACATTTTTCAAAGTATAAATATTCTAGAGTTTGAAGATAAAATATACTCTATAGGGATTTATATAGACATGTAATAATCAAAACTTCATAGGCAAGGTCATATAGACATAATGAACAAAACCCAAAAAGATCAAGTCTCTTAAACAATAGTGGTAGAGGTGGAATACAACACTAGTACCACTAGTGTCTTATTTCAATGATCTTATCCAATCATAAAACAAACTCTAAATCCTGATATGTGACACTATCCTAGTCTTGCAAAGTGAATACTAGACCTTACAATAACCATTTTAATTATTTTCTAGCTAAGTCTTATTTTATCTCCCTTATTATTATATTTATAAAGATACAGATTATAGTACAATTACACAAATCAATATTTTAATTATTACATATTTATTTACTAATTTTACTACTTAGACCCTTTAACCAAACTAGGAATAAGACACCAATATTCCCAAAATTGTTAAATCAACTACCAAACACTAATAGAGGTTTAACAATCCATTAAGGTCCAACTCATGGACACCCAACCTATAGCTACCTTTATTGGTGCCCTTAAAATTTCCAACCTTGTTACCTTTAAGGATTTAGAAATACATTCCATCCACTTAGAAGACCCAGATCCTCCCCTCTTTATTACTACTTACTTTAACCAAACCTACATTAAATAGGTCATGATTGATGGGGGATCTAGCATAAATATCATCTCTTCTCATGCATACAACTAACTTAACCTATCGGATAATGTTATCTTTGAATAATCATTTTCCTTCATTCCTTTAATGATACCATGGCCACTACATTGGGAACATCCATCCTTCATATCCATGTAGAACCCCACACACTCCCTAAACTATTATATGGTTTAAAAGGTGAATTCTAATACAACATCTTATTGTTATGACCTTAGATTCAATCTATGGTTTGCATTCCCTCTACCCTCTACCAATGCATTAATTTTGAGCATGAGGGGTAGGTCATCACCACCCAAGCTAACTTAAGTCCTTCCTCAACATGTAACATGACCTACCACCCCAATAATGCCCTCATAACCCCTTCCAACACACCCTTGACAACCACCAAAGTGGATTTCATATCCCCTTCTACTGATGAGGAATCAACTATATCCTCTATACATTCACACCAAATTCTTATCATATACCCTTTAAAATCAATGTTCCATCACCTTTTTTTGGGAGAATATCACATTCTCACCCTAGACACTTTCCTTACCCCTCATGAGTATGGGCAACTTACCAACCCATTGGGATATGGCCCAAATGTTAGAAATATAATTCCCTTTAGACCTCCACACTCTTAGACTCATTTTATCTATGGGGGACTCAACAAACCCCTTGGTGATTCCACCACCTCTCTCTCCCATATGCCATTTAATGTCAGTTTCTCCTACCTAGACAAGCTAAGCTTTACTAAGACATACCTCCATTAGTGTACTTGAAAAATCTTTAGTCTTAGGTGATATGAAAATGTCCCACATAATTTAGTCTCCATCAAAACCAAAAAAACACATGAGAATCATGGATTTGGTTTCATCTTTCCCAACAAAAATCAACCCAAAACACCTACCACCATCATTGTTGAGGACAATACCCCCTCTTCACCAACCTCTACCCTACCTACATGTGAGGATGATGACATCATCCCACCTAATTTTTTTTCATCAACATGATCAACCTAATACCTCTAACTTATCAAAAAGAGGGGGTGAATGTGACCATCCCTTTGAACCATCCTAAGATGATAGGAAAAGACTCTTCTACCATTAACACCATGTAATGTTAGGATGATGATTCTATTCTCACCTACCTTAGTGCCCTATATTATTCAATCTAAAAATCCATTCCTCCTAAAGCCTTGACCATGTTGAATCAATCCACCATGAATGTCAACTTGGGCACTTTGGACAACCCCCACATGGTCAAAATTGGCCAATCATTAAATGTTGAGGAACTTCAGGACTTCCCCTCTTTCCTTCAAGAGCATAGCATAGAATTTACTTGCACTTATAGAGATATGCCTATAATTGACCCCAACATTACTACTCATAACATAGTCACTCATCATGATGCCAAACCTATCAAGTAAAAGCTCTAATGCATGCATCCTTGTGTATCCCTTCTTATTAAGGAATAGATTTAGTATCTCCTTTCTATCAACTTCATTCAACCTTTTTACTACCCTAATGGGTCTCAAATCTCATACCTATCATGAAATCCATGGGTAACTATGCATTTTTTTAGACTTTCATGACCTCAACCTTGCCTTCCCCAAAGATGATTTTACTCTAGCAAGAATTGACTAGCTTATTGACCTTGCAACTAAACATGAGATGTTATCTCTCATCGATAGCTTATGGGGTTAAAATCAAATCTTAATTTCTCCTAAATATCAGCATAAAACTACTTCTACCACCCCATAAGAGACCTTATGCTATAGAATCATGCCTTTCAGGTTAGATAATGTTGGTGCAACCTACCAATGTTCCATGACCTACATTTTTCATGACCTTATCCATAAGATTGTTGAGGACTATATGGATGACCTCCTTAGAAAATCATAACTTTGAAAGGATCACTTGGTCATTCTTAAGGTCATCTTAAAGTGACTTATCCACCATCATGTCCATCTTAACCATAAGAAGTGCATTTTTAGGGTCTTATCAAGAAATCTTCTTAGTTTTATTATCTCCCTTCAGAGAATCAAAGTTGATCCCACCAAAATCAAAGCAATCATAGACATGATTCCTCCCACCAACCTTAAGAAACTTTGTAGCCTACAAAGAAAGCTTTAGTTCATTCATCATTTCATTTCTTAGCTTTCAAATCAATACCAACCCTTCCACCACCTCCTAAAGAAGGATGTGTCTTTCAAGTGGAATAATAATTATGAAAATGCCTTTGATTCACTCATAGAGTACCTTTTGTCACCACCTATCCTTACCCATCCTAATGATGATAAACACTTTTAAATCTATATCTCTACCACTAACCATGCCATAGGGGTAATGTTGGCTCACTAAGATGAACAACACAAAGATCAATCCATCTACTACATTAATTGCACACTTATAGAGTATGATAATTGATATACTCATACTAAGAAACCCTACTTAGCTTTAGTATTCATGGCCATCAAGCTTCACCACTACCTTCTTAACCATAAAACTTACATCATAACCAATATAGGCCTACTCAAGTACATGCACTCTATGCCATACCAAAACCAACATATGGCCAAATGGTTCATTCTTTCAATAGATTTTGATATTGAGTTCCTCTAATATAGGTTAATTAAGGGGTAATTCATTACCAAAAATTTGGTTAAAGCACCATTAGCATATAACCAACATCCTTCTTTTGAGTTCCTTGATGAGTCCATCATGGCCCTCTCTCAAGTAGATTTCACTTATCAAGTCACTATATTCTTTAACAAATTAAAATGTCAACATGGCAGTGGAGTCGGTATCATCCTTATCCCCTTTGATGGTGAATATCTCCCTTTGTCCTTCAAGATTGATTTTAAATGTACCAATAATATGGTTGAGTTAAAGCCCTAATGATAGGACTCAAAACTAATTTAGGCCTAATAATCAAAATAATCAATATCTTTGGTGACTCCTAACTTGTTTTCAATCAAATCAATGGATCTTACTAGTGTAAAAATGATTTTTTTCAATAGTAAAAACAACTAATTGACAAAATCTTGGCATCATTTGAGCAATACCACATCCAGTCAACCCCATGATCTACAAACAAGTTCACCAACACTATGGCTTACCTTACCTCTTAGATCCCATCTATACCTTTAAACTCTAAGCTATCTATCATTATCTATAGACTTACTTAGCCTTCCTATGTCAAACTAGATTCTCCCACCATTTTCAATGTGAAGGAGACCCAACTTGACCTTTGGTATCAATAAACCTTAAACTATCTTAACCTTGGCATAGCTCCTTTTTACCTCTCTAATAATGCTTAAAGATCATTTATTCAAAGTACCTCTCACTATTGCATTATTGGAGGAATTCCTTATAAACATAACTTTGACGACCTCCTCTTCCATTACTTGTGTAGTCACAAGCCCCCTATGCTATCAAGTAAATTCATGATGGTATATATGGAGGTCACTTTAATGGCCTCAATATAGCTAAGTTCATCTTTAATCTTAGCTATTACTTACCTACCCTTAACCAAGATTATTGTGATTATGTGAAAAAGAGTGTCAAGTGTCAAAAACATGCTAATTTGCATTACATGCCTAGCCATAGCCTTCATGTTTCCACTGGTTTATGGCCCTTATCACAATGAGGTCTAGACCTCATTAGTGAAATCAACCCTCATTATTCATAGTGACACCATTCTATTATCACCATGATCAAGTATTTTACCAAGTGGGTGGAGACTATTCCTCTAATCTAGACTAAAGTGGAGAATATTATTGACTTTATCAACCATCATATCATATATCACTTTGACATTCCTCATAATATTATCATCGAAAATGGTAAATCTTTTAAGAACAAGAAATTCTAGGGTATATGTGATGCATTTGGCATTAGGTTGAGTTTTTCCTCACCTTATCACCCTCAAGCTAATGGATAGGCAGAAGCCTCAAACAAAACTCTTAATAACATGTTAACTAAAATGGTTAGTGAATCTAGTTGAGATTATCATTTACACATCCCTTTCACCTTATGGGCATATCATATCATCATTATAACCCCTATGGTTACTACCCTATTTTTTATTATATTTGGAGTAAAGTCTATCTTGCCTCTTGAAGTCCAAATCCCTTCTTTTTCATATCTTTTTAAGAGCTTATTTTGGAGGATGATTATCATCAGCACTATTTATCCCATGTTAAGCTATTCAATGAGAACCACCTCAAATCCCTCACCCATCTTCATGTCTATCAAGAGCACATCAAACATGCCTATAAAAAACACCTTAAAGTGCAAGAATTCAACATCAGAGACCTTATCCTAAAGGAAAACCAACATGTCAACAATATATAGAAAATCAAGTGGGGAAATTTTTCTTTCAATTATCTTGGACCTTATATCATAACCCATTAGTATGGATTAAGATCTTAACAATTTTCTTCTCTCAAAGGCCACCTCGAGCCTAAGCCCCTCAATGCTTCACATCTACCTTCATTCTTTTATTGAGAAGGATAATTGTATAACTTAAGCTCATCTCTTGATATCTACCTCCATTCCATCTCCCTATTTTAGGGTAATTTGATTAACACTAAATCATGTGATTAACTATGACCAGCATATCCTTATCTTCAACAATGGGCATCATGGATCTACCCATGGCATAGTTCTTATAGTAATTTCCATACCATAAGATGGATTCTCATGGTCATTTTCACCTAAACCTCTTCACACCTAATCAACCTCCTTGTGATTTTAGTTTAAAATTCATAAAGGTGAACCACTAATCTAGCCTAAACAAGTCTATGTCAAGCAAAATCAAATAAAAATAACAAAATTATTATCACTAGTAATCATGGGTCATTCCTAGCATTCACAAATTACTCCCTTGAACGATAAATATTGAAAACCCCTTTGAAATTTACACAACATAAGGTGGAATTCTCCCTTGAAGGATAGATATAAAAAAAAATAAACATAACACATAAACTTAGACCACTCCCTTGAAGGATGGTTGAGTAAGCATTTGTCAAAAGCATAGCAATTTTTTAGAAGCTTTCTGCATCAATGAGCTTCCTATATACATCAATTAACATAAAACCCATTATCACAATCACAAAAAAAGCAAACTAATCTTGGAAGCCATAATCAACTCTTAAATAGCATAATAAGGTGAAAGCTGCAATCATATTCTACAAGTAGACTCCTTGCATCGATCAGTCTACACAAATTTGACATAGGCTTATTTATACTGACTCTTTAGACATCTATAGAAGGGGCATGTTAGTCTCAAAAAAAGGTTCCATTTTCACCCATCTCCCTTATAAGCAAGGGATTTTCAAGATTAATTCACATTATGTGGCCAAGACACCTTTTTAACTAACTAACAACTATTAATGCAAAGCATTTGAAGGGCTTATGTTCATTAAGTCAATCCAAATTTAGTTTGTATTTTAGTCCTTGTCAATGAATAAACACTATGCTCTTTTCTCACCTTATGATGACTAGTTTAGATTTTCATTATGGTGTTTTCTTCTTGATTATATTCTCTATTCTCCCATATAGTTTTTGTTAATTAAACTATCTCATGAATTTTATCATAAACATTAAGCACAAAGAACCATAAGCATGACCATAGCCATTTGTATTACCATACCATATATTATAATCACATCCATAATCAATAAAATCAAATTTAACATGTCTAAACATAATGAAATCCAAAATACTCATTAAAAATTAGCATGTCATAAGCATAACCATAAAAACAACTATGACCATGACCAACATCATAAAAAAATAACATCCATAATCATTTAAACAATCAATCATTTTTTACCACATGTCTAAAGTATAATAATGTGGTATATACTCATTAATAACTAGCAGTCATAATCATCACCATAAATCTACACTATTTCATGGCTAAGTTAAGAATCCATAATATAAGCATAATCCATGATCACATATGAGCGTCACATCATAAACATTAATCATCAACATCAAGCCATCAACCATACAACCATTCAAATGAACATAAATAACACATATATAAACTTTTAAGTCAAATGATCATAACAATGTATACATGTAGATATACATATCTCTCTTTCAAAAATTTATATCTCACCACATTAGCTCATAGGCTAGAATCAAAATGATATAAAAATGTCGATATACATATCCAACTATGTCTATGCCCTAAGGGCACCACTACCTCTTAGAGCTCTACTAGGTCTGGGTGCCTATCCACCTACTATACCTACCACTCCACCACCTATCCCTACCTATCTTGGTATAAATGTTTCCTACTATCCTTGTGTCGCTAAATTGGCTCTCCTTACTAAGTTGGCCTTATATTCTTCCCATTAGATCTCATTCAGATACTATGCCAAAACAATAGCCTCATAGTATTGTAACTCCTCCATTATAGCTAGGTATCATATTGTAGGGGTAAATTTTGGTGGTTCTACCTATCTTGATATTGATCCTCCTCCTCTCTACCATAGAGAGTACCTCTCCTAAGTCACCAAGACTAAAGAGATCCTAACCTGATTCCTCTCCCCTATGATAGTAGTAATCTAACCTTATAAGGTCACAACCTAGCCCTATAATGTAAAAATATAGCCCTATAGTGTTTCCACTTATCCCTATAAAACCTATACCCATCCCTATGTTATAGCTAAATCCACCCCTACCTATCTGTCATGGCCAACTAGATCCATTACCATCAGCCTCACACCTTCATCATCTCCACCAATGTTTGCAACTATGTATAAGGTTTGGTATCATGTCATAGACCTATCTAAAAAATTGACATCATCTATCAAAGCCCTAACTAGAATCTCCTCATATGCACTATCTATAATTATAGGAATAGGCTATGGTACTAGCAATGGAATCTATGAATCCTCTTTTCTATACATAGGGAATGTGCCTAGAATGCCCTATACCAAACCAAACTATCAGCATACCCTATCAAATGGAATCACCTCCACCCATCTATCTTGCCTATCGATTATCCATCTATAGATTTGAAGGGAGAGTGTCTACCTCCTATACCCTAGCCATAAGTAAAACTAGAGGTTAGTCTCCATGTGATATCTCCTATCACTAGTGCACCTAGTGTACCCCTAAACCACTCCACATCATGAGAACCACCTCTTGTACCTAATGTAGCAAAGTCCTCTTTCATCACATAAATCCAATAGGGAAATCAATCTATGTGTATCCAACCCATGGTAATCCCATTGGTCTTAGCACCTAAATATGCTTGTAAGCCCACATTGCAAAAATAGGCCTATATTGATGCCATATCTCCTATGGACCCTAAACCGCCATAACTCCTTATATATTTATACCAATAGAATAGAAACCCAACCAAATATTATTTTACCTAGTAGTAGCTCTACTAGAACCCCTAGTAGTAAATAAGGAAATCTCCCACTACTTGACTCAAGAAGCCCAAAGTAGGTCATAATAATCATGGACATGGTCATGAGTCTCCTCTTAGTTGAAGCCCTATGATACAACATCATATACCTTAATCCCCTATCATACCATCTAATTTTATCACTATCATCTACATATAAGAGCTCAACATGATCATCTCACTTTTCATGTTTGATATGGTAGATCGGATTGTCATGTAGTATAAGTTAGGAATTCCTAAGCACATCCTCAAGAAGAATGGTCATCTTGATAATCAAAAGTAGGAAGGCGTTCATAATAGGATCCCATCTATTGATGAGCACTATTACCATAAATAAATCTTAGGGCACATTATACTAGTTCCTCATAGCTCCCAACCTGACCTCATCTATATGGGCCTAGTCATCTAGGGTCATCCCCTACTGAATATATACAAAGATATTTCAGACTTGATCCCTCATCTGATATGCTCTCATGCCTACAAAAATAAAGGATAAGCATATGTTAGCATTTCTCATTTATGAATTGACATTTTTACCAGCTTACACCAACCTAAATTAACCTATCCTACCCTAACTCACACCCATTACCTACACCACCTTACCTCTATAAACCCTCACCTACCAAAATTTTTGATAACTAATTTAGGCTATAAAACCAATACCTTGTAATCACCTAAAACTCTTTCTTGATTCCTAACCTAGCTTATCCAACCAATACCTTATTACCTTCTCTAAATAATTCCTACCCCAACCCAAGCATTTTCAACCATTCTATCCTAGATTATGCTTGTCACTTTAACAATTTGTCAACATGTCATTCCTATGTGACAATCACACTATCCTAGCCTACACTTTGCATTTTATCTACCCCTAACCCCTTCAAGCATTTCAAACACTTAGCCCATTCTCTTATTTGTCTTGAGCCATATACACCATGCTCACTCAATTACTTTCTATATTTCAAGCCTTACCATAGCCAACACTGTATTTACCTTAACCATTAAATGCTTATCATAAACCATTTTTCCCTTAACTGACTATCGATGATCATGTTATCTATTAATGGTCAAGTCTTCTCTTCTATAAGGGTATCGACCATCAATGGTCAACTCGACCATCAATGGTCACTATGGGCATTATGTGGCTGAAATTACCAAACCCTATACCAACTCTAAACTACCCTAAAGTGTATGAAAAACCACAAAATATTCTACCCCAGACCTTTACTCAACCTAGTTTAGCTACCTAACCCACCAATTCCCAATTCTACCTGCCCAATTACCTAAATTTTGCAATGAAACCTACTTAGGGCATATCAAACCCCATATGATAAAATTTCAAACTACCCTAACCCCCTAACCCAATGTAATTATAAAATTTAAACTATTTTATCAAATTTAAGACACTACTTACCTCATTCTTTGACCTATATCATGGATAAAGATTGCATCCCACTGCTTGACTATTCCCTCATCCACCCTATATCTTGGTCCCATGAAACCACCTCATGCACATTCCTTTAACTAATCACCAACTACTAACTCAAAAAAATTCTCAATCAAATCTCTTGTAGTTAAACACCAAGAAATTAGGGCACAAAGTCAACACAAGCAAAATTAACAATTGGTAAAAATTGATTCACTATTCACTATTTACCCCCATAGATTTTTAGGGTTTACATCCTAACTATCAATGGATAGGGTGACCATCAATGATCACCCTTGAGCACCTTGACTGTCAACACTCAAGATGCTCACTTTTTGCATTATCCTTAGCAATCCCCCTCTTTAGAAAAACCCAACTAGTTTTACCTAACCATGGATACTACCTTCTCCACCTAACTAAACCACATCAACACCTCATCACTGGTCTATTTTGGCCCAACTAGTGCACATTTTTTTCAACATTTTACCTAGTCCTTTAATTGTAGTGAAAACATTGCCATGTTGACCCTTTTGAATTTATGTCACCTTGTACTCACCTGACTCACTTGTGTCTTTTAGGAGCACTTCCTACCTCAGATACCTATGACACTTGACCTATTTGTGTTTTTCATGGGAGTACTTCTAGACTTGGATACCCATAGAAACATTGACCTTATCTAGGAGACTAATAGGTATACCCAACCACCTCACCTAAATGTGATTATGTGGCACACTAGTCACTTTTCCTTTAACACAAACCTTTATTGTCATCAACTATGGTAACCTTAACTTTGTGTGATATTAGATATTGTACCTTTTTTCACACTTTGTGTGCCTATTTATGCTTTAGTGCCCAATAATGACCACACTCATTATCACCTTCACCAACCATGTCAAATCTGCACCTAATTCTACTTTATCTCATCACCCCTCAGTTTGAAGGGGACCACCTCCTCCCATACTTAGGGAAACCATTATACCTTTGACCAACATCAATTTTTATTTTACAACTAGTTGATTATTGGATGCATAATAAAAAGGGGAAAAATGTAGACACCAAAAATTTACACACCATAATTTTGAATGTTAAGGTAGCCCTTGACCACCTTGAGACCCTCTTGGGACCAATCTAACCTTATAAATCCTAAATGAGCTCACCCATAGTCAATTTAACTTGACTAACTCAACCTAACCTTTTACATCATTTTACCCTTTGGCACTTGATTATCGATGGCTAGGTTGACCACTGATGATTAGGGTCTACCTCCTTAATAATTAGCATTCAACTTACCTGCCTCACTTTTCTAAAAATAATCCATCTAATTCTTATTGTAGACCATTGTATAGATGAGTTAAATTTAGAAGGTCTAGTTCACATGTCATTGTAACTCTCTTGCCTTACCTATAAGAGGGAAGAGCAAAGAGGTAAAATCCATCTAGAATTATTATCAAGAGCTTGTGCATCTAGGAGTTTCTTTCTTGTAGGTTAATCACCAATAGTAATCTAATAATCTAGTAATCATATCAAAGACTCAATTTTCCACTGCCTCTCCACCAAGCCTTTAGGTACCATTACTCTACTAGAATCAAGCTAGATTCCATTAGCAAATCAACTACCTCACCAACCACCAAATCAACTTTTGGTAAGACAAGTACTTATTTTGCAGCATTCACTTACTTTATTTCCATTTCAAAATCAACCCAAGTCTTACCCATCTCTCAAAATCCATCTTCTAGATATCATCAATCAGCCAAATTTCTAACCTAGATCCTCACACAATAACCATTGATAATTAACTTAACCACTAATGGTCTACTCAACTATTGATGGTCACCTTGACTATCGATGGTCACCTTAACTACTAATGGCCATCCTAACTACTGATGGTCACTATGGAACCAAAAACTAGAAAGCTAATTTCACCTACTTGCACCTAACCAAACCTAATTTTCTATGTTCTTTCTTGGTCACAAACCCCTTTCTAATTTTTTGAAGCAAACCGCAAAACCTTAACACTAGTTTTAATTAGCTAAATCGATATTTTACCCATTTGTAGTCTATTTCTTAGCAAGCACTTTTATATTCAATTTTAGAACCTTTTGATTCATTGATGCAATTACCTTTCTTTCCTATTTATAATATTAATTGTTTAAAATGTGTGGATTAACAACCCTTAAGGAATCTCTCACTTCTAGGATCTAGCTATCACTAGGAAATCTACCTGATTATCTATCTAACAAACAAGTTTGTTTTAGTGCTTTCTTATATATAGGTCATCCTCCCAAGTCAAAGAGGATCTCTTCACATTATTCTAATTTAACACACCTATCAATCAAGTTTTTCAACCATACCCATACTTAGTTTCTTCTTTTCTCTTTTCTAATAATAATCAAGAAATTCATTGAAACAGGCATGTTCAAATGTCCACATACATAATTAGGAAGGCACACACAAGGACATGGGCATATATAAAAAGCATACATATAATGAAAATAAGTATTGTATATCCATAGAGAAATGGCATAGTCAAATTACATAGAATAGAAGAAGAATAATGACACAATCAAGTCTAAAATAGGAAAGCTAGAAATTAAAGTGTGCATGAACATGTGGTACAAATTTGTATAAGAGCTAAGATGTACATAAGATAAGTCTAAATTAGTAGTAGTCAACACAAAATCAAAATAGGTGTAGGATGATAATGAATATATAACAATGTCAAATCTATGATGTATAGTTGAGAAATATGTAGCATAGTAATTAAAACTATGTATAAGATGCCCCTAAATGGGTGAATGTATCAAATGAAGGAAACTGTGTATCTATGTAATGCCCATAGTGGGTAGATATTAGAAAATATGGATTTATTTAGTGGACATAGGTCTTATAGGTATTTTCAAACACTCCAAAAAAAAAGTGAAGTAATGTATGTACTATAAAAACTAACTATACTAAGATAGCTGGCATATGTTGTTTTTGGAAAATATAAGAGATGTAAACATGGCAATGTATACAATCTATAATTTGTATTTTTTAATTAGATATTTGAATATTTTTTGTTTTGATATATTATATTGTTTTTGTTTTTTATGGATATAATCTATGTATAAGTAACATTAAAATGAAACTATATACAAGGAGCAAGAAATAAAGAAACTATGTATAATAAGGGAGGAACATACTAAAAAATTAGTCTCATGGGAGACTCACTATCAATGTGGCATGCATTAAATAAAGGAATGGTAATCATGTGTGTTGTATGAAAAGGTAATTAAGGTCTTAGAACCTAATATACCAAGTGATCTATAGTTAGCATAGCTTGTGAAGGAGTGCTATGAATTAGTGAAGCTAATTGGGGTGTCTTATGAAATGTAGGGTTCTTAGGGACCCATCTAGTAGAAGATGTTGTATCTAGAATATGTGCCCTATGTTAAGAAACTTATGAACTCAATAACACTAATCTCAAAATGAAATGAGTATAGAGAGGCCCTCTATAATATACAACATATCTCTGACATAGGGGTCCCACTAATAATGGTCTCCATGGGAGAGTGTGTGTATGTGGTAACATTGTATTAGTAGACCTCACCTTCACTAGTGGCTCCACTAAACTCTATAGTGTATAGATGGGAATTGTTAACTATTTTAACCATAAGTCAAAAATAAGTTAACCCCCTATAGTATATAACTTTTATAGGGGCCTTTTAGGATGTATTATGGTGTGGCATGGTCAATTTTATCTCATTTAATGTGTTATTAGCCTTGTTCATAGTTAAATCCAATCCTAAGTCATTCTATGTCACTTAAGGGTCATATTTGGGCCATTTAAAGGTAAAAAAGTTTTCGTAACTCTCTTTCAACATACAATATGTTATATTCCTTGTGAGTAATGTTATTCTTATCTAAAACTTACATATTCTTAACTAAAATCAAGAAAACAAATGAAAAAAGAGGAGGTTTTGGTAGTTGTACAACCTATAGAGGAGAGTGGCACATGGGATAAACTTTCAGAATACCTATTTAACTCCCTTGACTCTATTTAAATTCTTTATCAGCTTTGGAAGTATAAAAAATGGACCAAAACCATTCTATTCCATCACTCCACTAGACATACAAAACTGGTTAATAGGTCTTCTGATGGTATGGCCAGTAAGAGAAGTTTTAGGTAAAATTAACTTGGTGGTAGATATTACACTTGGTATAATTAAAATTCATGGTAGGATTTGTAATAATGGTTTCCTATTATTTATGAACCATTCTTAAGAATTGGGGTGTCTCATTTTGCTTGTTAATCCCCACACCTTATAGGTTTTGCTTCTATTTGAGCTAGTTTGTATAAATAAATTGATGAAATTATTATATATGAGGTATACATCCTTATATAATGCCTCCCATATTTTTCTTCATTTTTAGAGGTGACTTGATGAGCCAAACAATTCAAGTTTTAGGTTAAAACCACCATTACTAGTTCTAAACATGTTACACTAACTATAGTGGTTATTATACTTTTTGTGGTTTAATATGAGGATGATAGGTTTTTTTTCATGTCTCCCATATCATGGAATTCACATCCTTCCTTATAATCTTAGTTTCAAAAGGTTTCACATAAAGTTGCAATCAGAAACATGTCACACAATCAAGTTTTTTCCATACAGTCAGCTGAGTCAAGTGCATGAAGGATCTGAGCACATTCATGGAGAGTATATGAATTATATTATGAGGTTGGACACATTTTTGGAACATGATAAAAAAATAGAATCCTTTCAAATGACAATTAATGGACTATGATGACCAATTTAGTCCCTAACATAGTCATGTACCATTAATGTGTACCTATAGGTGCCCTAATGGAAAATGATCATGTGGAAATGAATATTTTGAATTGGTTTACACTCATTTAAGGTATAAAATATCCATTTAAATATGTTGAGAAGGACTATAATTTATTGAATGCTCATACACTATGCATAACAATTATATATCTATTCACTACCTTATCTACCAATGTGTGTTCACCTACAAGCTCCCATAGAGGTCTAAGCATTTGAAGTGAAGATTTTAGACATGTTTAAGACTCCTTTTGAGGTCTGAAAGTTCTATGGAATGATAAGCAAACTTAAGGAGCATGTTCATATATGGAGAAAAAAATTTAAGGACTCGTTACCTTAAAAACTTTGAAAATAGGGCATGGACCACTTTTCATTCTTTCATATGATGAATAAAAAGGGATCCTATATGAATTTGGATGATTCCATCATGAATCATTATCCTATGGATATGCCTTAATATAATAAAGTGGTAACTTGGTTCCAATGAGTAATGAAAAGGAGGCCTGCATTATTACAAATCTTTCACTACACTTTTTCACTTGCTTCAAGGATGGTCACCTATAGTCAATTATAGGGTGAAAATGTATTATTATATGGTGGATCCTGATATTATTATAATTCATATTTCTTGATAGGGGGGCATGGGGGGGAGGAATGCCCCTCACTAGGGTCACCACCCCAAGAAATTTTTTGTTAAAAATACATTGTAAAAAATTATAATTTCATAGTAAATATAAACCATTCACTATTAGGTAATAGATCTAATGGTAGAAATTATGTTTGTACATTTTTTCCCTAATATGTAACCCTACTTTTATATGGGGGCATTGTGATCATGGTGGGGTATTGTGTGTGAGTGAAGAGGTTATTGTAGTTGATGTATTGCAAGTTTTTTCCTTCATTTGTTAGGCTAAATAATAAGTAAAACTATTTGTTTTTGTGTGGATATATCCCATAGTGGGTGAAATACAATAAATTTGTGTCTCTATTATGTTATGTTTTATACATTTTATTTATGTCTTTCATTCATTAATATTTCTCTATGTTCAATATTCCTAACATGTACTAACATGTGATTGTCTAGTCTTATCACAAGTCTTTTTGCATGATGAGTCACGTTCAAATCAGTTAGAATGGAGACTAAATTAATTCAATATGGTTTTAAGGTAGTACATAATTTTTAACCCTATAAAGCACAAATATAGGTAGGTCTTTTTTTGAGGAAATACACAGTGATAGTTGACTGTCAACTAGGCTTGCCAAGTGAAGCTATAAATTAAAGCATTTTGGCAAGGGTTAGATAATGAAATTTTTTTAAAGTGACTTGATCATGATATTATCCATCCAAATATACTCCCACCATGTGGAAAAATGGAAATATTTAATCCTCAAAAGAAACATATAGTCCATACTCAGAATCATGCACATAGTCAACATTCTAAAGGTATATATTAGGTTTTGGAAGGTTTAGAGGTGTTAATAATGTGATCCAAACTTGAGATTTTGTACAAATGGTCCCTGGGACCTATTTAATCCTTTCAAAACCTTTTTTTTCATGATATAATAGTGTAGATAGCCTTTGTTCTATCTTAGATAGAGGGCACTCCTAGAGAGGTGTAACCTATAGGTTTAGCAAGTAAATGGTAAGAAGGTGAGTTGAAGACTATGGAAAACCTATATAAAGGTGTATAAAGTTTTTTTCAACATTAATAAACATAAATAAGACCCCATATGTGTTAAAAACAAATTAAGGTGACCTAAAGCCATAGGTATGCAATTAAATCCTACTAAACCTAAACTAGGCCTAATTCCTAATGGGGGTCTAACACCATTTCTAAGACTAGGTGGACATTCCAAAACATTGGAACATGGACATGGGGAGATATAAGGTGATTTAAAACTTGTAGTATGTAGATAAGGTCATAGAGAAGCCATTTATTATCTTAGAAGCATGACAACATATGTAAAATGTGAAGGAGAGTCTTAAAAGGTAAGTTTAGAAGCTCACACCTATATAAAGGCTTAGCATGTGAACTTTAAGAGATCAGATAAGTTGAAGAGGGTCCCAAAAAAGGATCTAGTAGAAATTGTTCAAGGTTCCAATGTCAAACTTTTATGACCAATCTTTAGAGGGAAAAACTTCTTAAAACCCTTGTTAGTGACCCGATGGGAAAAATGAAGAAGAAAAAGAATCCAAATTATATAGTTTTATAAGGAAGATGATTGGAACTTGAATAAAACTCTCTAGGGCTCCTTTCCATTAGATTGAGTTCTACCCTACTTATACAGATAGGGTATAAAACTACTTTTCTTGACATATTTTTATGTTTTGTAGGTATATAAGGGTTTAAAGAGATAAGAATCACTTTGGGAGAGATAATAGGACCTAATATAACCCTCCAAGACAAATATTTATTCATAAAATCTCACAAGTACATCTATAATTACCTTCACTTTATCCAGTCCAGAATGGCATAGTGAATGAGAGATGATCACCTAGTGAGAAGGTGATAACTTAAATTGGGAAGAATTTTAAGGTTTTATTGATGAATATAAGGTTATGAGGACTCTTTAAAAGTGTCACATCATCCCATATATGGATTGGATTGAGAAATTTAAGCACACTTTAATGCCAAGTGTGAGAGGTGAGTAAAAGAAGGCTGATTATGACTACAAGATGTGAGAACACTTGGCTAGAATAATATTGATGATTAGGTATACATAAAATGATTATTGGAGAATTTTTATTACCCATCCCTCATATTTAAATCATATCATCTATCCATATTATATTTTGGAGTGTTTAAGGAAGGCCAAATGATGAAGGTGGTTTCTAGGTAAGCAATTAAAGAGTCTTACACCATATTTTAGGAGTTTCATGCTTTGAGGGACATTTTACAAAGTAAACATTGTATTTTATATTCCATATTCCTTTCTCCTATATATTTAACTCCTTATCTTATCTTTACAAGTGTTTTTTTGACTCTTTAACTTCATTCTTATCTTTCCTTACTCACATTTTATAAGTACTAGCCATTTTGGATCTTGTCTAACTAATTACACTCCATGTATGGAAAAGCCCTGATATTTTTATGCTGTAATTTTCCTTTTAACAATAAATTAAATATGGTTTGATTTCATATGACATATTTTCTAAGTTTGCAAAGTGATGAATGGTGAAGTCTAGTGATTTTATCCTTAATTTTCCTTATCCTTTCATGTCTAGTGCAAGAAGTCTTCATTATAATAGGTCATATAGAGTGTAATTAGTGTGTTAGGATCCCTTAAAATGTGGAAGTTTCCTTATATCCATAAATATGATCTATATTATACTTACCATGAGTTTTCTCATGCATATCACCTCTATATTGAAACACTTATGCTAGAACATCTTAAGACTTTAAAGCTAGTTTGTAGGTCTTGTTTTTTAGTGAAAGAAGTATGATAGCATAGTGGATATATTCATGGTGTATCACCCACTTATATTATATTTATTTTATTCATACTTTTTTCCCTTTTATAGAAGCAATAAATTAGTATAGGTGATAATCATTTCAAGACAAATTTAAAGAGCTAGCCCTTAAAACTATATGTCTACTTCTACTATAGGAAAATCCACATACCTATATGTATTCCCATGTTTCTAAAATATTATAGTATGTTTTAATAACCTCATTCAAGGTGAAATATTTGGTGAAAATAGGAACTATGCTTAGAACTATAATTGGTAGTTGTAGTGTGACTTCTTATGGGATATGTAAAGGATACTCATATGAATGACCCTCAATTATGAACACCTAATTAATATGTATGTACTTGAGGTGTATTTTAATGGTGGATTTAATGGATCCTAGTTTTTTTATCCATGGCATATCTACTAAAATTTCAAATATGTTTGCACTAGGTACTACTAAGAATCTAGTGGCCACATGTGTTGGTCTAATTTATAGTGGAAGTACAATATGCCCAATAGAGATCTAAACATGGACATTAAAACCATAAATAAATATGTTTGTAGGATAAATATCTTACTTTGAATAACCCAAATGGCATATAAGTGTGATAGTGCAAATGTTAATTCTTGACCCATTTTAAACCATACCACTCTGAATAGGATTATGATCAACATAGGATCATACAAAGAGTGCATATAAATTTGAATCATCATAAAAAATATCCTACTCTAAGAAAGTGATGAGTGGTCTAGCTATTACTATAGTATGATACACACTAAGGATATTATGTAGGGTTTGTGCATCTTCTATAGTTGTGTGATATTTTTTCATTGGTGGATGTGCTTGATACATGTAGTGAACACCTAAAGTTCCCCATACGTCATTATTTGTATGCTTTAAAAACAAATCCAAGAATATTTTCAATGCCTTAACTTCTATTTGTTGAAATTTAGATCAATGATGTTGGCCTATATTGAATCATGTATCTTATGTTTCAATCTAATGCATATATTTGTAGTATGGCCTAGTTTCCTATGATATTCATAGAATACATTGGAATCATAGTTATTTGAAAGAGGTCATGTTGTATCAAACTATTTAATGGGAGGGATAAATATGTCATTGCATTCTACGATCTATTGTAAAACATGTGCTAGGAATTCAATAATGTTGGAGAAAACTCTTAGTGGAGAAGATGACAAAACCATGTGAGGAGATGGCTTAAAAGTTACGTTAACTATGGAATTTGGATCACTCTTATTTTTAGTAACCCTTAATTTATATGTAGGAATATTATAAATATTAGTAGTTAATTATGATCCACTTTTATATTTTAATTTTCCCATAGAGAGAAGCTTGACCTCCCTTTATTTCACTGTGTGGCATAAATATGTGAATGTTGGAAACTTCTTGAACAAGATAGCTTCATGAAATACTAGTATTAATATCTATATAAATATGTCTTATAGATCTCTATCTACCATGGGGCTAGTCATCTCTACCAAGATAGTTTTATATCATAAGACATATTCTTCAATAAGTTACTTATATTTTAGCTTTTATTTTGCTACTTGAGCATATGAGATCTTATCACTAATTTTAATTGAAAAGTGTGTTAAAAAAATTCTTCCAATGGATTGAATGAAATTATAGACTGATTTATAATATCATAGAACCACTATAAGGCATAGTCATTTAGACTACATAGATGTAACTTGTTAAAGATCCAATCATTAGACATGTAGTCCAAACATGTTATGTGCAAATATTATAGATGGTGCTCTGGGTCACCCTTACCATCATAAAAAGTAAGCTTAGGTGCCATGAAATAGATGGAAAATGAGTTGTCTCTATATGATGTGACAAAGGTGTATGTAAAATCACATGACAATCTAAGGCATTTTATGGCCTAGTAGTTCCCTGATCAATATGTAACACCTTAGCCTACATAGAATGAATCTTATGCATAAGGGATTGTACATTTAGAGAGGATTAACTAGCCATAGGTGGTGTAGCTTCTACTGAAGGTTTCCTAATTAAAACAAGGTGTAGCATAAGCTGAGTTACCCCCAAAGTAAATGTAATAATATTATTATTTGGGGGACTAAAAAATTGACCATCATTTTATTTGTTCTTGATTTCCATTATGGATATCATAATATGTGCATGATCATGGGGTTATTCCTAAGGCCTATCTCTGAAATTCTATATAATCTCATCCTTATTTAATATAATATTTTAATTGTTAAGTGGAGGAAGAACGCCTTAATTCCCATCTTGTGTATCATCTTGACCTTAATTCTATTTCTCATCTTTGAATGCATTATCATTAAATTCCACATAATTAGGCATGAAGGATAAATTATGGGAGTTTTAACTGGTCCTTTATCCATACTATAAGCTCAAATGAAAGGAATTTGAGTATACTCAATAGGATTATCACTAAGCCTAGCACTTCTTCTTAAGGGAAGAGAGATAACTTTGTTAGATGGCATATAATAAACAAAGTGAAAGAGGGATATTAAAATAGAATGTATGAAATCCAAAAATCTTAACACAACCAATTAAATAGGAAAAATAAGGATACAAATCCTAATATCATCCATGGTTAGGGTTTTATAGTATTTTAAGTAAGTTGTGTTCACCAAATGTTTTAACCTTTTAGAATTTATGGAATTTAAGCCCTAAGTTATTAAAGTTTGAGTATAGTAAATCAGGTTAGAAATATGCACTAAATACAACTAATGATTTGTAATATAATTGACTTATTTTGACCTTTATACAAATAGTAATAGATAATATAAGCAAGTACTTAACTATAAATTAATTAAGATGGGAGATATATAGGATATAAACTCAAAAAATAGTTATTATGAGTGTCACAGCTAGGACTCAAGTATCAAAACCCTTCTTGGATAGTATCACCCCAATTAGATAGTATCACCATGTGGTCATAGTGTTATTTTTTTTGTTCTAGTGTCCTTTTCTCATAATTGTTTTGAGATTTTGGGTGTACTTACACTTAGGTATGCCAAGTTTGTTCCTATGTGCATAAGTTTTGGATCCTATAGATGACCTATTTTGACTAATTTTGCATGAAAACCCTAAACCTCCATGTTGTTAGGGAATACAATTGGCACAAATATAAAAGTGTATTATTAGTGTGGTAGGCTAGACATCCTCAACACCTTGATATGATGAGAGTTTCCTACATACCAATATTATGAAGAGGGATCAAGCTCAAAGTAGTAATCCCCACCTAAGTGCTAGTGCAAGTGCAATTAAAGTTAGAATGAATGTTATATTTAGTAATTTGAATGTGATTGAGATTATAAATCTAATTAATATAAACTTAGGAATTTTGTATATGGTTGTATGCATAATTAGGGTAGAACAAGGATTGATAAACTTGATTGTGCATAACTTGTTCTGAGTTTATTTATGTAATTTGTATCTAATTTCCATCTAGTGGATAAAGGACTAAAATTCATGTATATATACTATTATAATACTTGTGAATGTCTTAAAATAGGTCTAGGCTGAACCAAGGTGGTTACTCATTTGAAAAGATATATGTTCATAAAAAAAAGGGAAAATGATAATAGTACCCAAACTAGGACACTAGAACCATGAGGCACTATTGTCCACATTGTGGCATTAGTGTCCAGGTTGTATAACCTAAGGCACTAGGGACTAAGATGTTAAAGTGAGGGTTTGGGATTACTTTAGGGACATTTAAGGACATGTGTGGCTTACAATAAAGTTGGATAAGTGTCTAAATAGGACTTAAAATAGGTCAAGTTTTAAGCTATGGATGGGTGGTATTAAGTAACACTCTTAACACTTAAGTGTCATTTTTAGGTTATTACACTTTCCTTTTCAAATATTCCTAAAAATATCAAAAAAATAAAAAAAATTAAAAAATACCAAAATATTTTAGGCACCTACATATTCTATCATCTTATTGGTATCTATGTTTTAGTACCATGTTGATGGATGTCATATTCATTTACTCATGCATACACACATGTGTGTCACACTTTTATCTAAGTGAGATACAAGCATACAAAAATACATGATCTATTCTTATTTCAAATGTTGGGACTTACCTCTACTCATGTCATACAAACATTGTGGGATTCACTTCTTTGATCTTGATACACACAAGTTATATGGTTTGATTATCAAATTTAATTTTATTTTTGATCTTACATATGTAATTAAACATCTTTATCCATGATTATATCTTACATAGGGTATTTGATTTTCTTTACACTTAACATTTTTTATAACAAATTTTATCCATGGCCTATTATGACATGTTTATGTTGGTTTTTTATGTTTTACTTTATGTACTTTTTTTAGTGTCTTTTCTTTCTATTGTATTCCTTATTTGAGAATTTTAATATGCTCTTTTGTTTGTGTCCCCCATTCCTATGTATGTTCTCTTTGAAATTTTCATATGTCATCATTATTATATATGCATTTGAGTATGTCATTCTTTATTTTATGGACATTTAACTAAGTCATGTCCATTCAATTGTGTGGTATTTTAGCATGCCCCTTGTTTGAATTCCCCTTATTTGTAGTCCCCTTAGACCAATGCCTTTTGACCTAATTTTGAGTGCTCTTGTGTGTGTTATTATTTACTTGTTGAGATTGTGATATTAGTATCTATACTTATTCATAATCTTTATCATGCATAGTATGCCTTCATGTGATCACATTGGTTTTATGAAATTCAATGTTATATATATCTAGACATGTTCCTTATATATCCTACAGGGTTCCATTCATAGATTATGCAGTTGTCTTATCCTTTTGAGGGGAGGTAACTATTACTTCCTATCTTTCCCTTACCTTAAAGGGGGGAATATCAATTAGGGCATGTCATAAATATATTTTATTCATATTTATAATAGTTATACATTTATTTGGGGCATGTCATATAATCATGGATCCCACACATTCATAGTTTTTTAGATTCAGTGGGGGCATGCTTTGGAAGCATGTTCTTCACACCAATTCAGTATTTAACATCTTTAGATTATAATGGGAGCATGCTTAGGAAACATGTCACCCACATTGGTACTTATATCATCTTTTATATTTGTCCATATAAAGTGGAGGCATGATTTGGTAGCATATTCTCCACACATGATTTCTAAATTGGCCAAAACACATAGTTATATGATTTAGATTCACAATTATCATAGAATTGTATACATTGATACCATTATTATACATAGTTTCAGCATGAGACATATCTAAGCTACATATGCTATGAAATTTGTTCTTGATATTGTAAAAATTCAAGTTAGTTTTAGATTCCAAAACTCTTTTACTACATGTTACAACATCATAGACTTTTACGTATTAATACCTTAGTCATACTTTTATAGACTTTATTGAGATAATATAATGTATTATTTTTTTTACATTTTGGTATGGTTGAGATGATTAAATCACTTAATATTTCTAAGTTTTTAGGTTGGACTCTATTTAATATCTAGCCTCACCAGGTTATAATTATGATTAGGCTGCATGGTTGAGATAATCTCAACTGCCAATTGGCAACTCACCTTCTCTCCAAGGTTGGGGGAATATGCCTTCCAATATCTCTCTCTCCATCTCTATTTATGTCTCCCTAGATATATTAAATTTCAAATATTTATCTACTTTTTTCCTAATATTAGTTTTAGGGCCTTATAATGATATATATTTTTCAAATCAACCCAATAATAGACAAGGCAGTTACATCAACACACATGTGTGCTCCTAAACCTTGCTATTTTAATTTAAAACTATTTCAAGTAATTTAAATTCCAAATTATAATCATTGGTTATATACTATAACATTCTCTTGGTTGCAATTCAGTCACCAATAAATCACTCAAGTTGGGCACATGCAAATACAAGGTGTGTTATACATGTCTAGGTGTGCATTCCTTTCTTATAAACTATCAATTTAATTACAAGATTAAATGGGGGAAAATGTAGATGATATTTGTGGATTATATATCACCTCAATCCTATACATTTATCAAGCTTAGAACTAGTTGTTCCTCTTAGTTCTAGACCTTTCTTGCATCTACAAGACTTTCATCTACTTTATCATGTGCCCCTTGGCCTATTTCTTAGTCTGACTAGTATTATTTTGATGAACCTATCCTTATATCTTTCCTATAGTGCTTAAAGTTTACTTATCTTCCACCTCTACAATTTTTTATCTTTTACCTACTTTTTTTCTCCCTGGACACTAACATATAGGATACACACTAGCATTAATGCTAGTGTTATGACCTAACGTAAGTCTCTAGTGCCCTAAAGTCATCTATTTTTTAAAATAAAACATATCATAATGGTCATAATAATTGATTTAATGTGAGTTACTTCTACAAAGGTATTGATATAAATACAATATCAACCCTCATTCATACCTCACCTAGAAAAGACTAAGAGAGACTAAGGAAACTTATAAAAAACACTCTATCAAACATTAAATTGAACAAAACTTACCTATTTATATACCATTGATAGTAAAAACACATATAAAAGTCTAAATGATTAAAGGAATAGCCTAAAAGCTATATTTTTTAAGTTAAAATTTAGGCCATTGTTGTACTTACTTATCACATATTATAGGATTCACACATAATCCAAAATGTAGTGGATAACTACATGAGACTAAGGCCCTATTTGGGGTATTAGATATGTAGTGAGTGATCACTAATAAAGGGGTATTTTTTATCACCTTTACATTATGTGACCACTTACCCATTTTCACCAATGTCACTATGAAGATGAAAAATTATGGTTTTACAAATTCATGAGGAGTGATAGTCCATCCAGATCTGAATGCATGAGAGTGAAGGTAAATACAAACCCAAAAGCATCTAATTTGTCACATCCTTTTATTTCAAGTATTCCATATATGAAACTTACATAAAACCTAGATATTAGTGTCTAAATAGCCCTCCCAAGTTGATGTTAGTGTCTAGGGTTCTAGAAGCATCCAAATTAGACTTTGACAATTATTCCAGAATTGTCTTCTGGTTTGCTTCCTACCTATCCTAGATCTAGAACTGTATTAACATCAAAACTAGATAATTATATCACTTCTTTTCCATTTCCATACATATCTTAATTTTACTTTCTCTATTTAGCTTATTCTTAGCATAATATATTTAATGTATATTTATGGCATATTGTAGATCTGATTATCACCCTTGTTCATTTATATATATACCCCTTTAAAAGTAATATAAGGCTAACTCCAATTACTTAGATTCATTTAAGGGTTAAAAAAGGCCTAGGTCATCAACATAAGACTGATAAAACTAAGAGATAGTCTAAAGGGCAAAATATAGAGAAAATGTGAGACTCCCTAAAGTAGGAAAGGTCTAGAATTGAGAGGAATAATCAAGGTCTAATTTTTCCAAATGTAAAATATTGAGGTGATATATAATACATAAATATAATCTATAGTAATATTCTTTAATATTATTTTATGATCTACTAATGCAATTAGTAAGAGCATTCAAGCCTTTAGCAGATTACTTTCTTTCATATATCTCAATAAACATTACTAAAAATATCTCATATGCACAAATCACCAAGATCAAACAAGGAACTAATGAGCATATTAATGAATATATTTTTAGGTATAAGAAATTGTTTACCAAAATGAAAAGTATAATGCTTCATATAGAATTTTAAGATATATTTAAGCAAAGTTCACTTGCTCCTTTACATGAGTTTATTATTTTCAATAAATTTAAATATTTTGATGAATTATGACATATTGTTGAAGATAGATAAATTAAACTTATTTCATTGAACAAGATTAAGTATGTAGAAAACACACCAAATACATATATTAACAAGTTTCATATCAAACTAAGATATAAGGTAAAATCAATTGAGGCCAAAAGGGATAAACTACAATGATTAATATAGTGTTACAATAACTTATTCATCTCATCTTATCGAAAGTACCTAAGAGACAATTTACTTGATTACCTAAGTCTCTGACTTTGTTCCTTCTAAATCTAGTTTAGTGACATCTCATATCTCTCCCTCTTCCTATGATGGTTGATACATATCAACCTCTACCAAAAGGATATGATGCAAATGCTTATTGTGACAACCACTAATGTGTTAGGCATTCTACAAATAAATTTTTTAAATTGAATAAAAAGATACATGACCTTATTGATAGTGACCAACTCACCTTTGAGGATACTCCAATGGATTCCCTATCAAAACATAATGATCATAAAAATCAAAATATATTCAATAATCCATTATAATATCATTCTAAAGAAACATTGAGAGTTCAAATGGCATATCATGTACATCATTCTCCACCACATTATGGTCACCAATTATATGGTACTATTTATATACTTACATGTGATATACCTCATATGGTTCAAAGGCCTTCCATTTCATTTGATGACAATGATATTGTGAATGGTGATGTAGATATTCATTGTTTATTTATCAGAGCATATATTTATCACCATCCTTTACACAGTGTTGTGGTTTATAGTAGTTATAATGATAATGTATATACCATGAAAATACTCACACATATAGGATAAATATAGGATGATTTATTCCCTTAGACCAAGATGGTCAAATAACTCAATGGGAAGACACAAAAAGTTTTTGGTGAGATTGATTTACCTCTACAAGTTGGTCCAACACATGTGACCATAAAAATTTTAGTTATACCACATACATGAGTCTTTGATATGTTATTGGGATGACTTTATATTCATAATATATATGTAGTACCTTCCATAATGCATGGTTATCTTAAATATAATATACTAAAAAGGTAATTATAGTATTAGGGATTCAATATGAATATCCATTACAATAAGCAAAATGTGTTCCTCAGCAGCTAATTATATAACCTACTAAGGTTAATCTTGAGTAAAAGGGTATGCAAAATGAAATACCCTTTCCTAGGTGAATAATACTTGAGAGGAAATTACATCAAATATATATGGTGGATTATATGACATCTCATCTACACTTATATGCCCTATCCAATTATTAACAATAGAACATCATGTTTCAAAAAAGATAAAAAGATCCAAAATTATACCAATTAAATCACATAGCATTAAACAATGGGTTACATGAACCACTAATACTTCATGACCATAGATTTGTATGAGGTAGAGTTAGAGTATTAGCAATTATCCATATCTAGATTTGGCACATATCCATGATCCTTGGTAGCATGACTAGTTTATTGTACCATATTATGAGTATATAGAATATTATGAGCATCCCTTATAATGGATAATTTCAAGCAATCTCCTTTAAAGAATTCAAAAAAAATCAAATATTCAATAAAATACAAAAAGTATCAAATAAATCAAAAATACTACTAATATTTAGCATTTCACATGTTTAGTATCCTTTTTGTATGTGTTTTACTTTATGTTATTAGATATCATATCATTTCTATACATGCATATGTTTCACAAGTACTCGAGTGTGATACATGCATACATATGATCCATAATACATGAGCATGTAGATGTTGAACATTTCCTCTTCTCACATGACAGACTACATTAGGTGCATGTTGCTTCTATTTAATCATGATCAACACAAGTTATATTATTTTATAATCATTTTACATTATCACACTGATCTTATATACTCACATTTACACATGCATATACTCAATATACTATCTTAAAAATTGTACTTGATATGTTATTCTACATGACATTTTTATAGAATGTGTATGCAGGGACTAGTATGCCATGCTTATATTATTATCTTATATTTCACTTAATTCATCTCTTCATATGGATTACTCTAGTGTATTTTTCAGTTTCATTGTATTTACTATGAAACATTAAAAAATTTCCTTACTTTTTGGCCAAAGTGCCCTACATGTTGTTTATTTATTTGATGTGTGGACATTTGAATATGTCCTCCCCTTGAGTGTGTAGCATTTGAACATGCCCCTTGTTTTTGATCTTCTTAGATCACTCTTTATATGAAATTTAGTACCTCTATATGTGATCATATTTTTTTTGAGCTTGTTACCTCTATAAATTACCATAATCTATATCATGCATCTTAGGGATTGTTATGTTAGATATTTTAAGCTTCATTGATAAATCAACTTAAACATGATACCACTATATGTTATTTACTACATGATTTACACAAATAAAACATAGATTTCTTATCCTTTTGAGATAAGGTAGATGTCACTTTTCATTCCCCTCACTTAAAAATGGTGGGAATATAAATGGGGGAATGTCATAGAGACATAAGTCTACATACATACAACTTATAGAATTGGTAGAATTTGATATAATTTACATGATTCAAATATACACTTAGGACACAATATTATACATTTCAAATAGATATGGAATATAAATTTTAAGATTTGTGACAAAAATTATATGCATTTTGTATATTAGATGATACATTTTGATATATACTTTATATTGAGACACATTTGAGGTACATATGCCATGTAAATCAACCAAATTATAGATATACTATTCATGCATTGACCTTACCAGGATGTAATGTTTCATATTTTATCTTCTACAAAATTGGATCCTTTTATTAGTGTAATCAATATTCATTTCTCTCAATGGACTTGACACTAATTTTATTTATGGTATGTTGATATGGTTACACCATTTGAATTAGGCAAGATTGGTTATATTATGTTTACACTTTAATTGTGTTATTAAAATCCAATGATCTTGATGGACTTGTAATAACTCACCCTCATAATTAATTATTGGCATGATCACACTCCAATTATTCTATTCACATATTTAAGGTCTAGTTGTGAACCTCTCTCTAATGCTTCAATTAAGAAGCATCGCTACCAAAATGAAAAATTAAGGGGAAAAATGATTTCATTGACACACAAGTGTACTCCTTCCTTGCTCTTTTTATTTCAAGAAAATTTTATTATTCATTTTAATATTATGTGTATTAAATTAACCTATAACATGATGTTAATTTTAGGTTATACACATTCAAAAAATTCAAACATGGCCCAAGTTAAATCAAGGTGTGTTTTACACAACACAATATACATTTATTTCTTTTAACTAGTAATTCTATCCTTATGCATTACTAGATTAGATGAGGGGGAAAATGTAGATACTTAAATATGGATTTATATTTTAAACTAGTATTATACACTTGATAAATATAATTCATGTCTTTACCCTTTAATTTTGGACTTACCTTGCAACTGAAAGGCTCACAATCATCATCTCATTATGCATAAATATTTATCTTTTAATTTAATCATGATAATATGATTATATAGATCATATATATACCATATTATTCTTAAAACCTGATATATTTCCTTCACTATTAATTACATAAATTCAAAAACTTCCTATCTTACTATACACTTGCATTAATACTTAGACACTGGGATTAACACTAGTGTCCATGCTTCAATGTACGTGTTTATATCTTACAAACACACAATTATATAAATATTTAGATATGTATGGGTTATATTATTTATTTATTATAATAATTTCATGATAAACATTTTAAAATTTTGGGTATAAATACAAGTTAAAACCCACTCATTATTCATCTAGTAAGCACCTCTCAAGCTTACAATACACTACTAAAAATCAATTACACAACTAAGTTATTATGTTCTCTTCTTTATTATTTCCAAATTGGTCATAGGATAAGTATTATTATAGGTTTGAATCATCAAAATAATATCCCATGAGTAATATTTTCCTAATTAAACTATATCACTATATGCACTTGAATATATCATATTATACAATTGTTCACATACAAGCCCATATAAAGGGGAAAACTACATTAGTTTGAGACCCTCTTTAAATTATATGTCTATTTAGGCATCACTCAATAAAAACAGATTATTTTATATTACTTTGACTTCACTTGAGTCCACTAACCCTTATTTTTCAAGATCACATGCCCTAATCAAAGGACCTAGGGATTTGAGCTACATGTTGATATTTAAGACCTATGCACGAGATACAAATAGATAATCATAAAGGTGATAATCAGACCTAATAGGTGTAGGTGTAAGTTTTATAAAAGATTTAATATTTTATATATTAAAATAGTGGTAGAATTAGGACACTAGTGTCGATGCTAGTGTCCATAGGGTGATGTGAGTGTCGATGTGGATAGAAATCAAATATCTAGAATCTAATGATGGGGTTTAGATATTTAGATAGTTAAATTTTGGACTTAAACTACTAATATCTATTTTCACATCATTTTATAAGATAATTATAATTTATCCTTTGTATTTATATTATCAATATTTTGAATGTTATACTTTCTATATTTGGTATATGTTTATATTCAATATATCTTATCATAATATCAGTAGAATCTAAATTCATTTAATTATCATCATTTTTAGAATATCTTACTCCTTATTTAATTAGGATAATATATTTCATGTTAGTCCTTATTTCTAAAAAAAAGGACTATTTTGTATAATTTGGACTTATCAACAATCCAAATTTTTAAAAACTATTAGAATTAAATTAGACTGTATCTAGATTAAATTGGACTGTATCAAGATTAAGTTGGAATTACTTTAAATAACTCATATCTATCTAATGTATTTGTGATAAGTCCAAATTATTTTAAATGATCATAAATAATTTATTTATTAGTATTTGAAAAATATCATAAATAAATTAGACTTCATCAAGAATTATTTGGACTTATAACAAATAAATCATATCTATATTATATATTTGTAATAAGTCTAAATTATAAGACCATTCAAACTGGTTCACATACCATGTATTTACATATATTAAAAGACTTTTTGGTATATTTCTTAAGTAAAATTAATTTATACATCAGTCACATGTTTGGCTGATATGTGATTTAGAACACTTAAGATGATTGGGATGCCACATCTTATCAGTTGATTGGATCATGAGCAATCTATTTAATTTAATTTGTGTGACATCCACATAACCATAAAATTTTATATTGTATTTGTGTTGAGTTACCAAGATTATGATGTGTGTTACAATCTCAGGTTCTCTAATTATTCTATACTTTTGTTTAGACTCGTCATCCTTCCACATAGCCAAATTAATGAGATTGTACCACATGGTCCAATATTGAGTGCATGTGGCCCAATCTTGAGTGCCACATGAAAATATGAATAACATTTGTTGATATAAAATATCAAAATAACAAATCTTGATGCACAAGTAGGACAATCTGAATCATAAACCATGAAGACCTTTTTGCATACATAGGAATGATAAATTATATTTTGAAAAACACAAAATCCATAGCGCACTAAATTCTCATATGTGAAAATTACAAAGACCTTTTACTGAAGACCTTTTTAAAGGATGAAAAAATGTGAAGTGGATTTTCCAATAGTCAAATAATATTAAATATATGCATAGTTACTAAAATACTAAATTGTCATAGTATAAAATATAAAACCCAAATGTCGAGGTGTATTTTCCAAGACCCAAAATGTGAAGTGCCACTAGAAATATATATGAATAAATAAAATAATATAAAAGTATACATTCTCAAAAAATGGAATAAATTTTGAAAAAAACATTCATATTTATCAATCCAAAATTAAAGAAACACCATTTCAATTTTCCTAATCCTTTTATCACTATTTGTTTTTAGAGCCTAGTGAGATGATGCATTCAAATAGTCTGTTACAATGCCTTTCAAAAAATTAGTAAGAATAAGTGTATGACCTATCCAATTTTTATTTGGTAGATGATTCTATCTATCAGTATGGATGGTAAAGATGTGTTAGTTGGGTTTGGTTTCCATTTCTTGTCCAAGCACCCTGCATAATTTTTTGCTTTTTCTACATATTTTTCCCTTATATGAACTGGGATGAACCAAGCTACATTGACCCTTCTTTATATATCCCCATTTATTTACAGTATCTCAATATTGATTTTATCTCTAGCAACCCATACTGTGTATTCCACTTCTATAGAATCATTAGGTATAAAAAATAACATATCTTTGATTTGCACATATTAAGCTAGATCAAATGTAATTCTTGTTATTTTTATTTTTGGACCAACATATGTATCTGTAGATGCCACTCCAAAATCAAGGGTGTTATTATGAACCATTTTGTGTAGATCTCTATATAGGGGTATGTCATGATGAGTTCAAGGCCAAAACTCTCCTGTGCACTCAACTCTAAAAGGGAATATGTCTTCTTTCATTATGTCATGGATGTTTTTAAATTAATATGCTAGATCCTTCCACTTACTATTTCTAGTCAAACCAAATTCATTGAATTTCTATATATACTTATTCAAGTTATATTAAATTTTTGTTCACTCTTTTTTCTACTTCTATCTGAGTCTTTAGTAACAATGGAATCTTGAGACATTTCTCTATTTTTTAAGTCTTTAAAATATATTTTTGTTGGATTACCTTCTAGAACATTTGGCTCACCATTTTATTTTATTCCTCATAATGTAATTAGGGGGGATCAATTTCTATCTCTTATAGAGTTTTTTCAAAACATAATGGGTTTAATTTTCTCCATACGTAGAGGAAAGTATTGACCTTTTGTCAAGCCTACTATTTCATTTCTTCCCTTCAGCTCATAACTATTAACATACTCTTTGAAATATATTACCTCTTCAATCAAATATGGCATGAAGTTTCTTGTATTTTCACATGTCCTATAAGTGTCCATCATCTCTGCCACAGTCCATACATCTTTCCTCTTTATACTTTTAGATCATTTTCCAAATGTGCCATCAATGTCCTCATGGGTATGTCCTATAGGCACAAATTTGACCTCGACATTGAGGAAAAAACCTTTATAGATAAGGAGAGATAAATATTGCAACACATACCTATACAAAAAGACATGATTTTGTGAATTTGTAAATGTAACATTAGTTTCATATAAGGTTCAACATTTTTAAAATATAATTATGGATGGAAGAACTTGTTCTTATTGTCCCCATAATAGATGTCTATTTAAAAGTATAACTTTGAAGGAAGTTTCTTAAAGGCACCAATTTAGTGTGATTCTTCTCTATATTTCTTACATTTAGGTTAGCAGTTTTTAGACAAAAGTGCATCATACAATGGATATTTTAAAGATCCAAGTTTATATAGGAATGATCCATAAGCATCTGGCACTATTGTTTCTATATCCCTGAAGCACTTGTCTAATGAGGTGATAGTAAAGTTAGTCCCTCTAAGAACATATGGTAAAATAATGCCCATATCTACCTGTACCATGACCATGTTTTATAATCCTTTCCATTGAAAACCCTAATATTATGTTGAAAAATGCTTTGTTTTTTGTCACTATCCTCAGTAAAAATGTTTTTTGATGTTTCACCTTGTCATGAATGACACTGAGGCATTTTTCAGGGTATTACTCTAACATTTGTTTTTGTGTGTAATACATTCATCTTATAGAAAGTATTTGATTTGAGTACATCATGAATTCTTGATCAATATTGTCTTCCTAATATCTAGAGAGGGACCAAAGGTATTTTTTTTGAGTCAAAAATATGCATGTTTTGCACCAAGTGAAGTCATCAGACGTGGAAATGGTCAAATCATGAAAATTAGTTTTCCACATGTTACTAAATTTTGGCTAGGATATTGGCTCATATTCCATATCTACTAGTTGTGCATTGATGTGGAACCTCATAAATTATTGAGTGAAATATGTTGGAAGATGTCAAACATTTTATCATGAGCCATATATATCTACCTGGCATGTTATTTGTGGAGGAAAATGTACAAAATCAGCCACCAATTGGTCCAACAAATCTTTAGCTACCATTGTCATCTTTTGTGGATTTTGTCAAAATCTCCCTACATGGACTATATTTCATTACCCATTTTTGTGACAATTTTGAATGTCAAAAAATTTAATTCTCTTCAATCCATATATTTTAATCCAAGCTTCCAAACAGATCTATGTACACTAAAAATCGATGCTAGTTTTGTTTTTATTTTTCTTAAACAAATCAACAGAAAGGGAATCCAAGACATGTTGCCTCCTATCTATTGTGGTGGAATTAAGTAACTTCATCTTTGTAGATTTTATAATCTCAAATGATAATCCTGACTAAAACATTTTTTAGTGCAACATTTATCCACATACATTGTTGTAATCTCACTATCTATGCTTTCATCAAACTCCACTTAGCTAAGTGAATTTTTTGGTTGACTTTTTTTTTGGCCTGAGTATTTTTAGGAATGGGCTAATTTTTTGGATGTCTTTGCACTAGAAATGTTAGGTAATGAGTGACTTCATTATCCACTACATCCTAAATGTTTCTAATTTCTTTCTCCTTTGGTGTCATGTATGGTAAATTTATTGCTCTATAAGTCTCAGTATCCACTATTTTGTTGGAAGGTCATCTAATGATGGATGTTTAAATTAACTCTATACTGAAAGTCTCAAAATGTTGTATAGCATGCCTTATGTAAATTCCTAATTAATTTCCTAACATTAGGACATGAAGGCAGCCAAAAATCTCCCCTGGTGCAAATTCAACATAACTAAAAGCAATTTTTTCATCATTTGTAAGAGTTATACATTTATGCAATAAATTTACCCTTTTTCCAAAAAAAGTTTTTCTTAGGATTTAAAATATGGTAAGATCATTGATATATCAAATAAATGAATCCAAACAATGGTTTTCTTATTGCAATGGTTGTATATGCAAAACTGGACCTAAATTATTTTTATTTTGTTTCATGTCATTGCCTATATAAAACTTGTTTATGTCATGTTACATCATTCTTGTGATCCATATAGTAAAACTATCAACTATGTACCCTAAATTATCCACAAAAGCTACAAGAAATGTAAGTGGTAGATTTTGATAAAAAGCTTTAATCACATTAACACTGACACATCCAATAGGTATTTCCTCATTGTGGCATGTGGAAGTGAGATTTATGGGTTCCAGAGATTCAGCATTTGGACCTACCACTTTGTGTATTCTTCCTTCACTAATGAACCTACCATTATTTATGAGAGAAACATAGTCTCCACATTAGAAATCCATTGATGTATGGTCTTTTAGTTGGACATTTGTAAAAGACATGAGAAGAGTTATTAATCAAGTTATTTATAAAATCAGTCCAAGTTATAATTATATGTAGGAGATAAAGCTATATTTATACTAGAAGATAAACATGGAGATATATTAAAACCTAAAAAAGTTAAAAATATAATGTATAACATTATTTTTAATGACACGATTAATGTCAATCCAATAAAATAATAGATTTTATTATCATATATTGCATACTTCAATTTTTGCTTCATCCTACTTTGAGGGTATCTATTAGGATATACATTTGAAACATGCATCAAAGCAAAATAGCTGCAAAGAGAAAAATAGCTAATTAAATAAATATTAAACCATGTATTTTATTACCATACAAAATAATAATGAGAAATGGGGGTTTTGAGAAAAATTATGGGAAATGATTAACTTCTTATATTTTGGGATCCTATATTTTATTTTAACCTCTGTTGTGGACCCAAAATTTTAAATGTATCTCTTAAGAGATACCTTTCAAACAATAATATGGGTACCCGTTAAGGTTTGAAGGTAGTATTAGGTGATACCTTGAAGGGCCTTTAAATTTTGAATGGTATCTCTTAGGAGATACCATTCATATATGCATATGATAATCCTTCAAGGTTTGAAGGTAGTAATGGGTAATACCTTCAAGGGTACCAATGACATTAAGCTTAAGGGTATGTGGCATGCACCCACAAACCCATGATATTTCAACACTCAAAAAATATTTCAAGTTCATCAGGTGAGTGAATTTTCATGATTATGCCAAGTCTCTCTATCCTATTTACCCAAATACTAATAGATGGAACTTCATCTACAAAATCTTAGGGATATGTAAGAAGCACTGTGGTGATGTGTGTCTCCCTCTACACTACCTCTAAAATTATTGTTAAAAATAGGGCCCACTTCCCTAGGCCAATGGTGCACCTTTTCTTTAAAGATTAACTCTCTTCTTTCCTAAAGAGGAATGTGACAACACATGTCATCAGTGGAAGGGGTTGAGACTTCAAGTGTGCTACAACACTCACCTATGTGCTTAGTCACTATGAGTCTATGATGAACCCAAGCACTGGCTTCAATTTTACAGCCACATTATTGATTCTCTCCCAAATAGGATACATGTAGTCTAAGAGGGCGAAACAAGGTCATTCTTTCACTACTAGATTGTTTGGTCCTTCACTTAGGACTCTTGTTCCATCTATGGCTACATATTTTATTGTGTGCTTGTAGATTCTAAAAGGCTCTTATGGGTATGCATAATACAAATTATTGGATAAATTAAATAAGTTAGTCTGAAATGTAAAATGCCATTATTTGTACTTTGATGAATAAAGGAGATTAATGAGTAATCTAGTAAAAAAAGTACATCGATCTCAAATTAAGTCTAGGAAAGCAGTGGTGACAAGACATGTATGGAAAATGGACTACTAACAATCATGAAAGACCATTAATGACATGGCATTTGGAAATATTTCATCTTGTTCAAGGTAGAGAGTAATTTCAAGATTTGTGAGACATAAAAGGTCACCATCAAAGATAAAATATTAAAGATGAAGAATAGCACTCATGTACAGGCAGTCAATACATTAAAAGAGGTTGGCAAGAGAAAATTAGATGTCAAAATACATAAAACAAAGTGTAGTAATAATGAAAAAACATTACATACTTTGGTGAATAAGAATATTCTACTATCTACTTTTGATATACTCCCGTGCAAAAAAATTGATACCTAAATTTTGGTAGAGCAAAACAATAAAATAATGTAGATTACAAGTTTAGTCATGTATAGGAGCAAGTTATTGATGCCACTCATAGATGTAGAGAAGGAAAAAATGGAGATTGGGCTAGGTCTTCAACAAACCAAATTCAATGACCAGATCCCTTTGACTTTTAGGAAATGGCTGAATTTACTGGCTTCACCCTATCAACACAACTATGTGTACAAGTAGGAGATCTTGTACTTAAACATCCACTTCAAGGTTATAATGTAGAGAGGCTAATGAAGTTACCTAAATTTGAGAAATTATATGAAGTCATGCATACCTTGTTAAGTAGATATAAGTAAGGGTATATTCATTTGTCTAGAGATATCATTGTTTGGATCAATGTATAGACCATGGTAAGAGCCATAGGCCTTCCAAAACATGGAAAATTGTTATTAAAATACAAATCCACTACACTACCAATTCATCCATATGTTCAAGATAAGTTTCCCATTTGGGTAGGTAGATGAACCCCAATTGACTCCATTGAGGATGTTATAATGCGCATTCTGGTAGAGTATATTACAAAGAGGTTTTGGTAAATAATGAAGTATGAAAAGTAGGAAACAAAAGGAGTAATTAACATTATGTATCACATAATAAAATAGAATGAGAACTTCAATTGGCCCAAGTTTATTGCATTTAATCTTACCACTAATATCAATAAGGTAATTTTAAGTAGCTCACAAAATTTCCAATATCATTTTTTAGTTTTATTGTTATGCTTCACCCAATGGAAGTCCCCACTAGGCCTAGTTAATGTTATTATGAACTTTTATCCTGATACTACCCTTATATGCATCACTTGGACTAAGATAGGGAAATATTATGAGAAACTGGGGCGGTTTAACACATGGTGGGTTGAGGCTCTAGCTTTGATTAGGTCATACCCTCAAATTTCATAAGATGTCATGCAATATTTTGGGTAGCATGCATTGGTAACCAATTTTTACTATGGTATTCAAATCAAGGTGCATGAATTGGCCATGAAAAGTATGACTCCAATGCCATTTTTCATCAAAATGGCTAAATCACAAGCTAAAGTATGGAGGTAGAGAGCCCTAGTCATACAATAAGGCTAGCAAGAGCAAGAAAAACCATAGCCAACTATGCGACCATAGGCCTCACCCCAGTAGCTCATATCTCCTTGGAGATTAAGTCAAATCAAGTCTTAGTTGGATAACCCACATGTGCCAAGGATAACTTGGGAGTATGATTTGGCAATGTTGTGGGTTGATGAACAAGAAGTTCTTTAATGCATGATCAAAGACATCGATCAAAAGGTCTATGATAACAAGGAGGAAAAGGAATTCTTTTTTTGGAAATCAATGTGCACTTGCCATGTATGAAATAAGATAAGTAGTGACCATTTGGTTAACATTATGCAACTCCTTCCCACTATTATTTTAGATACTATAGTTCAAGAAAAATCTTAGAGTGAACTTGCAGTATAAATTTTTGAAAAAGATCTAGAACCTAGTTCATCATATGTGTAGTTTGTAGATGTACCAGAGAATGGAGCCTGATACAATCACTGATGTGTAAAAAATATACTCTTCATTAGGTGATTTCTTCAACCATTGTAATCAAATGTTTGGTATATTTTGGAGAGCTATCCATAAAAAATAGTGCCCATCAATTAAAGTCTAGGGGCATGATGAGACATAAGGATACACTTGTTCTTCTAGTTAAGCCAAGAAATTTTTTCATATATAGAGGTGTCATGGTTATCTAATCCAAATATTTGGAGCATTCAAAATCTAATATAGAAATAGATAATGTATGTGTAATGGAGGCATTCCCAGATACCACTATATGAATGAGATTCTTTGTGTTTGATTTGACTTCTATAGAGATGTCTTTGGACGTTTCAAAGCTACCATTATCCAAGGAAATTGAAAGAGTAGATGTATTCCAAAAATCCATTATGCCAAAGGCTTTAGACTTGGAACAAATGGTTTCTTAGATATGTGAGGAGAAAGTGGAATCACAAAATCAAATTGTTGAGGCTAGGTAGCTCATCAATGCATATTATCCTGATTTGGTTGCATAGTTCCTTGGTGATCAAGTAATGTCTAAAGACAAAAAATTACTACATTGTTGACTCAGTTAACAAAGGATTGGGTGAGTGCACATAAATTATGTACCCAAGGATATGCTATCCTCACTAAGATGAAAGGCATTTTTGAACTTGTAGAGGAATATGTATAGGTTCTAAATATAACTAAGCATCAACCTAAGTATATTATGCAAGGAATGCTTGATTGGAGGTAGTAACATGGCAAATCCTTGGATTCTACTAAACCAAAGTTTGTAATGGTGGATAAAGATAAATTTATATTGAATGATCAAATGGATATTGGGGAAACACTGCAAAATGCATTTCAATAGTTTTTAGAAGATGGGGATACCATGATTAAAATTCTCTAAGTCTGGTAGAATGAGACAATACACAACACATTTGTAATAATTCAAGCCTAAAGGACTACACATAGGTTGGATGATATTGTGTCAGATATCTAGCTTAAGCTCTCAAATTCTAGAGACTTATTTATCATTATAGAAGAAGTAGATGTGAATAATTTGATGGTCATTCAAATTCCACTATGCATTTTACTTACCATGGTCTGGGAAGTACTTGATAACTAGAAAATGTTTAAGCATGAACTCTCACAAGTTTAACTAGTTATTTCACATATCATAGATGAACCTAAGTTCATTCAACCATAGGAGCTCCAACAAATTTTGTAGAAGAGAAAGCTACATATAAAGGTGCAATTTGGGTAGCCACAACTTACATAGTAAGTTATTGTGTAGTTCAAGTTTTGGAGTTTAAGAACTACAAAGGGTGGTAGGAAAGTATGGAAAATTTAAAAACTTGGAGAGATTATTTTCACTTTTGTGAAAGGTTAATCTTTTTCATCTTTAGTAGAGATTAGAGGTCAGATTTTGTCTCAGGTTGAAACAATAATTTAAGTCTGTGAAAGTGTTGGACATGGAGCAGGGACATGTGTGTAGGGTATCTTTTAGATGTCTTCGGCCTTGTTAGGAAAGAAATAGATATAAGAATGTCATGTCTCTATTATTTTTGTATTTTGGAAAGCTATAATGTAAAGAGATAGAGCCATGTAAAAAGCTATATATTATTTTGATGTTATATTTTTCATGGTGCGTAGTGTTTACTTTATTTTGTTTTAGCATGTTTTATATTGTATTATGTTTTTTATGATCCAAAATTATTACTGCCATGTTATTTTATCTTTATAATTTCTATGGTGTATTAAATTTAAGGTTGTGTAAATTCTCTTTATTATGATTCTTTTCCACTTCTTACTGTGAAAGCTATAACTATAATTTCCATGATAATCTACTAACATTCCTTTAACATGCACATGATTTGAATTTTATTTCAAGGTATCTCCAAGGAGATACCTTGAATGGATTTATATTAACTTTGAGTGTACCATAATTCATGTTTGTAAGGTATTAAGTATCTCATAGGAGAGACTTTTAAACATGCATTTGTAGTACTTTAAATGGGTATCCTAGTAGATACCTTGAAAATGCATAGAATTGGAATTGTTTCAATATAATAGGTCCTTGTTAATTAAAAAGGTCCATGAAATGGATTTGATATAACCATGACACCTTTTTATTTTGTAATAACCCTAATGTATATGATTATAATTTTCTTTTGAGGTATCTCTTAGGAGATAATTTGAACATGCACACAATTAAATTTTATTTCAAGATATCTCTCTTATGTGATAGATTAAAGGACATTTGAATACCTTACATGTTTATCAAAAAGGTCCTTGCAAAGGATTTGATATAACCATGACAAATTTTTATTTGGAAAGAACCCTGATGTATACTATTGGAATTTGTTAGTGCCTAAAATTGCACTAGAGCAATTGGGCCCCTATTAACATAATTATTGTGGCCAATATAAATGAGTGTCAATGTTTTAGGAACTTTACCTAGTCCTTCATAGGATTTAAATACATGTTCATAATTAATCATGTCCTTTGTCTTGATTTTGCCAATTGGGATGTGTTATTCCACTCCTTGTCGAGTTCCCAAGAAGCACTATCTAAAGATATAAGATATTATTGATAGCTTCAAAAGAATCATGAAATTTTGATTAAATATCCCATGATAGGAAAATTCATTGAGATAAGATAAAGGTATATCCAAGCCTTTTTCTATGCTTGGATTTGTTATTTTGTATTTGAAAGGGAGGTTTTTGGTGCCCTAGATGAAATTGCCAGTTTACACTTGATGTTTTTTGATGATTAAGGCAAAAAATAGCTCAATAAACCAAATGAAAGACATATTTTTATCTCGAGGTAATTATATGAATGTTTTTAGGGGTTGGAAGGATCTTTCACCCTTTCCTAAATAAAGAGAGCTAGTGTAAAAGGTAAAAGTGGCTAGGAGTCTGAACTCATGTCTAAGTTTGAGATGTGGTAGATTTTTGGGGCTTCAATAATTTTGGGCCTTTCATGAAAAATTACCCACTTACCTTTTGGTGGGCAAGGTACTTAAATTCCCTAGGGCCCAAATATCTAAACTTATAAAAAAGGTGATCCCACATGGTATCTCATTAGGGTTTTCTTAGTTTAGGGCCATTTTTGAAAATCACCCCTCTTACCTCTTGGAAAGCATAATCTAAAAGGTCCCTAAAGGCCCAAATGCCCAAAATTGTAAATTAAGACTATAACATGTGGCATTCTTAGTTCGAGAAGGTGATTGAGGCTTATTATATCATTGCACCAGTAGAAGGTAACAAGTGATAAAGTGTAAAATTCCCTGAGGACCTATAAAAGTATCATGATGTATGTTCTACTCATGTCAATCCACATGTTATAAGAAAGATTACCTGGTATAAAAGGGAAAAAATCATGTTTTACCTCTCTTTTTTAAATAAGGAACAAATAATTAATGAGAGTAGATGGTGATAAATTGTTGGGCTTTCAAGTATTAATAGTAACCCTTATCTTGAAATACAAGGGATTATAACTTAGGTACTTGTCTTTATTCTAAATTTACCCTTTCCATTCAAATATTCTATCTGTGCCTTTGAGTTATTTGTGTGCCCTAGCTGAGTGTGGTGCAAGAGTGTGGTTATAGTGAATTCTTCACAAACCTTCAAATTCTAGTGTGTACAACCCTCTATAATAAATAATATGTTTCCTATTTTCTCCTTGTGTTGTGATCTTTGAGAGGAGTCAAGAGATATATTGAGGGTTATTTGAGTAATTTTTTTTCTAGTATTAAGGTATTGCACTAGAGGACTAGAGAAAGATGGAAACATCTTTAACCCCAATAAAGGGAACTATTATTTTAATTTTGGATTCAATTAGGGATACAAATGTTATGGGATTAGAGTTTGGGGGTCTATTGAATGTTTTATAGAAACCGATCCCTCTCTAAGTAGTTACCAACATTGACATGAGCTATATCATGGATATGGTAGCATTCCCCCTAGCTACTCCTCCCAAAACTTGTTATTACATGTGCTCAAGCATACCAACCAAATATTAGGTTTGTTATTGATGGTAGTCATTTAGTTATGTGCTCCTTCACCCCTTCAACCCCTATTATCATGATTATAACTCCCCCTAGATATAAATAATTAAAATATCCTTAGGGAAATGCTAGGCATATTTTGGAAAGGATGATAATGTAATCTAGGTTGTCATCAATTCTTTTTGGCTGGCCAAGAAGAGATAAAAGGTCTCTAAAATGTCCAAAAATTTGAAATTGGTAGAGTTTAATTAACTAACCCAATGTATTATTTCCATGGTGGCTAAGATCTATGAGATGCCTACCATATAAAATTTTAAACCATAGATTTTCCTGATTATGATCTACATGTTGGAAGGGAAGAAGAAGCTAGACTAGGTGACCATACTCACTGATAATTTACATATGTAAATGATGCAACTTCAATTTACAATTATTTCTAAAGAAACATTTATAGGTAATTTATACATGTTTTATTACTTGATCTATAGCCTAGCACACAATAAGACTTTCTAAGGGCTCACCAAGAACCCTTTAAGAATGAGAATATATGAAGTATACCCAGAATTTACCCTGAATGGGTCGAAGAATAATATATACAAAATTTATAATTTATTATTTAACCCCATTATATATGTCTTCTATCCCTTGAGGAGCCTCAATAGGATGTCTATGAAAACCAAAAAGTAATTGAAAATTATGGCACCACATACATACAATTTAGAACATTCACATGCATTAGGTTTAGTGGGTACTCAAGGTCTCCAAACAAGTTGCTGAGGTATCTAGATGGTAAGTTGGTAGTGATGAAATTGAGTTGAAAAATGTTACCACCACATGAAAATATCATAGTCAAGAAGATCAATAATCCTTTCAAATTTATTGTGGTAATAGGGTCTGATTCATGTCCTTCAGTTGCCAAGGCAAAGGGATTCAAGTAGTAGATGAGCTTATATGCACTTGATAAAATGTCACCTTGACCTAATTATGACATCAAGTGGTTGGGAAATATGTCTAATAATTTGGTATTACATCAATCATATTATGAAGACTTATGGTCTGATTACACCACTAAGGAAGATGCCAAGAAATGAGAATTCATGAGGTTGATAGTGAAAGAAGTTACATCATATAACATTGCTCCCATCCAAAAAGACATGGTGGATGATAAATCAACATTATATTCATTTTAAAACACAAACAACATTGAATCCCAACCCATCACTCATCCATATTTTAGTATTCAGGAAGATGATGCCATCTCTAAGAGATTAGTAAAAATCATGAAGAGAACCTTTATATGGCTTAAGGAGAATGCGGTCAAACTTGACACATATGATACTCTTGCCCTTCAAGAGCTGAGGGAGGTTAAAGAGATAAAGTCCTTCCTTTCGGCATATAATGGTGACCTTACATCTCCACCATCAGCCATAATAGGTAATGGTAAACATAAGCTTGGGAATACTAAATTCACCAAGCCAATGGATGTGGAAACGATAATAGTGGCAAAATTTGTGTCTAGGTTATCCTTTTCAAACTTAACAAGCTTGGTAAAAAATTGGGATAAGATTCTTACTGGGCAAGTCATATTGACTACTTCCACCCCCATATTCATTTCAAGAAAGGGAACCCCAATAGTACCATCCATTCTAGTGTATGTTCCTATGTCTATCATAACCATAGTCCCACATGCTCCACCTACACAAAAAGCAACATTTGATCTTATCTTGATGATATATTCAAGAAAGAGAGGAGGTGAGGATGAGGAGGAGAAACCAAAATAGAAGAGAGTCAAGAAGGCTCTATAATCTCTAAGTAGGTCACCAATAAAGAAGGAGGTTGTATTCAGAGACCCACTAGCCAAAGAAATCCCTGTGACAATCATGGCCTCAGGACCTTTATTATGGGTCAAACCATAATAAAGGTCATGAGGCCTTGATTTGTGAAGAGTTATCTAAATATGACAAGGGAGTTATCATAGCCTCTTTTAACCCTAGGACTCAATTGAATAAGGAAGGTGAAGTGGTTACATGGCCTTCCAGCCAACCCATGGAATAGGGGAGCTCTATCAATAGATTGATCATGGAGTCCCACTAGACTGGGTTAGATTTTAAAGTTTTGGAATAGATAGAGCCAACTTTGGAGAAGAAGCATGAAACCAAGACGGATGGCAAAGAGCAAGAGAGTAATAAAGACATTGACAAAACATTATTGAGACCACAACCCAAGCTTTTGGCACTCCCTACAGCTATCTCATCATTACCACCACCCCTTGTTCACTCAAAGCCATCCATAGTGTCCTCAAATTTGATGGGATTTAAAACTAAGCCTCTCCTCTGGGTTGCAGACAAAGTAAAAGAAAAGGAAGATATTATGATAAATTTAGGGGACATTGATGTAACAAAGATTATTTAGAATCATAAGTACAAGCCCGCAAAGAAGGCCAAAACACATTCCAAAACCACCTACACTAACAAGGGAGAAAGGAATGTTGAGGTAGTTATCCCTCCACCTAATGCATTAAAGAAATATGTTCATCTAGAAAGTTACTCCATCTATAGTTATAATCTTGGGGAGCTATCACAAAAAGAGATAAAGTATAGCTCATAAGTCTTGGATAACATGGTAGCACAAAGGATGGATAAAGATAAAGACACCATGGAAGAATTAAATGTGGAAAACTAGGTTATGATCCAGTACATAGAAAATTTACTAAGTGAGCCTCAGGTAGTAACTCCAACTACCATTAAATATCTAAACCTTCCTCTTATCTCCATCAGACTAATGGACCTTGGCTGAGTTGATGATTTGAAAGCATAAGATGTGCCATAAAAGAATGGAAAAAGGATTTAAGCACCAGATCTAAAGAGACAATCCACTCAAGACTAGAATGCTTGGATGACATAGTGGATAAAATAGGAGAATGTGAAGCCCAAATATCCATTAATGATGTAGAGATAAATAACTAGGAAAAGATCTAACCCAAGTTGGATGAAATATGCAACATGGGCATAGACACTTTATTGGTGGAGAAGATCATCCCCTCTTATGATAATTAAAGGCTCAAGGAATACTAGTTGGAAATAAAACATCAATTGATGATGCTCAAAGAGGGCATATTTGATTTGAAAGGAGAAGGGTAGACTCTCAATACTATTATGAAGGAAATAGATGTTACCCTTAGACAAATGGTAAACCTTGGTGGTGTAGATGACTTGATGGAAGAGGTAATAAATATTGCCTTGAAAAGCCTCATTGATGTACCATAAGGAACTTTTGATGCCAACATAATAAGGCAGTTGTTATCACTTGAGGAATCTTGTGACCAACTCAAAATATTAGTGGGGAGGAAATAGGTCATGATATAGAAGTTTTCCACTTGGCTTGAGGAATAAATAATTAAATTCAAGTACCAATTTAAACCAGACAAAAAGAACCTTGCCTCCATAATTGATGAATATAACAAATACAAGAATAGGTTAACAAGGGACTTAGTTATCAACATCAATTATAGAGCATGATCAAGTTTTTTGGTTCCTTTTTAGTTGACACCAATCCTCCTTTTTATTTATCCTTATTATTTCTTCTTTTTTCCCACTGGGAAACCATTGTAGTCCACCTGTTAGTGGCACATCCCTTTCAAATTTAGTTTAAATAATCATGTGTATAGGAAAGGGATGTTTTTTTATTTATTTCTCAAAGAGATAAAGGTTGCTTTGTCCTTTTAATAATCATTCTCCACATGTATAACATTAAATATTCCACCAGAGTGAAGTATCATGTTTGTCATCATCATAGAATCAAAAGCACAAATTTGAGGAATCATTTTTGTTACAATAGACTCCAGGCCTATGAAAGAATTTTCTAGTTGGAACATCTTTAAGAATATACTAAGGTTAGCTAAAATTGTATAAGTAAAGGGGGTTTATCCCTTTATAAATGTCAGTTAATTTTTAAGTTTGAAGCTATAGCTTGGAGAGTCCTCCCTATGTGATTTTCTAGTGCCAAATTGATTTTTGTTGTAAAATCATTAGTAAACTTTCATAACATTCAAGATGTTTCCCTTGTTATAGAATTATTTTGCATAATGTTATGTTATATAATTTTCAAGACATATTGTATTTAGTTTTCATTTAGTTGAGAAATGAAATATGTCATGGTTTATCATTCCTTCTTATTGTTGAAGTGCAATTTTTTTTTTACATGTTTGGTAGATTGGTTATATGATGTATTATTATTTATGATAGTCATATAGGGTCTACAACTAGAATATAAAATCCTTTCTAGTTCAAGATTTGGGAACAAAAAATTGATAGCCTTTATAAGGGTAGTCTTAGGTTCATGAATTAAGCTAGAGGGATTTATTGAAGGGTGATTTTTAGTATTGCTTATAAACTTTTGAGGATCATTTGTGCATGATTTTATTTTTATCAGTTTATAAACTGAACAACATTTGTTAATGAAGATAGTATAGCTATTTTGTGAACTCCTCCATGCTCAGTTACTATCCATCCACATATTTATCTATCATTCAAATAAATATGGTTTCACCTTATTTTAACTTATATATAACATGTTTTTTTATATCATGAGTGTTATTTTCATTGTAGACACATAAGATCTTATGTATTTGAAATGTGCTTGTAGTTTGTGTTTGAAATCCTAGTGCTAATTTTTTTCATTTGACCCCTATTATCAAATATTTCATAAAAATGGAGATTATAGTCATCTCATCATCTATCTTTAGTAGCTTGTGTATGACATAAAGCATTTGTGCATTTTATGCGACAACCCTCCATGGGTGAAGTGTGCAAACTTGGTTATGTTTTGGTTATATTTCCCCTTTGTATAGAGAATTATCATGGAGATTGAAGTGTAAAACCCCTCTATGTGAGAAATATACCTTAAAGGTCTTCTTACCTTGGTTAAATAAGATCCAAAAGTAGTAGGGAATTAACCATACCCTTTGCAAGTGCCTCCTAGTCATTTTCTCCATTCAGTCTATTTCAATTGTTAAACCTTTTCCCAGGTATGATGACATATTAGTGGTTTCTCATCTTAGTTTTCCATTATTTCCAAAGTATGCAAGGTCAAATGATAGAGGTGTATAATTTGGAACCAAAAAAAATTATTTTTGAGATATCTCTTAGGATATACCTTGAACATGCACATGATTTAGAATTTTCTTTCAAGCTATCTCCTAAGATATACCTTGAAGGGCCTTGGAATACCTTATATGTTGATTTAAAATGTCCTTGAAAAGGATTTGGTATAATATTGGCACATTTTTATTTGGAAAGAACCCTAATACACATAAGGTATCTCCTGGGAGATACCTTGAACATGCACACGATTGGAATTTTCTATGAGATACCTTAAACATGAACACAATTGGAATTTTCTAGGAGATACCTCAAAGGGCCTTGGAATACCTTCCATGTTGATTTTAAATTTACTTTCAAAGGATTTGATACAACCATTACAAATTTTTATTTGGCAATAACCTTGATGCACACTATTGGAATTTTCTTTCTAGATATCTCATAGGAAATACCTTGAACATGCACATGATTGAAATTTTATTTCAAGGTATCTCCTAGGAGATACCTCTAAGGGCCTTGGAATACCTTTCATTTTGATTTCAAAGGTCCTTAAAATAGATTTGATATAACCATAACACCTTTTAATTTGACAAAAACTATTATGCAAATGATTAGAATTTTCTTTAGAGGTATCTCCTAGGAGATACCTTAAACATGCACATGATTGGAATTTCAATTCAAGGTATCTCTCCTAGGAGATACCTAGAAGGTCCTTGGAATACCTTACATGTTGATTGTAAAGGTCCTTACAAAGGATTTGACATAACCATGATAAATTTTTATTTTTCAAGAACCCCAATGCACACTATTGAAATTTTATTTCAAGATATCTCTTAGGAGATACCTTGAACATACACATGATTTGGAATTTTATTTCAAGGTATCTCCGAGGAGATCCCTCAAAGGATCTAAATAGTGTGTATCTTGAAGGATCTAATGGTTCATGCTACATTGCTGGAGGATGATCCAATAATGTGAAGGCTCGATAAAGCTACATCCTTAAATTTCATCCAATGGTTCTTGTTTCATCATGAAGACTTGATCAGATAGAGTGAGGCATAGTTGAAAACTCAAAGGACTATGGAAGGCCTAAATAATTAATAAGTGGAACCCTTACATTTTAGGATTAAAAGCAATGGTCCTAATTGATATAAATAACCAATCATGAACAAGATCTTGGATAACGATCCTAAGGCCCTCATTTCATCTTAAAATTTATCCAATGGAGTGAATTAAATATAATACCCTCATAATACCCATAGAATTACCAAGTGGTACCCTTGCATTATTCATGAAGATCTAATGAGTTTAAAATTAACACTTGTATGATCATTCGATCATGAAGATAATAACTTAAGGTTAGGGTATCTCTGTAGATAAATGACATGTGCTTCATTACTAAAGTATGATCTATTAGTGCGAGGGCCTTGAATACTTTTCAATGGAGCCTCGAGACCCCATGGGCTTTATGTGTGGTGAAAGACCATTTTAAGGGGAACTAACAGATGATCTAATGGTTCATGCTTTATCACTAAAGGATGATACAATGATGTGAAGGCACCCATGACTTTTCAATTGATGATTCGTGGAAGATATGGAGCATGGGGAGGTACATAAAAATTCCAAGTATCACAACCATGGGGCTTGGAATAGAAAGAGCTAATTGCAAGAAAATACCCATATTATAATCAATGACTCATGTTAATCTATTATTTTGATTTAATGGTGAAAAATGAAATAAGGTATTTTAAATATTGATAGCTAGTGCTCAAAAGTATTTATGAAATATCCTATGAAAGTTGCAAACCAATGCCACAAAGGCACCACATAAGTAGAAAATGACAAAATATAACATCTTATGGGCTCAAAAACACAAAAATATAAATACAAAGGTCTAAATCAAATATAAGACATGTATTAAGCTAAGACCTAGATATTCTCTACTATTAAACCTCAAAACCCTAAACCCTACATAAATTCGATCCAAGCAAATTCATTTTGTTACAATTCAATCTAGGAAGAACTTAATTGTGTTCTTAATCATGAAAGAGATTTTGCAAAGGTTATCAACAATCAAGTTAGTAGTCAACTTCAATATAAATCATGGTGACAAGTAGGAAATAGTTAAAATAAGAGACTGACCTCTACTTGTCTATAAAAAATGAAGGCCCAATCTTCAAAGACACCAAATTAGACTTGGTAGCATTGAACATCTAGGGTATTAGGAATTGGTTAAAACTCTTCTTCATGATAAATGAGTTAAAACCCATCTCTAAGGAGGATTAGAGGATCACCATCATCAATAGGAGGTACACTAATATAGTTTTAGTCTAGATGACTTGCCTCCATCACACCATAGCTAAACTAGAGGTACTACACTATATTGATGTCCTTGCACCAATTTTTGTTGATTATAGGATTGATAATGAGTGGATCATTAGGGAATGAATTTCAAAAGAGATTTCCTATATTTATCCTATTTCCTTTGAAAAGTATTATAAACTCCCTCTTCCCCATTTTAACCTTTCAAAAATTAAGGAATGGATCAATAACCATGACATGGACTTTATCCTAAGACCTTGGCTCATCTAAGGATCCCATGTCTTTAGAACCCTTGATAGTAAAATCCCTATGGTCCAATTCAGAGAGGGCATTAGGATAATAATGACCCTATTGAACTGAGCGTCTAGAGCATCTTCAACCACCTATGTAAATAAAAATTGTGTCCATTATATATACTTCATGGTTGAAGAGAAACTTACCCCTCTAATTGGAGATATAATCAACATTTTCCTGGCTAAGAAATTCAATGCCATTAAGAGGAACTCATCCAATAATTTATTTATGATGTCATACCTACTAATTCAATTCTTAATTTAATAACCTTCCTTGGTATTAGGAATTTGTTACCAAAAGGTGGGATAACCATTTCACACTGCTATTCCAAACTATAAATATTAAAGTATAGGAAACATATGTAGTTCATTTATGACTATATTTATCTAGCTTTAGTAGAATTTATTATAGGTTTTACCATGCCTAGGGTCTACCCCTTCATCAAGAGGTATGTTGAAATGATTGGGGATGTATGTTATTATCTTTATTGTAGAGTTATAAGGATAGAGGGGATCATGTCCCAACCTTGTAGGCTATCACTGCATATCCCAAATAAGCTTGTAGAGCAAGAGATTACCTCTTAGCTCATATAGTGAATTCACAAAATGTGAATGGAAAAGGGGAAGGGTACACTCCACCCCTTCCCATTGAATATTGGGAAAACATTGATAAAAATTTGGAAACAAGTGGAAATCATGTCCACACATAGGGATTCATTTAGTTTCTAAATGGATGAACTCCAAATGTGGGATCCTAAGAAGAAACTGGTTGGTCATTTAAAATACAAGAATCTCCCAAAGATTGACTAAGTGCATTAGCTTAAGGTTTATGATACCATCTACATCAAAGCCAAGAACTTTGAGAAGGTGATGGCTACGATCTAGGACCATAATATCAAACTAGAACATAAATTGACTAGAGATAATAAGCCATATAGGGAAATATGGTGGATGCATCCATTAAAGTATGACCTATTACCTAGTCCATCTAGAATAGATCATGAGCAACCTTTGGAAAATCAATCTGAGCCACAACCCCAACAATAAGGTAAAATGTAAGTTTAGGAGGAATAAGATAAAGGAATGGAGAAGGTTGGAAAGGTAGAGCTAGAAGAGATATTTAGAGAGGGACCACCACCTTCAACACTCTCATAAAGGCCACCTTCCCTAGTTTATTACATTTACATGATTGCCTTTGGGCCTAAATAAACACTTGACTGTGCCCTTAAGGAACTTGTGGATTCTTATGGTTTAGATAAGGAGGAGGAGACTTATGAGGATATAGTAAAGGAGCTTTCCCTTGTGGCACCACAAGAGAAGAGGAAGGTATGATTAAAATTGGTCCCTATGTAGCCAAGAAAGAGGCCTAGGTTAACCTTCACTCATCCCACTAGTAAAGTCAATCTCTTTAGTGATGAATTTCCAATCTATGGACTAGTCATTCTTGATTAATTCATCTATGGTAAATTGTAAAAGATCCCATATATTTCTCAATCTTGGGCCTTAAAAAGAGTTTTTGACCCTCAACTTCATGAAGATATGTAGACTTGGATGAAGGACATTGTAAAAGAACAAGAGGAGAAAAGAATTGTAGTCACCCAAGGCCCATAGGCCAAAAGGATAGATTCTCTAGGTGCATCAAGTAGTATAGGTATATAGATCTTAGATACTCTTGAATTCAAGGAGCTTATTACAATAGTGCACTTTAATCTTGAGATAACAAGCTTAGAGAAGATTACAACTAGGATAGCCATGGTTGGGATAAAAGAATTCAACTTTTAAAAAGTGGAACCTTTTATATGTTTAAGCCTTGTTATAGGACAATAGCATGGTGGGGATATCATACATGAGGAGGATGTACAAATCTTAATATAAGTATAATCACAATAGGATAGGGTTAGAATCTAGGATTTAAAATAAAGGATCCATAATTTAGAAAGGTAAAGGGAGAATTTGCAAATGTGGGCTATTCCATCAGTCCTTGAGGCCATGATCCAAATGCTTAATGAATCATTTTATGACATTTTTAAGGAACTCAAGTCAATGAAATTGAGGCAATGTGCATTAGAGGAACATAGTTCATTAGACAAAGACATGGAAACCCAATGGTAGGCCTCAAAAGACAAGATTACTCAACTCATTAACATTCAGGTAAGGAAGTAGATCCCAAACTTTAGAACCATAAGTATGGGACACTTAGGTGCAATGTTGGGGATTGTTATTGATAAGGTTAAAATCTTGAGTGACTAGAACACCAAGGTGGAGGAGCTCTTAGAAGATGACAAGAAGCTTGTAAATAGAATTAAGCAACTTCTTAGGTTCATGCTTGCCAATCCTACATAGCTTACTACCCTTAGTATCATCAGTGATGTGGATTTCACCCATAGAGCCACTCTAGTGATTCAAGAGATCCAAGAGAAAAGTAAAGGTCAATATGGGTAGGGTAATAACAAAATATTGAATGTGATATTTAATGACATTGAGAGGATCGACAAAGCTAGGAACATCAAGGAGTCATTGGCCACATATAATAGGTATTTTAATGATCTATCATACCAAGAGGAGTGCATCATGAAGCCTATTTTGGACCTCAAGCTAGTTGATGAACAACATGAAAAGGATATGAGCATCCTCCAACAATAAATAAGGGCCCCAATAAAAAGTTAAAGCAATATTATATTCTAATAGAAATTTTGTAACATATTGTAATAGAATATTCTATAATAAAGGTGCATGATATTTTTATAACATGGTTGCCTCTAGGTCAACATAATTGTGAAAATAACGTGTATTCTACAACTTATAAAGATAGTTATCTTTATCTTTGTACACTTGTATTTTCTAGCCAACTGGTATACTACATAGCTCTTGTATAAAGGCATGTATTACCATTTTTTAAAAGGGGGATTTTGAGCCATTTTTTTACACTTGAAGCAATTAATAAAATCAAGAAATTCTACAAAGATTGTCCATTTTGATTTGTTGATTACTAAGATAATTAGTCTCTCAATTTCTTGTCTAGGTCTTGAATATGAATAATTTATTCAAATACTAGGTTGTATCACTATTTATAGGGTTGCTAACTTGTGTTATGCTAGGCTAGTTGAAAGGATCTCAAATTTACTTCATTTTATTTGCTCTGCATCAAGTATGTGAATTACCTATTTAGATGCAGTAGCTAAATTTTAATGTGGATTTAGCTCTTACTTGTATCTTAATCTCATCTTTAGAGTTCTACCTAGTGTGTAACTAAATGTGAGAATAAGCTACTTTACATTACATATTGGTTAAATATATGCTAAGTCTTCTTGAAACTTTGTCATAATGTTCATGATTAAGACTAGTAATCACTTATTTCTTTCCTATTTTACCCTTCCTTTTGCTCTTTTCTTTAAAAAATTCATCTTAGCTTAAATACATCATCCATAACCATTTAGTCTAGTTTGTAGTTTAAATCCAGTGTAATTCACCAAGTATCAACACGGGCTCACAAAGTAATGAACCAAGGTGGCTCCCAACCATCAAATCTTATAAATATTGTAGAACAGTTCATCTTGCTCTACTACTATTTCACCACAGGAAACTATATTTCTAAAACCTACTACTCATTCCCTAAATTTCTTGAATTATAAAATGAGAAGTGTTCTTTAAACATTAAGAGCACTTGTGGTTCACTTAGAAGCATCAATAAATCCCACCTAGTGGCTAATATTCCTTTTTATAGAGAACATTGTAATATCTAGAATAGGAATATTATTTTGTAGGTCATATGCTAGTTTTTTAGCATATTTCCCCTAGGTCAGTATAAATGTGAAGAACAAGTGTATTCTAGAACTTATAAGGATAGTTGTCCTCATCTTTTGTATACTTGTACATTTTAATTTACTAGTATACTACCTGACCTTTCTATAAAGGCATGTATTACCATTTGTAAAAGAGAGAGAATTTTGAGAAACTTTTGTACACTTGAAGCAATTAATATAATCAAAGAATTCTATAAATATTGTCCACATTTGATATGTCTTGAATTTGAATGGTTTCTTTGAATTCTGGGTTGCATGTTTTGAAGGAAGGACATTTGAACTACATGGTTTATTGGCTAAATATATGAAATTAGTTAATTTTCACTAGATGATGAAGATGATCAAAAAGGTGTAAAGTAATTATTGTGTAACTATTTTCCATATAATTTAAATCAAACAAGAAGTCTACCCATATTGAATTAAAATTGGTTGACTCTACCCATTTTCATCTTATACACCCACTTGACTCCTTCAACCTCTTTTAGTTTTGAAACAGGCTTTACATTAGGGCTCAATGCTCCCTAAGCTAACCTAAGGCCTCCTTGAGTTTAACACATATTATTAAAAATTATACTATTTTTTATTAAAAATTGATTGAAGTATATATAGGCAGTGCTTTTGGAATAATATTTATTGTATTGTTTTATAAAATTTTAGTGTTAAAATTTGAAAACCATGTTTTCTTGAACAATAGGCATGTGTGCTCATTTAGTGGAAGGATCACTAACATCACAAAAAGGAGTGCTCTAGAAAGGCAAAAAATATTACAATAATATAGGTAGACTATCCAAATCTTAGTGATTTCAAAACATATTAAGGTGTTAAAAAATAAATAAAAGGGCCAAGTAAACAAAAATAAATCACACATTTTAGATAGAGTAAAAAAATATATTAAACACTATTAATATTAAATACCTAAAAATAAGGATCTATAAAAATAATATTAACAAATATGGTCAATGCTTTGGACACTCTACAACCTGCTCTATTTTGATCTATCAACACTCTATAGTGTATGTTTGAAAAAACTAAGAATATGTAAGAATAGGAATATATCATGGGTCAGACATGTTCAACAGTTTTTATTCCTCTTAAAATTGTGTGAAAATTATACATATCCTATTTTGAAAATTAAATTTGAATTTCAAATTCATTGGGGACTCCCACCTATTTATGAATGAAAATGCACCTCAAGTAGTCAAGTCAAATTGAAGGTGAGTGAAATATTTAATATATTAAAATATATAATAGAAATATATATTGTATAATGTAATATAATATTTCAATTTTATATATTATATAATATATGTGTTAATATAGTTTATAAATCAAATTATAATTATATATTATATATTTTAGTATAGGAGAAAGGTCCCAGTAGTTGTACACCCTAACTTTGGACATCAAATTAAGGTACCATAATATCACATTATATTTTGAAATTTTTAATATGTCATCTTAACTACTTATAACTAAGGTTTTAAGGTCTAACACATTATATAAATTTTAATGATATAACTAATTTTATCACGAGAGGTCATGAAATGCATTTTTAAACCTATGAACGAAACTTAACCATTGGAGTACCAATAGCTATGCATAAGAGTATCAATACTTGAGTCTTGTGAAGATGTGATTGGTTAATTTTAATTTTATAGAATAAATATTGAATAAGTATTAGATACTACATGTTTAGCTTCTAGTGCACTTTAATATTTATACACACCAATATGATCCATTGATGTAGGACATGTTAATAAAAGCCCTATTTGGTAATTAGAACATGCACAACTATTGGGACCTTTCCTCTAGTATATTTATAATAAAATATATAAGTTATATGTAATATTACTTAGTTTAATACACACACACACACACACACACACACACACACACACACACACACACACACACACACACACACACACACACACACACACACACACACACACACACATTTATACCCCACACACATGCTACAAAAATCCTTCCTAGAGCATGCTCAAGGGTACCCTAAGCCTAGTTGTACTTGTCATCCTAACAAGCTTTTTTTCTGCCTAGACCAACCCTAAGCTTCAATCAAAACACATAGATTTAAATAAAATAAAATAAATTTTTATGCTTTTAAATTAACTAGTAAATGTATAGAGTTTCACTTGGTTTATTTTTCTCATGTGCACAGGAGGGGATCAAAAAGTCAAAGACATACAAATTTAAAAAAATTATTTTACTTCCTTGTGCACTCACCCTTATCCATGTGCACTGCTCTTCACACATGCACATACACATATCATGAAATATAATGTAAGTATATATGTATTGGTGAGAGGGGTAAAATTATAATTGATATTTAAACCTAGTAATTCCAAACCCTTGACAATGTAAAAATATTAATTAAGTTCATCTTTAAAGATAATTATGAGCACAGACTGACTAGGATTTGAATCACCATGAAATCATTTAGTCTATGATGGCTTGCATTCTATGTTTAAAGAGAGATAATATTAGCATGTAATCTTTACATCAAAATTGAATTGGACATATATGTTACAGAGACACCATCTATTCCAATGCATTATTAGAGCATAGAGCACCATAATTGGTTTACATCAAATCTAATTAGAAACACCATTATAATTAGATATGAACCCAACTTATCCTATCAAAATCTTTTTTATTTATTAAAATAGATTAGATCTTGAAGCATCATAGACTATAAAGCATGAACTATGGTATATTATGTGAGCAAAGACCAAAACTATAGAAGTAGAAGAAAAAAAGTTTAGTAGATAGAGATAATTTTCTATTCTAAATAACATAAAACATGATTCACATCCTCATAGATAGATAATATAATATATAATTCCATAAGGTCACATAAAAAGCATCCAATCACATCTATGAGATGCACCTACTAAGGTTTTAAAATAAAAAATGCTAATTATCACTACTCCTAGTCTATGATAATTATTGGTTATCATTTGTTTATATTCCTTCTTTTGTATATAGGTGTGTCGAATAAAAGAATATTAGTAACTATGCATTAAAAAAAACAATAAGGTTACAGTATACATGAGTCAAAAATCACCAAGCAATATTATTCATGGGAGATGATGAACACATCTCCATCTCACTTTTTAGCCCCTATAATCTGAAACACCAATAAACATATCTCATAATTAGACTTTAAAATTGAAGTTAGTGAGAAAATTATCATTCTAGGCTCATAAACTCTAGAAATAAACCAAAATATTAGATTGTATAAATAAACTCACCAGGATAGATATTCATTTACATTTTATCTTAATTTGAATCTTTTGAATAGAATAATTATGTATCACTAATTGAAATTGGAGGTCAAAAGACCTAATAGTTAACTAAAATTTGATGGTCATTTTGTATAAAAGTATAACTAACTTGATTCCTTTGAATAATTTTTATGTAATCTAATAGTTCATATACTTTTTATAACCAAGTTTGAAGGGATACTGAAAATTAATAATTTGCATGTTTTACTGTCAACTATCTCAAATGCCAAGTGTCATCTACAACATCAAATTTAATACTTGTAACAACTTCAATGGTGATATGTGATTGAAAATTTAATTTAATTCCTCCCAAATATAATAATGTTTGATAGATTTGTTCTTTAAAGTAATCTACCTCATCTACTATGCATATAGCGAAGCATTGTATAGTTTTAAATCTGTACCTATGATTGCATTTACCCATTTTCTGATGTCAGGTGGCATTATATGACATAAAATTTATTTAATTTTGTTAAAAATTTAATATTATTTTTGTACCATTAAGAATTATATATATATATATATATATATATATTATAATGTATATAATCTTAATAAATCAAGTTTTTATGATTCTTGATTTTACTACATTGATGTGATTTGGCCCTATAAATGATGATTTTCAAATCACTTCACTACATATCCAATTGATAATGACACATGGATACATGATTTAACCTTCATGTATACATGATTTAACCTTAATAGATACATGATTATTTTAATTTAATTCCCATTTCTTATTAATGTTTGATAGATTTGTTCTTTAATTTAATCTACTAAACATATGATTTTCATTAGATTTGTCATGTATATAATATTGATTTATAATCTATATTTACATGTGTATTATATGATATAATAATATTGATTAATATTAAAATATATGAAGTGATTCAGATGATGGATTGACATTAATGAATTATGGAGGGTATTATTTGTTGGATTGATGACATCTCATGGTATGAGGGAGCTTAGAGGATTCCCTCATGCCTCTTTAAGTTTACTTCCACCTTGGTATTTGGTAAGAGGGAATATGTGAAACAAAAGATTTTAAATAAAAAATTAAACCTACTAGTTACTCCAAACCCCTGACATTGATGTCAAAATAATTTCATCTTTAAAAATAATTGTGAGCATAAACTTATCAAGATCTAAATCACCATGGAATGCTTCAGTCTATGATGGCTTGCATTCTTCATGTAAAGAGATAGCCTCTAAAGACAATCACTACATAAAAATTCTAACTCCCTTGGTTTTGATCAAGTTTTGTCTTAGTGAATGAAATGGAGAAGTTGCTTTGGCTACAATGGTGCTAAAAAAATTATAAGTAACCAAGAAGAATTATGGATTTAGAAATATGATAAAAATTTTAAGTGGACATATATGTTTGAAAAAAACTAGTTTTATTCCAATGATGTGTATGCATACTATTATACCAACACCACTTATTTTTCATAATAATTAATAATGTTATGTCTTAAAAAAATGTGGATGAAACTCCACTTATAACATATTAATAATTATTTAGAAATCATTACCATTGGTTCTAACGTTCCATGATGATAATGTTACTTATATTTCCATATTATAACTTCTAGTGTAATTTTTTGCAATGAGTCTATTGTTATTTTATTGGAATGAAATTCCCTAAATTATATAAATCTACATTTAGATATCTATAAGTGGATTCAAAGTATATATATATATATAAATATTATATATAGTAAGTGTTCTAAGGTAGACTACTTAATATACCCTCACATAACCATATTAATTTAGACACGCACACAAAATCCTTTCCCAAGAGGTTTTTGAGTTACTAGGTATGATTTTTTGTCACTTATTTTAATTACCATTTTGGGGTTGAATTCATCTCCAAATATTAGTTTGTAAGTTCAAGAAAGGTGACTCACCCTCACAGGTATTTTAATTGGTGAATTAAATTATCTCAAAAATAAAATTTTTAGGGGGACTAAATATTAAGGAGTCAAATTCCTAAATTTAGACAATTTTCTTATGTTACATATTTAAAAAATATGGATGAAACTCCACTTATTATGCAAGAGCCTATTTTTTAAAAATCATTAACACAATCTCTATGTCAAAATTACAACTCCTTTGGTTTTGATCAGGGGGCATCTATATTCGATAGATAAGGAGCACAATTGTGGGTGATCAGGTTTTGTCTTGGTGATTGTAATGGATAAATTACTTTTTTTACAATGGTTTAAAAAAAATTAGAAGTGACGAAGAATAATGTTGGGTTTAGAAATATGATAAAAATTTGAAGTGGACATAAATGTTTGAAAGACACCATATATTTAAATGTGTATTCCTACCATTATACCACCACCACTTATATCTCCTAATAACTAATAATGTTACATCTTCAAAAAATGTGGATGAAACTCCACTTATTATGCAAGAGTCTAATAATTATTTCTAAATCATTACCATCAGTTCTAAAGTTCCATGATGATAATTTTGCTTCTATTTTCATATTTGAACTTCTTTAATTTTCATTATACTATGGTATTATAGGGGATTATTGAACATTTTCTAATTTTTATGATCCCCTAGATGTGATCCAAAAACCCATGGTATGAGACCCATTAAGTGTAATTTAGATAAGCACACTAAAGCCTTTCGTAAGAGGTCTTTTAGTTACTATGTATGATTTTGTGTCACTTATTTTGATGACCATTTTGGGGTTGAATTCATCTCCAAATATTAGTTTATAAGTTCAAAAAAGGTGACTCATACTCATAGGTATTTGAATTGGTGAATTAAATTATCTCAAAGGTATAATTCTTAGGGGGATAAATATTAAGGAGTCAAATCCCAAAAATTCGATAATTTGCTTATGTTACATCTTCAAAAAATGTGGATGAAAATCCACTTATTATGCAGTAACCTATTTTTTCTAAATCATTAGCACAATCTCTACGTCAAAATTACAACACCCTTGGTTTTGATTAGGGGGCATCTGTATTCACTGGATAAGGAGCATAATTTTAGGTGATCAAGTTTTATCTTGGTGATTGCAATATAGAAATTGATTTTATTACAATAGTTTTTAAAAAAAATAAGTGACCAATAATAATTTTGGGTCTAGAAATACGATAAAAATTTTAAGTGGATATATATGTTCAAAAGACATCATCTATTCCAATGTGTATGCCTACCATTATAACAAAACCACTTGTTTCTCCTAATAATTAATAATGTTACATCTTCAATAAATATGGTTGAAACTCCAATTATTATGTAAGAGCCTAATAATTATTTCTAAATCATTATTATCGGTTTGAAAGTTGCATGATGATAATTTTACTTCCATTTCCATATTTGAACTTCTATAATTTTCATTATACTATGGTCTTATATTTGATTATAGAACATTTTCTAATTATAATGATCCCTTGGATATGATCCAAAAACCCATGGTAGGAGACCCATCAAGTGTAATTTAGATAAGCACAAAAAATCCTTTCCCAAGAGGTCTTTGAGTTACTAGGTATGATTTTGTGTCACTTATTTTAATTACCATTTTGGGGTTGAATTCATCTCCAAATATTAGTTTTTAAATTCAAGAAAGGTGACTCGCCCTCATAGGTATTTGAATTGGTGAAATAAATTATCTAAAAGATATAATTCTTGAGGGGAGCTAAATATTAAGGACTCAAATCCAAAAATTTAGACAATTTAATTATGTTACATCTTCAAAAAATGTGTATGAAACTCCACTTATTATGAAAGAGCCTATTTTTTCTAAATAGTTAGCATAATATCTACATAAAAATTTCAACTTCTTTAGTTTTGATCAGGGGGCATCTATATTCATTGGATAAGGAGCATAGTTGTGGTTGTCAGGTTTTGCCTTGGTGATTGTAATGGAGAAATTTATTTTGTTACAATGGAATTAAAAAAATTAGAAGCAATCAAGAAGAATTTTGGGTTTAGAAATATGATACAAATTTAAAGTAAACATATATGTTCTAAATACACCATCTATTCCAATGTGTATGCCTACCATTATACCACCACCACTTGTTTCTCCTAATAATTAATAATGTTACATCTTCAAAAAATGTGGATGAACTTCACTTATTATGGAAGAGCCAACTAATTAATTATAAATCATTACCATCAATTCTAAAGTTATATGATGATAATTTTACTTCTATATCCATATTTTAACTTCTATAATTTTCATTGTACTATGTTCTTGTAGTATACTATTGAAAATTTTATAATTCTGATGATCTCTTGGATGTGATCCAAAAACCCATGGTAGGAGACCCATCAAGTTTAATTTATATAAGCACACAAAATCCTTTCTTAAGAGGTCTTTGAGTTACTAAGTATGATTTTGTCACTTATTTTAATTACCATTTTGGGGTTGAATTCATCTCCAAATATTAGTTTGTAAGTTCAAGAAAGGTGACTCACCCTTAGAGGTATTTTAATTGGTGAATTAAATTATGTCAAAGGTATAATACCTAAGGGGGGATAAATATTAAGGAGTCAAATCCCTAAATTTAGACAATTTTATTATGTTATATCTTCAAAAAATGTGGATGAAACTACACTTATTATTCAAGACCCCATTTTTCTAAATCATTAGCACAATCTCTATGTCAAAATTGCAACTCCCTTAGTTTTGATCAGGGGGCATCTGTATTCGCTAGATAAGGAGTATAGTTGTAGGTGATCAGGTTTTGTCTTGGTGATTCCAATGGATTAAATGATTTTTTTACAATGGCATTAAAAATATTATAAGTGACTAAGAATAATTTTGGGTTTAGAAATATGATGAAAATTTGAAGTAGACATATATGTTTGAAAAATACCGTCTATTCCAATGTGTATGCCTACCATTATAACACAACCACTTGTTTTTCCTAATTATTAATAATGTTACATCTTCAAAAAATATGGATGAAACTCCACTTATTATGCAAGAGCCTAATAATTATTTCTAAATCATTACTGTCAGTTTTAGAGTTCCATGATGAAATTTTTACTTATATTTGCATATTTTAACTTCTATAATTTTTATTGTACTATGGTCTTGTAGTATATTATTGAACATTTTCTAATTCTTATGATCCCTTAGATGTGATCCAAAATCTCATGGTTGGAGACCCATCAAGTGTAATTTAGATAAGCACAAAAAATCCTTTCCCAAGAGGTCTTTGAGTTACTAGGTATGATTTTATGTCACTTATTTTAATTACCATTTTTGGGTTGAATTCATCTCCAAATATTAGTTTGTAAGTTCAATAAAGGTGACTCACCCTCACAAGTATTTGAATTGGTGAATTAAATTATGTCAAAGGTATAATTCTTGTTGGGGGGGGGGGGGCGGGGCGGGGCTAAATATTAAGGAGTCAAATCCCTAAATTTAGATAATTTGCTTATGTTACATCAAGTTCAAAAAATGTAGATGAAACTCCACTTATTATGAAAGAACCTATTTTTTTAAATCATTAACATAATCTCTATGTCAAAATTGTAACTCCCTTGGTTTCAATCAAGGGAATTTTTATTCAATGGATAAGGAGCATAGGTGTGTGTGTGATTAGGTTTTGCCTTGGTGATTGCAATGGAGCAATTTATTTTGTTACAATGGAATTAAAAAAATTAGAAGTGCCCAAAAAGAATTTTAGGTTTAGAAATATGATGAAAATTTGAAGTAGACATATATGTTTGAAAGATACCATCTATTATAATATGTATGCCTACCATTATAACACCACCACTTGTTTCTCCTAATAATTAATAATATTACATCTTCAAAAAATGTAGATGAAACTCTACTTATTATTCAAGAGCCTAATAATTATTTCTAAATAATTACCATCAGTTCTAAATTTCCATGATGATAATTTTACTTCTATTTGCATATTTAAACTTCTATAATTTTTATTATACTATGGTCTTGTAGTGGATTATTAAACATTTTCTAATTCTAATAATCCCCTAGATGTGATCCAAAAACCCATAGTATGAGACCCATAAAGTGTAATTTAGATAAGCACACAAAATCCTTTTCCAAGAGGTCTTTGAGTTACAAGGTATGATTTTGTGTCACTTATTTTAATCACCATTTTGGGGTTGAATTCATCTCCAGATATTAATTTCTAAGTTCAATAAAGGTGACTCACCCTCACAAGTATTTAAATTGGTGAATTAAATTATGTCAAAGGTATAATTCTAGGGGGGGATAAATATTAAGGAGTCATATCCCTAAATTTAGACAATTTGCTTATGTTACAACAAGTTCAAAAAATGTCGATGAAACTTCACTTATTATGCAAGATCCTATTTTTTTCTAAATCATTCACACAATCTCTATGTAAAAATTATAACTCCCTTGGTTTCAATTAGATGGCATTTACATTCACTGGATAAGGAGCATAGTTGTGTATGATCAAGTTTTATCTTAGTGATTGGAATGGAGAAATTGTTGTTGTTACAATGGCGTTAAAAAAATTAGAAGTGACCAAGAATAATTTTGGGTTTAGAAATATGATAAAAATTTGAAGTGAACATATATGTTCTAAAGACACCATCTATTCTAATGTGTATTCCTACCATTATACCACCACCAATTATTTCTCATAAAAATTAATAATATTACATCTTACAAACATGTGGATGAAACTCCACTTATTATGCAAGATCCTAATAATAATTTCTAAATCATTACCATCAGTTTCAAAGTTCCATGATGATAATTTTACTTCTATTTCCTTATTTGAACTTCTATAATTTTCATTTTACTATGGTATTGTAGTTGATTATTGAACATTTTCTAATTGAATCTGATGATCCCTTAGATGTGATCCAAAAACTCATGGTAGGAGACCCATCAAATGTAATTTGTTGTGATGAGTTTATTTCTATTTTATTGGAATGAAATTCCCTAAATTATAAAAATCTACATTTAGATATCTATAATTGGATTGAAATTATATATATATATATATATATATATATATATATATATATAGTACGTGTTCTGAGGTAGACTACTTAATATGCCCTCACATAACCATAATTTAGATAAGCACATAACATCCTTTCCCAAGAGGTATATGAGTTACTAGGTATGATATAGTGTCACTTATTTTAATTACCATTTGGGGTCGAATTCCCCTCCAAATATTAGTCTATACATTCAAGAAAGGTGACTTGCCCTCAGAGGTATTTGAATTGTTGAATTAAATTATCTCAAAGGTATAATTCCTAGGGGTGGGGGATAAAAATTAAGGATGCAAATCCCTATTTGAATCAAATTGCTTATGTTACATCTTGAAAAAATGTGGATGAAACTCCACTTATTATGAAAGATCATATTATTTATAAATCATTAGCATAATATCTATGTCAAAACTGGAACTCCCTTGGTTTTGACCCCAATATTAGGATTTAAAGTTGAAGTACTCAATGTGTTGTTGGCCGAAATATTTAACCCTACTCTACATTGAGATATCACATGGCTTGTTGTCATGAATGAAAAGTTAATGTTTATAGATTGGTATAGTGTAGACTATTTATTCCTTCACATAACCATAATTTAGATAACCTCACAAAATCCTTTCCCAAATCTAGGTTTTGAGTTACTAGGTATGATTTTGTATCATTTATTTTAATTACCATTTTGGGGTTGAATTCATCTCCAAATATTAATAGTTTATTAATTCAAGAAAGGTGACTCACTCTCATAGGTATTTGAATTGGTAAATTAAATTATCTCAAAGGTATTAAATGGGGGATAAAAATTAAGGAGTTAAATCCCTATTACACAATTTAATCATGTAATTTAATGAACAAATATGAATAAATTTTTTTAATTAGAATAATTATAATAAACAATAAAAATTTGTAAATATTTTTATATTAAAAAAATATCTAAGTTTATTATTTATTTTTATTTATGTTTAAATCAATGTACATAATTATTTAAATGTTTAATATGTTTAAATATATAAATAATTTTTTTAAATAATTTTCCTGTGCACTTTAAAATTAGGGTTAAGTTTATATTTTCTCTTTCCATTATTTTCTCTCATTTTTTATCTCTCCCTTTTGAAGGCTAAAAAACATTCCTTTATTTCCTGTTAGGTTAATTGTGGCATTAGAGGTGGAAGTGTTGACCCCATTTTTCACTATCATTTATGTAGGTGCGGTTTTAGTGGTGGAAGCTTTGACCCCATTTTTCACTATCATTTTTGTAGGTGCTTTTTATCAAGTATTTAATCTATGTAATATACTATTTTATTGTATCTAAAATGTGTGATTTTTTTGTCTTGACATGAACCTTTTATTCATTATTTACTACTTTAAGTTATGAAATCACTGAGATTTGAATAGACCTAGATTTTTGTTATGAAATGGCCAAGATAATGAAATGGCAGAGTCTAGGATTGTTTAGAAATTAATTGTATTCAATAGGGACCCAAATGGTGAATATGAGGGAAAATCAAACATTTTTTTTATTAACTATAAGTAAATAATCATAGTAAAAAAGTACTATGATGTGAGAGGGTTTCAATGGTTCCACCATATCTATCCCATCACATTATTCATCTATTGACTCTGTTCTGATACTAAAAATTGTTTCTATTTTAGACTGAGTTGAAAAGTAATTTTTTGTCATGTTACAAGTTATTATTATTTGAGCTGATATTTTTTCATTTTAAACTGAGTTAAAATGTCATTTTTTGGCATGGCTAACTTTTCCCTCATGCCACGTCATAAAATTTAATAATTAAATGATTGAATAAGACCTAGCATTATTATTTTGGGTGGAAATATTTTTCCTCGTGCATCAATATTCTTGGGTATAGGGGTCTCATGCATCATTTTATTTAAAAAAATTGCATATAAAATATCCACAACTATTATATAGGAGTAGTTATTATTTAGGGAGAAGTTTTTGAGGGGTGGGAAGTAGTAGGGGGTTGAATATTTGTATGATTGATCCTTTTTTTGTGGTTTCTAGATATAATTTACATCCAATAAATTTTTTATTTTATTTTTCAAACAAAAATTTTGTATTAAAATGATCCTAATTTCTCTTAGCATCATGTATTACACATAATTTTTATAGTCTTCGGAGCACATCTAGATATCTTTGGAGCATTTGGTACAAGTCTTCCAATTACCCTATATAGATTTTTAGAGAATTCTTAGACTTATTCAAAGCATCTTGTATATGTATTCATAACGCACCTAGATCATATTCCAAGCAATTATAATGCAAATTTAGAGTGTCCTCTGAGCATTCAATCATTGGAGCTCACTTGCTAAATTCTCAAGTTGTAAAAACTATGTGTTTCCTTCTCAAAATTACCTCTCATTAGAATGTTTTGTTTTACTCAAAATTACCCTATCCTTGGGATGTGTTCCTCTACTCAAAATTACCCCATCCATGGGATGTGTTGTTGTACTCAAAACTATTCTCTTCATCCAAGTAAGACACAATAAAGGTAAAGAATCAATAATAAATTACATATAACAAATGAATAAATTGCATTTATATCCTAATTAGATCATACTTTAACTATTAAATGCAATATAATATATAACCAAACATAACACTTTAGGGACATTTTATATAACTATGATAAGCTATATGAAATGCTCTTCATTTTCCCCACACACTTTACCTTTTATAAGTCCTCTCGTAAAGAAGTGGGATGACTGATCCTTTATCCAAATTTCCTAATTCAAACCTTTGACTCAGATCATAAAATTCAAAATGATGGACCCAATTATGGTGGACCCTTGGCAAGAATCTAAGATCTCTAAGAACTATATGCACCTAGGCTTCAAATTCAACTTCTACTTGAGAATTCTAACACCACCATTGAGATAGAAGACACAAAATGATAGGAAGCCTAAACCCCATCCCAATCTAGACATCTGAACCTCTTTCCTCTAAGCGTCAAGTGATTATCTAGCAAGATGCTTTGGCTCTTATTAGACTCCATTTAATATTTGTGGGCTTGAGGACTTCCTTAGACTTTAACTCAATAGGTAATGTCTCCCACCTAGTAAGACTTACATTGAAACCCTTGACGTAATGGTGGTTTAGAAAAGCTCTAAAAGTAGTAATATTAGATCTCAATGGCTCATGATACTTGTTCTTCATATGAATATGATATTGTGGTTGAAAAGAAGAAATAAGTTTCTTTACTTTTAGAAATTGTGGTCTCATGCATAACCCAGTGGTGATTTGTAATTCCAAAAAACTATTATTCATCTGTTGTCATGCCATTTGGTTCCTTAGAGTGGAGAGAAAGGCATGAAATTGTGTCTCTCCAACAAATAAACTCATCAAAAAAATAGATTGATATCCTAACAACAAATTGAAAGTATAGAACTCACAAATGGTATGCTACCTTTCTTCAGTTCTCTTTAGAAAAATGCCCATAAATACATGCTCATCTTCAATGATATGTGAAAAACTAATGGAAATTAACTATGTTTGAATTGTAATCTTTGCCTGGAATATCACCTGATTAATCTCTTTGAATGTTTGAATTATAATATCTCTTATTTTTCTTTTCATGGCCTAAGTAGAGACTTATAACTTAGAATTCTAAGCAATGATCTCTATTATTCTATTATTATGTTGGTAAATCATTGTATTTATATCATAAATACTTTCTCTCAAATTATTAATCATATTATGCTTATCAATATTGGCATTTTACAAATCAGTAATCTTAGTGTCCTTGATAGCAAGATAATTCTACAAATTAGTAATATGAGTGCCTTTCATAGAAAGAGAATTCTGTAAATTACTCAATTCTTGGGTCTATGAAAACATTACACTGTGGACCATAGTCTATTCAGCTTGCATTCATTGAAGAATTATTTCTTAGCCACTAACTTTAGTAACAAATTCTTCCCACCTTTATCTCAAATTAGAAATCATCAAGTCCTTACATTTCAAAGTTGAATGGAGAACATATAAATTTGTTTGTTGCACTCTGATTGTTTCTTTGTGGCATGATAAATCCATGGCATGCCACAGTTATTTTTATTCATAAATAGAATGTGGATAATATGGATCTTCTTCAATCAAGGATGCATTACCCTTATCAAAAATAGAGGGCATAAGACACTCTACTTCTTGAGGTATAATTTCTTCTGCTAGGGTTCCCTCTACAAATATAACTTCTTCTATGGCCTACACATCTTCTCATAACATCTCCACTGACTACTATAAACTGACCATCATAAGTGATATATTTCATTATCTATAAAATAACATTTTGCCAAGGTTGAGGAAGAATTTCACTTAGAATTCCCTTAGCCACTCCTTGGGGGGATTTGACTTGTCTAGGGTGTGGCTCATTTTCTTCAACAAACATATAAATTAGGTCAAAAAAACTAATCTTTTCAATGTTAACTAGTCCATCCTCAAGAATCCCAAATAGAGCACTGATTAAAGAGGGATTCACTAGAATATTTTTCCCTTTGATAATAGCATGATATTTATCAAAATTATCATATAATTCTTTCAAAATTTATTCATGTAATCCCTAAAACATTTTAAATAAAGTTAACCAACATAATTTTTCAAAGACATATTTGACTGATTCATCTTGTAGCAAAGCATTGGAGGATTTCGGTTCACTTTTTTCTTTCTCCCACCCATATTCAGAGCAAGCATTATTTAATTACAAATATAACTATATTATAAAAACACAAAGCTTGAATTTGCATAGGGAATAAGGGAAGCAATAGGTTAGAGATATGACCCAATAATTACTATCAATGATAATGCAAAATGAATAGCAAAGTAGGTTATATGATGTGATTATGACAAGAATGATGGTTTCAGTTATGGTTATCTCTTTGGAGTATGTGAGATATAAAGGGAAGGTGACTTATCTGGTCAAGTAGTCATGTGTGTCAAAAAGGTCATTATTGGTAGTACTAGGAGAAATAATCACAATTAATAATGTGACATACCAATATTTTGAAATACCCTCTATTTAAAACATAGTTACATCAATCTTATTTGAAAATACCATTTGGAAACATAGTTACAAAATACCATCACACTAAAACTTTTGGAGATATTTTAGAAATACTATCACATCAAATTATGTATTTTTGTATTATTGGTATAATGGAATTATTTTTATTCTCAATTATGGATGTTGATTCTTCCCATTTGTGATTTTTCATCATAGGAGCATAGTTATCAGTCTTTAGAGCTAATACACTAGTCTTTAGAGCTAAGCCTTCAAACTTTGGGACAAAACTATAGTGCATTCAGAATTTGTTTATATATAAAAGTATAAATCAAATTATATATATAAATCACCTAATTTATTAAAAAAACTTTATATATATTTATCACCTTACATATATAAATAAATAACCTTATATATATGGTATTATTTATATGTATTTATAGCCAATTGAATTTACTTAATCTTTGTCTTGTCTGAATAACCACTTGGGGGATATATTGATGGAGGCAATGGTTGAGATAGAGTTTTTTCCATATGAATATATAAATATTACCTATTCTATCTTTGTGGTTGTATATGTTCCTACTTCGACCATGGCTTTTGAATTTTGATTAATGAGATTGTATATTATCTTAATGAAAGATGAATGCATAGAAGACCTTTTTGGCAAGATTGATTAATGATAAATCTTGTAAAACTTTGATATATTTATTTTTATCAATAAATAAGTCAAAAATTTAATTTAAATTTAATTTTAATTAGATTTTCCATCAATTTTATCTTTAAAGCTAAATATTGCCACTTTTTAACATGTGGCTACCACCTTGGATACAACTAGGTACTCATGTGGTATGAATATGAATAAGCTATCTATTTGGATTGAAATATATACACATGGAACCTTTTTATTGTATTTAATATTCTCAAAATGAAGCTTTACGTGATGACTCATCTATTTCTCACGACCTAGTGACCCTCAATTCATAGCGAGCTCTCAGGTGGTGCCTTTTAATTCTAATACCTTAAATGGGGAATCCACTATTGTTCCTATCTAAAAGGTATATCAAGAGACACCTTTAAGGTTAAATATAATTTTTTTTATGTTTTAAATGTATCTCTTAGGAGATACATTGAAGGTATTACATGGGCCTTGAAAATATCACGTAGTAGTGCCTTTCGTGTAAAGGAAAATTCCACTTGTTCTTTGAAGGATAAATCCTCCATTATGCCTATTTAAAAGGTATATCTTAGGAGATACCTTGAAGAGGAAATCCACTCTTTTGTATCTCCTAGGAGATACCTTGAAGGTATTATAAGGGCCTTCAAAATATCACCTAGTAGTGCCTTTTATGTTAAAAAAATCCACTTGTTCCTTATAGGAGAAATCCACTCTTGTGCCTATTTGAAAGGTATATCCTAAGATATAAATTGAAGGGTAAATACAATATTTTTAATGTTTTAAATGTATCTCTTAGGAGATACCTCGAATTTATTACAAAGGCCTTCAAAATATCACTTAGTAGTGCCTTTTGTGTAAAGAAAAATTCCACTTGTTTCTTAAAAGATAAATTCAATCTTGTACATGTTTGAAAGGTATCTATTATGAGATAAGTTAAAGGGTAAATCTAATCTTATTAATGTTTAAAATGTATCTCATAAGATATACCTTGAAGGTATTACAAAAGCTTTTGAAATATCACCCAAAAGTGCATTATGTGCAAAAGAAAAATGCACTTGTATTTTGAAGGAGAAATCCACTTTTGTCCCTATTTGAAATGTATCTCCTAAGAGATTCCTTGAAAGGGAAATCAATTATTGTGCATGTTTGAAAGGTATATCCTAAGAGAAACCTTGAATTTATTACAAAAATTTTCATAATATCACTCAGTAGTGCCTTTTGTGCAAAGGAAAATTACTCTTATTCCTTGCATGAGGAATCCACTCATGTGCTTGCTTTAAAGGTATCTCCTAGGAGATACCTTATGTTGGTTCCCAATTATACATCTCTATCACTTAGCATTACGCACTTGAATAATGGGCCAAGGATGGGTTTGACATCAAGACTAGACTAAATGTAGAAAATGATTAAGAGGCACCTACAAAGGGTATGGCTAGTTCCTTACTACTTTTGGCTTAACCTAAACCAAGGTGAGAGGACCTAAGGTGTATCTTTCCCTCATAAAATGATTCTATAACTCAATCTTCATGGGTATTATTGGAACAATGAAATACAAATATAACTAAAACATAACCAAACTTTGTCAATCCACCTAGCAAGGGTTGTCACATGGAATGAGAAAATGCTCTAGGTCAGATACAAGCTACTAAATATATATATGAATATGATTATATCTTCCAATCTAAATAATCTTCAACAATATGGGGTTGAATAAATTATTACAATGTTGATATTTAATGTATGAAATATAAACACATGTTGATTATACAATATTTATGTGCTCATAGGCAAATAACACTTCAGATATATAGAAGGTGTGTTATATGCAAGGTAAAATAAAGTAGGACAAAAAATATTAGTTAATGGAGATTAGAAGTATATGGGTTAACATATGATCATAAATAATTTTTAAAAAACTATCATCTCACATCTACCAACAAATGTAGCACCAACTTAGAATATATGAAACTAAAACCATGCATGAATGATATCTTTCTAGAACACCTCTTAGTTGAATCCACAAGCCCAAGACTACCCTTAAAAAGTCTATCAACACCCTATTTACAAATCTTAAATTAGAAAGGATTTTATAATCTAGATATACTCTCTAAATAAATACCATTAAGATGAATACATCATATCACTGATCAATTAAGCATTTAAAACATGGCATTGTACTTCAATAATAGAAAGATGATGGAAACCATTAGCAAATTCCAATTATTGATTAAATTGAGAATGTGTAGTTGACAACATAAAAAATAAACGTTATGCAAGAAAATCCTATAACAAGGGAGACATGTTTGATGATCTCAAAGCTTGCCGATGATTTTTGTCAAGAATGTTACACAGTGAGAACTTTTTGAGGTTATATCTCTTGACTCAAAAATTTAATCAACCATTGTAAAGAGACACACCCTTTTTTCTTATATAATTGAGCCAAGCCTAGCATATTCCTAAAGATGCTCCAATTGGAAGATTCCTTCATGGTCTTGGAGTTTGTTAGACCTTATGATGAACATGATTCCTATGATTATGTGTGTGCTCTGATGATGAAGACAAAATTGATTATCCACTAAGGTAGAATGTTTCTTATTATCCACATGGAGTATAATCCTATAAGAGACAAAAAAAACCTTTATCTTCTTACACAACAAACAAAACATCCCTTTCCTATGTACATGATTAGAAAAAGTACCTCAAAAGGGATGTGTAATGAAAAAATAAAAGGGAAAAGAAGGGAAAAGGGAAGTGAAAATAAAAGAGAGGTGGCACCCACTCAGAAGAAATTAAAATATTCAATTAGGTTCTATAATCAATTTGAATAAAGAATCCTTCACCAAAATATTTTTGTATTTGATATATTCCTTGAGCATCGAGGTGAGACTCCCTTGGTTTGGGCCTACTTGGTAGTTGAATTTGACTCTATATTATTCAAGCCAGGTAATATTTTGTCAAATCAAGATCTGATTCTCTCTAATGAGTTCCTTGAGTTTGTCACATGATTTCTCTAGTGACACCAATTATTTTATCTTATAGACATCAAAAGAGAAGTGCACATTATATCCTCCCCCATGTAATTTACACCAACAAGGTTCACCATCTTCCTCAGTGTATCATCTATCTCACTTGTCATAGTCTTGAGAGACTATTTTTATCCTTTCAAATAAAAAATACTATCTTTAAGCATCATTAGATGATGGTTGATTGCTATTTGATATTCCATGGGCCTTTTATGATCATTTAGAGTAATGATATTTGTAATAAAGGTATCCATGCTTATCTTATAGATCTCTTCTACTTTCCATTGAGCCTCCTCCCATTTCTTGGTGTTTTCCTCATAGGAAAACATCTGGACATCACTCTCTCTTTTATTTTCTACTATATCACTCAATAATTTAAATGTTGAGTGGATTATTTCTTTCACCCTAGTGCCCAGGTCTTATTTCCAATCTTCAGTTGTCCATCCTTTAGTCTTAAAACCATCCATTCATCTTGAGTTGAGAGATGCAAAGGAGAGATGGAGAGGACTTGCTATGGTGTTATTTGAAGTTATTACCTTAGGCTCACTCATTAACTTTTATTAGTACTAGATCATAGCTTGGTTCTCTACCATCAACTCTTCCATGGTGGCCTTGTCTTTATCCATCCTATGGGTCACCATGCTAGCCAAAACATGCAAGATATTTTTCAACTCATTTCTTGATGGCTCACCCAAAACATGGATATAGAGGGTGTAATTTTTGAGGGGATAATCCTTCTTCAATGCATCAAGAGGAGGGATGGCTATCTCTACATTCCTTTCTCCTTTAGTGGTGAAGGTGTTCTTGGAATGTGTTTGGGCCTTTTTAGAGAGCTTGGCCTTATGTGTCTAAGTGATCTTCATTACATCTAGCTCCCTTATTTTACTCATAATGTCTCTTTTTTTATTGATCTTATCTTTGACCTAGAGAAAGGGTCTGGTATGAAATCTCATTAAAGTGGTAGACTTTATTGATAGCCTTGAGATAGTGAAGGGTGTTGTCATTGAAGTGATAAATGTAGGGAATCTTACAAGTTTTCTCAATGGGCTCAACATAAATTGTTTAATCTCTTCATCACTCTCTTTTTCCTCACTACCCTTATCCACTCTATGCTTCTTTTCCAAGATCCACTTTATCTGATCTAAAACAACAAAATTTGATCTGAGTTGATGAGATTCTATGAGAAACTTCTCAATCAAACTTACATCTTCTATTGATTGGCTGGAAGAATATATGGTCACTTCACCTTTTTTATTTACTTGGGCATTATGCATGGATGAGGCTATGGTAACATCCTTATTTCCTTCAAGAAACTCTTCACCAATCATGACCTCAAGACCTTTATTATGTGTTAGGTCATGGACCTTGATGCAAGGAAGAAAACTTTGTGGTACTTTAATTAAAGTAACATCTCTTGAAGCACCCTCCTTAGCATCCTTATTGGAATCATATAATTATTTATTTGCTTTTGTATGGGTGGGGGTAACCATTTGTAGGTTTGATCCCCCACATTCCTTCACACTCAAATTTTCTTTTGGTGTGGGACTTGACATTTTTGGAGGGGAAGAGACATTTTGTGGTACTTATAGAACTACCTTTAAACCTCCTTGCTTAACCACCACCTCTAAAATGGTATCACCTTGAATGTTCTATTCTAGCTCTCCTTCAACTCTTTCACTAGACTTGTTCAATTATTTAGTTCCACCATGATTACCTTGGACTGGTGGTTGGGTGATGACATTATCAATGAATGTCTCTATGTCTGATGAACCCACTTCTTTATCTTGAGAGGCCTAAACTTGTGTAGCCACCTCAACACCATCTTGTACAAAATTATCTAAAGATAAAAGATCATTTGAGGTTAGTATGTCTTCCTCATCACCTTTGTTTTGTATAATTGAGGGTGCCTCTTTTGAAAATAGGCCCATCACTGAGGCCTTCACTATGATTTAGGGCCTTTCCCTTAGAGTTATTTGCCTAGTTTTTACCTTCAGAAGAGTGAATGCACATTACTTGTTCATCACCTTGGTGATGGGCCTACCTTCATCCAAATCCTTATCATCACTCATATCCCTTACTCTCTGGCCATATGAGGTCTAGTTATCCTTCCTCTTCACTAAGAACCCACTTAGAGGTTGTAGAGACTTATTTACTCTTTTTTGGGGGTACTCTCCTTCTTCGTCCCCTCCTCTCTCCCTTGAGTGTATCTTTGGGGAAGGTGCATTTGCTACTTGTTGTGTTGGTAGAGCAGGTAGAACATTCATTGGATTAGCCATGGGGATGGTCACTGGAATAGTTGGAATTTTTGGGACTATCTCTCTTGAAATGGATATGGGGGTGGTACTCAACCATGTAACCTCCCTAGTAATAATTTTGTTCCAATTTTCTATTAGGATTGTTATCTTTGAAAAGATAGTACAACCTTAGATTTCACTACTATTATTGATTTGATATCAAATGGCTTAGTGAAATCAACATCACTATGCTTGTTCTTGCCCTTTACCTTTCACTATTGGTGGTGGAGCCATAGGATCACCACTATACTTGAGAAGGAAACATCTCAAATCCTTAACTTTCCTAACATCTTGGAGGGCAAGGGTGTCATAAGCACCAAGATCAACCCCTTTTTCCTTTATCCACCTAAAGGTTCTTCTCATGATTTAAAAGGCTCTATAGGGAATGGAATCATTATAATTCTTACTAAATTCCACCTAAGATATGGCCTGAGCTTCAATGTTATTTTCACTATATAGTGGACATAGTGTCTTCTTGTCATCTACCATATCCTTGGTGATGGGGGTGATATTATACGCAATAACCTCCTACATTATCAGCCTCATGTAGTCCAATTTTTTGATGCCTTCCTCTATGGAAATGTTGGACCAGATATATTCATAATGTGATTGATGAAAAATAACATTGGTCACCATATTCACCAAACACCTGATATCATAATTAGCCTAGTATAACATCTTATCAATTACATACTAGCCCATTTCCTATTCTAATCCCTTCACCGTGGCAACACAAGGGTATGAATAATATCCAATTTTAATCAATAACTTAAAGGGATTATTTATATTCATGGCCACTATCATTTATTATGGAGGCACCATCTATCATCTTAGCTCCATTACTACCAATTATCATCTAAGTACCTTAGGAATTTATGCAGGCACCCTGAGTAACTACTCATTTAGATATATGTGAATGTCCTGAATTAAATATAAGAGGTGCCATATTTATCAATTGCCTCCTTTGATACTTAAAAAATTCTATTGAGAATTATTAAAGGAAATAAGACACTCATCATGATGTTGAAGAAGCAATTGTATACCCTATAAAAGTTATTGAAATCATGAATGGTGATTTCTAGGTATCTTTCATAAATTTTTCATTCTATTTGGGCTCTTGGTGAGCCACTAGAGTGTTATGTTATGTACCAGGTTGTATATTAAATATGATGACATGTAGAATGCACCTATAAATACCTATTTTGAAATAATTTTAGCTTGGAGTTACATCATCTACCTGTGTATATTATCACTAAAGATAGTGGCCCAATCTAGCTTCTTCTTCTCTAATATGCATACTAGGATTAGGAACATCCATGGCTCAAATTTTTTGTGGTGGGTATATTGTAAACCTTGGTAGCCTTGGAAATAACATAATATGGTAATTCATTAAATTCCACTAGCTTTAAACTCTTGGACATCCTAGATGCCTTCTATCTTTTCTTAGCTAGCTAGAAAGTATTGACAATGCCCCAAATTGCCTTATAATTCTTCTTTGCATATTCCTAGCATTCCTCCATGGTGAGTGTAATTATATCAAGTTGAGGAGTAATATTGAGCATGGTGATAAGGTCCATAGGGTTTAAAGAGCAACAAAATAAATGGATACTATCAATAATAGTCATAGTGTCTGCTTGGTACACTTGAGTACATGCAATAATCAATTCTAGGTATGGGGCAGCCAAAGGGAATGGTACCATAGGGGGGATGTAGCTCATGCCAACATTAACTAATACTTGAACAAGGTTTGGGTGATATAAGGAATTTAATAAGACATAAAAATTTAGTCACATTACATCTAAATCCTTAATCCCATCCAAGATAGAGATAATGATGCCCTTCATATGAGTTGAGGATGCCACCATTTCTACCCTAGATTTATAATGCAATACTTCAAATTTTGATGAAATATTAACTCAAAAAACCCTCATAACATATTTTATATACTCTTAAAAATCACAACATATGGATCTAAAATAACACTTACTATTAATCTAGAGGGTGACACATAATAAAATCTAAAAATCCATGAAAGAATCACCGTAATCATGTCCTAGCATTGCACGTAGCTAGGAAACATAAATAAATCAAAGGCATACATGTAAGGTCTAAATGCAAAGGGTTGAGACAAATAAAATAAAATTCTTTAGTTATAATTGTTTGTATTTCAATATTAGGGTTGCCATTAATACTTCAAAGTACAATAAATATTCACCACCTAATCTCATTAATTCCTCAAGATGCATTTAAAACAAGAGAGGGAAAGTACTAATCTTTATTTTATGCCAGGTGATCTTCCTTGTAATACACGAAGACATACAAGTGAAGGATACATCATGGTACATTTTTTGGCCCTCAAGGATTTTTTCACCTTTTTCACTCATTACTTTTCCTCTAGTGTAGTGGTGTAATATGTCTCAAAATCTTTACAAGATGTATAAACACCATGTGTCATTATTTAACTTTTAAAATTAGGGTAATTAGGTCCTTGGGGAGCTTTTGAACTTTACCCACCAAGAGGCAAGTGAGTAAAATTTCAAAAAGGGCCCAAAATCTAAAATATCCTGAAGAGTTGCCACATGGCATCACTTTCTTTGTAGCTTTGGATACTCAGGCCCTAGAGACTTTCTATGCCTTTCCCACTTAAAGATAAGTGCGACAATATTCAAAAAGGACCAAAAAATTAGAAATCCCCATGAACTAATAACATGTCTAACCTTAGTTGTAAGCTCAGACTCTCAATCACCTTTTACATTTATGTCACCTTTCTTCAAATGGGGAAGGGTGTCATATTCTCCTGACCCCAGAGAATGTTCATAGTAGTCCCTTAAGACAAACACATGTCCTTCATTTGATTAATCAATAAATTCCTCACCTTAGTAATCAAAACACATTTAAGGTACAATATAACAATTTCATTTGGGGCTACACTTCCATCTTTTCACTGTAAGTTATTCTGCTATGATTTTTTTTGGTCAAACCCCTATTTAAACTAAAGCATTTTTTTGACAAGGGCCCAACTAATCTAGTGGAATTTTAGTATCTCCACTCTTGTGCATGTTTTAAATGTATCCCATAATATATATCTTAAGGTGTTACAAAGCCTTCAAACTATCACCCAATAGTGCCTTTTGTGTAAAGGAAAATTCCACTTATTCCTTAAAGGAGAAATCCACTATATGCCTATTTGAAAGGTATCTCCTACAAGATCTCTTAAAGGGGAAATCCACTCTTGTACATGTTTGAAAGGTATTTATTAGGAGATACCTCAAAATATCATCTATTAATGCCTTTCATTCACTAGAATATTGAACTTGTTCTTTGAAGGAAAAATCCACTTTTATCCCTATTTGAAATGTATCTCCTAAGAGATATCTTGAAGGGGAAATCCACTGTTGTACATATTTGAAAGCTATATCCTAAGATACACCTTGAAGTTATTAAAAAATATTTCAAAATTTCACTTAGTAGTGCCTTCCATGCAAATGAAAATTCCACTTGTTCTTTGCAGGAGAAATCCACACTTATTTGCAAGGTAATAAGAATTAAACTAAGGGGCCTTGCAAGGATAAGACTTTAGTAACTAATTTTGTAGACGTAATTCTCAAATTCAGGTCTTAAACCTAAGGACCTAGTCCCTAAATATGACCAAATGGTCAATAAACTAAGGCAGCATGTGAAATTTGATTCTCCATGGAAAGGACCCTTTTGAATCATTATTAATAAATATAGAAATGATTTCAAACTAGAATATTTAGATGATAATGCCTCAGATATCCTCATTAATGAGATCAACCTAAAGCATTTTATTTGAATTCCTACCATTCTCTATACATGTTAGATAGTTTCCTTTCTCCTTTATTGTGGTTCCCCTCATCATTATTTTCCCCCTTATTTTCCTTTTTTTGTTGTTTCTTTGCTGAATAAATTCCATTTACAAAAGTGACTACTGGGATTGACATGCATCTTTTCCACATGTTTGAAACACTCATTGATAAATGGTTATCTACATACTTATCATATCATTAATGTCAAGATGATATGTTATGCATGGTTCCCCATAAGGATTATTGCAAATATTCTAAGGTAAAAATTCAAGCATGTGTGTCACTATTATCATTTATGGCACCAGTGCATAAATCCACCCCTTCTCTCCTAAAAGCAATCACTTGCCATTTTTTGTGTTTGAAGAGAGCATCAAACAATTAAAGCAATCAAAAGGTATCATAAAAACTAAAAAAAACTAGGAAAAGTGTTAACCCAATATTCCCAAAAAAGGTAGAGAATTATCTTGACAGTCAGTCTTCATCCTCTTCATCAATGGAATCTTTTACATCCTCTTTTGGAAGTAAGAAACACCCATCAAAGTAGAGAGATCATGGCTCAAGCAAAGAAGGAGACCCTCCTCCTACATACACCATGAGAAAATACTATGCTTCAAACCTTAGCCAAGCAAAAGGGAAAGTCCCTAATACCTTTCTAGCCATGAAGATACCTTGTAACGATATATATTTGGTGATAGACTCAATAGATGAGATTTTCAATCTATACTTATCCCATAACCCTAAAAATATGAGGGAGGGCACTCATGCCTAGAAGCTCAACAAAATTAGTAGTAAGGAGTATCCCTCATTTAGATGCAAAATTTAGGATTATACCTTAGCACAGTACATGGTGCCCTACATTCACACTTACCCTGAGATCATCACCCTATGCACTAAAAAGTATGATGTCTAGATTGATATAATCATATGAGGTACCCACCTTAGGGTCAGGAGTGATGTGGATAATATCAGTGTAATAATTTGACTCCCACATAATCTTAATGATGTTTATATAACTGACATCCTCCAAAGCATATGGGACTTTGAAGTGGAAGATAACACATCTTTCCTTAGATATCTTCTAGACTAGAAGATCATAGAGGTACCTCCCATGCCCTTGCATCTATTGGCTTTCTAGGCACAAAATGTAAAGGGTACCCTATTTATGTTAGAATTCATCTTTGGCATGGATGATGATGCTAACATTGAATAATTCTAATTGGGAGAAATTTTTCTCATGATAGAGAATATGGAAAAATTATAGATGGATTTCATCAAAGCCATCACCTTCACCATGAGAGAAGAGATGAAAATTTCTCAATAATAAGTACCTTCTAGTATCTATCTTACCTCATGCACTAAATATTGTACCAAGACTCCAAGTTATTCTCTAAATATCTTCAACTAAACACCATAGACACATATGTTTTTCCCAACATCATCTCCATGTTCACTATTTGGACCTACACCTTATCAATTAAGCTAGACTACTATGAGTTCTAAAAATGGTTTATGGCTCTAGTTATCATAGATATCAGTGGGTAATATTTCATCCCCCATATGACAAATTAACATTAAGCATGGCTCAAAGGTAGTAGCATCCTGATTGATTGGTTTTTGGGGGACCCATTTTTCATTCATCCAAGTGCATGAGTTTACAGGGGAGCCTTTTTTACTTCTTCATATGCTAATTAATATGACCTTAACCTTCAAGTTTTCATGATAGCTCAATAACATGGACTCGCTCTATGGGGTAAGAAAGAAGAAAAAGGGGTTATATGACATTATTTTTTAAGGATGGCATCATGATGTAGAAAAGGTACTAGGAACATCTCCTCGTAACTAAGCTGGTAGAGTTAGGCCTGGACCTAATAGATATAGATGGAATTGTGACCCAATGATATATATAGATAGATTAAAGCCTATTAGCACACCCAAGCATTAGACCTAACCATATCTAGAGTAAAGGAGGTCACCCATGGAAGATTTTCCTCAACATTATGTGGACCTAACCCTGATCTCTCAAGATGTCCCCAAGTTATGGGAGTCTTTTTATGATAAGGTCCAAGATTTTGACTTGACAACAAAGCTATCTAGGGCAATGAAGTAGTGGCTAAACACCTTGGGATAGAGAAAAGATAAGAAGGTTGCCTTCCTAAAATATAAATACGAGCTCAGCTAGCCACACACTAATTTTTATGAAGATGCCTCAGATGAGAAATTTGAAGAGTGATAGGATGAGGCCCACCCAAAAGATAATAAATATATCATGGAAGGGGAGTCCACACTAGATATTAATGTGTATGGGGATGATAAAGAGGAAGATACACAAGAAGAAGTAAAATCCATGATGGCCCAAAACCCACTAATATAGCCATCATCCTTACACCACTATGCCATGGGCCCATGATATTAATAGTTGCTCTGTATGCACCTTATGGCTGGGTCATCTTAGATTCAGTGGACTAAGGCACTAGTTTCTAACCCACCAATGGACCCTCCATATAACAAGTCCTAACTTTTTGATCCTCTCCTTTTTACCTCAACCTCCTTCCCCTCCACAACTCTAGCACATTTTACGATGATAGCTACTACCCAATTAAGAACTCTAATTCTTCCTATCACCCCCTTTTTAGCCTTGATATCCCCACTATAAGTTACATCAATTCCCACTTACCAACATAACAATTCATTAGCCCAAATATTCTCCTCATCCCCTAAGCCCACTATCATATCTAACCCATTCTCTTATGCCTTTCCCATGTCTTCCCTCATGCATTTTCTCACTCCCCCACCATTGTCATCCACCTCATCCTCACTCATCGCATAATAACCATTCTCCTCACCCCATGAGCTCTCATAATTTTCACCTTCATCCCTCATTCATTCACTAACTCTCATAGGAGTAGGGCCCATTGATTCATAGTAGCAGTAAACCATCCCATTCACACTACCTCAAGGAACCCCTTTCATGGGTGAAATAATCCAAGCACTAGATCAACTTCAGCAAGATATGGATGTAGTGAGAGTAGCCCATGTAGCCTAGATGGAAAAGAAGAGGGGAAAATGGGGTAAAGTTAAAGCTCAACTCCACATGTAGTTATTTTATGACCCCTGATAATAGTTTCTCCTAGTTACCCATTTAACCCCTTAGGTAATTAATCCCTAATAACATATGTAAGTAGGGGATTACAACATCAAAGACATTGGGCTTAACCTCAAATAAGCCCAGCCTACTAATAGGGCCAATCTTATGGAGGAAACATAGATGTTAGTAACTACAAACTACGTCAAGGTAGCTCAACATTTGGAGAAAATCAATTAGGAGCTCGTCAAGATTAAAGCCAAGGATGAACACCTCAAGGCTGAGGCTAAAGCCAAAGATAATGACCTCAACTAGGCAAGAACTAAACTCTAAATCCATGTCATAATGGAAAGCTTATAGGTTAAGGCTAATAAGTGAACGGTAACTAAGACCAGATTGAAAGAGATAAAGGTAAAATTAACTATAATTCATGAGAATATATTTGATGTAGAGTGGGTGCTCAATTTAATCTAGAACTCAACACAAAAATACTCCTCAATCACAGACCACGATATTAAGAGACTAATAAAAACCTCAATACTTGCCCTCAGGTCATAAAAATCCTTCCTTTGATCCAATAATTGTACATGTCTTACTAGGAATGGATCAAGGTCATGATAGGAAAACTAAAATTGATGCTTGTTTTCATCACCAACATGAAAAATTTGATGGCCCAAGTGAGCTCATCTATAAACCAAGTGATTACCTTCATCCTAAGGTTTTAAACTCATAAATCCTAGTCTTAAGGCTTTGTAGTGCCTCTTCTGAGGCTTTATAGATAGAAAGTATGGTTGACCAAAGGTAGGTAGTGGCAAAGTTGAATGAATTCCTAAGCTAAAATAAGGCAAAAAAAAATATAAGGCATTCCTCAATGCCTTAGAACAAGTGGTCCAAAAAAGGAAGGGATGCATATAAAACTTGGTCTAATTGGGGATCCCCTCTCCTTTCATGACTAATAATATAATTCTCCCCAAGGATTAGTTTAAGGTGCCACTCAAATAAAAGTAGAATGACCAATTAATTTTTATGACCCTTAGTCAAATACTTGATGCTTTTGAAGTGGAGAAGATTTTGCACTCACTCACCTAGCTAGAGTTTTAGATTCTAGTGGTGGTTGAAAGCCTAGAGAATATCTCCTTTAAGGAGATATTTGACTAAGATAGAACCTTCAAGGCTCTCAATAAAAAGACCCAGATAAAGGAGGAAGAATGGGTACCCTTATAGGGGGCCCTAAAAAATTTGTAAATATCAATCTAGGTATATTTTTTAGGTTCTTCCATCTATAGGCAGACTCCCCTATGAGTTGCCAAGAACTATGGATCATAAATCCACAATCGATAATTTTAGAGTAGTTTAAGTTATGACCTCAAATTTTATCGATAGTAAGTAGTTCTTTACTAACTCTTAGCTCTTCCCCCATTTTGTTCCCTTTTCATCTTTGAGCCACTTTCCCCATATTTCTTTTTATGAAGTTTCAACCTTTTCCCACTATCTCCATTCCCATTTTTCATTCATGCTATGGAATGGCATTTTACTAAAAAATCCATTCCCATTTTACGGTCTGATTGTCATATTTTTTTATGGACACCCCTGTAAGTTACCAAGAAATTTAGATCAAAAATACACATTTTTTATTTTGGAGTAATTCATTTATAGCTTCAAACTTTCTATGTAGTTATAATTTACTTGTCACCTTCTAATGGCCCCCCTTTTAGCCTTTTTTTCTTCAAGCCCATTTTCAAATTTTGTCCAAGTCCTAACCCTCATCCATTTCTAACGTGTGGTAGCCTGATGCTCATCTATCTCAAAGAGACTTCTATCTCACTCTAGAGAAGTGCCAGTTCAACACATTCCACCCTTGCACTTGATCTAACCAAGGAGTTATACATCTCATGATTGCAAAAGGATGCTTTCTATGTGCCCCCTTGTGGCCTTCTATATTCAATATCTATCTAAAATGAAGAGGATGTGATATTTTATGTTATTTAGAGTGGGAGATTGTCTATGTCTATTATTTCTTTGTTTTTGATTCTATAGTAGGGGAAATCCTATTTATTCAGAGCTCATTTCTTTTGTAATTCATGATTAGTGATCATTTTGTTTCTTTACAATCTGATTTTTATGGATAGCCATTGTAATAGACTAGGATAGTATAATTTAGCATTTTTCTATTCTGCAACCTTAGCAACTATAATTTCATCTTGCATATGTAAAGCTTTCCATAGGAAAGAATTGTTCACTGAGATAGAGATTTCTAATCATCAACAGTATCAACTAGGAGATTCCTTCATGGGTAACTTGAAGTATCTCCTAAGAGATACCTTGAAGAAATTACAAATCTCAATAACTCTGAGCAAGTTCATACTCAAGGTATCTAATAGGAGATTATTTAGAGGGCCTTATAATACCTTCATGAGTAACTTGAAGTTATCTCCTAAGATATACTTTGAATATATTAAAAGGACCAACAAGGGAAAAATTGTTAAACTAGATTGAGGTGGAAAGAGCATGTGCATAGGAGGACCTAAAATTCACTCTTATGAATTATTTAAAGGTATCTCCTATGGGATACCTTGAATGTACCTATTGATGGGCATTTTGATACGTATTAGAAATATTTTTTCCCTCATCTTTCTCCTTTGAAATAAATGTTTGTGGATTCCTTTGCCCATCAGATTATATACGTTGGTGCACATAATTTATTTTTGATTTGGTCATACCTTATTACTTAAGGTGTGAGTTAATGTATATATTAAAAATATTGTATATGTATTTTATATTGTAGTTTATAATCAACATACATTTAATAACTATTCAAACACAAAAAAAAATATTACACTGATGCAATATGCAACTTGCATTTTACAAAACATCAAAATTTAAATCATTTTAATTGCTTTGTAGAATGTCTTCTGAAAAAAAAAGAATTATCACACTTAAAAGGTATAAGGTGGCCTCACTCGAAGAGAATTTGGATAAAAGGTAGAAGAAGGCCTCAATATAAGAGAATTTGTATAGAGTACAGTATAAAATACTAAAACTAAAATTAAATCCACATAAACATATTTTATTTTATGGCAGTGAAAAAATTATTCTTGTTGATTGGTATTTTGAATTATTTAGTCCACCAAACATGCATCCATATATATACTTATTTATCACTACATCAGGAAAAGAATCTTCTCCAATTGAAATAATCCTGGCATGTGATAAGGATGAACTTGAAGATGCACTTCAATTCCAACTAGAAGTATATAATGAAGAAAAGGGAATTCTCCTTTGAGCTATAACTAATTTTAATAAATTTACACCCAGTAAAATGGAGTTAATAGAAATTAATTTTTATCCTTGTGAAACATTTGGGTTTCATTTGAATAACTATGACAACTTTCAAATGTTTCTATTGATAAATAGAGATAATTTGGTCATTAGAATACAAAACATGTTGAAATAAAAACATGAACAAGGGGCAACAACTTCTTCTACTTGCCACCATGAAAACATGTATTTAAGATACCCTATATACATGGTAAAAAAACATTGATGAAAATAAGACAAGCAAGGGAAACACATTTGTATGTAGATTTGAAAGAGGCCATACAAGTACTCACACTAGTGAAGAAAAATAAGATCGAACAAAAGGTTGGAAAACTTTTGTTGACACAAAATTTTGATGAGACACACCATGAATTCTCTACATGGTATATTTCCTCTAGAAACTATGCCTTGAACATTTTTATAGGGATCTGTGAATTAGGGGATGCAAATATCAAAATAAGAAATCTCAATGAAAGAGGGGTGAATGATATAATTCATTTATTTTTAAAACATAATGAGGTTCTAATGAAGGTTTCTTTATTAATTCCTTTTGATCCAAACAACTCTAACTATTTTATTGAATCAAAGGAAGTCCTAAAAGATATGATGGACAAAAAAATAGTAAGGTTAGAAATTATAGATGGCCAACACACAATTACAACACAACAGAGAATTATTTCGAAGGAGTAATATAATTCACAATCATTGAGAAAAAAATGTTGTGTTAGAAGGGGAAGATTTATGAAAACTTGTACTCCGTTCCATATTTTGCAAAAAATATGTAATTGATATAATGAAGCCAATGAAATAATTTATAAGACTTCATTTGTATAAATATTTTCATCTGTATGTGACCTTATCAAACTAAGAGGTTAGAAGAATCTTGAAATTGGGAAAAAAAGGATATAAGAAACACATGAACAAGATAAACACTTGTTCACATAAATGAACTATTCAACACTACAATTGTAGGAGAGAAAATGCCTTATTTTCATGGAATAACCCATTTGGGATTGTTTTGATAATGCATTCGATTTGTTTGAAAGTTGTACTTTACCTAGTTTAGATAAAAAAGATTTAAATATTATTGGTATAACAATATTTATAAATATTCAAGGGCTTTAAGACAAACAAAAAGTAGGAAATAACATATTTATTGGAAAAAGGGTAAATTTCATTCTTGAAAACCCCTAGGTACAACAACATGGATAATTAGTGAAAAAAGGTGAAGCTATAAAACAACATATTATAAAAAATTGTATATTATTTCAACAACCATGATATGACATTGCCACTAGACCAAACAATCACACCTAAAGAGGTAATGGAGCATTATAAAAATTTTGCGAAAAGGTTTGACAATTTGTGTGTCCTGAATGAAGGTATTTTATAAAACAAAAAAGGATAGAAAGAATTATCTCAAGATTCATTAAGCATATTGAAAATTTATCTGCATAATGATGGAGGTCAACTTCTTGATACAGATATAGAAAGATTCAACTACCAATATGGGCCTCCTTGTCTTTGGCCATCGATTTTAGAAAATTTTAGTGAAACGTTCATTCTTGGTCTAAACTTTGACTTGATAATTATTGATCTTCTGAATCTCACTAAATTTTATAATGAAGAACATCTCTAACTATTTATTTAGGCATTGATTAAAAAATTTAATGTCAAGGCCTTCAATGTATTCATCATCCACTAATTAGAACATTATCCTACCATTCAAACCTCTCTCAAGAAACTGTATGTTGGTGATTTTTGTTACATGGAAGATATGGGTGTCATACTATGGGGTCTAAATAGTTATGGACTTGATTGGACACATATTATAGGTATTAATTTTTGTCAGGATTGAACTCATTTTTAGCTACAAGATTTTGCCTCCATTTATAACAAAGTAAATTAGAGGACAATTTTGACATATATAAAGATGTACCAACATTTCAAATGATTGATTCACACAAAATAGGAATGCCATTCAAAAATGAACTAGATACCATCTTTTGGGTACTTTATATGATCTAGATGCATGTGATGTGTTAGGGTATATACAAGAGCTTGATTGGTACATGATTGTACAAAATTGAAAATAAATTTATCTTTCATTATAGAAACTAAAGAACAAATGATTTTTAATGTTCAATTCAAATTTGTTTGACAAATTAAGAACAATTTCTTTGATCATTACAAGGGGTATAACATTTTTAATTTATTTGATAATCATGCTTCATTTTCCAAATATAATATCTTAAATTTTTTTTGGTGTGTACAGTTTATTTTTCAAACCTAACAACTTAGAAATATTTTAGTGTGTAGAACCAATGGAATTTCATGCAAGTGAAGAAACAATAATAATGAAAAATCATATAAATGAACATGACACATCATAAGTTGAATAAGGTAACATATTAAGATCATGTATATTTTTTCAATTATATAAATTTTTATTTATCAAAGATTCATAGTATTGAAAGAATATTTATTCATCTATTTATGTCTCAATTAAAACATTTCACAACACAACTCAAGCACTTTGTGTCTACAACACAATAACCCATGACACAGTTGTGCAAGTTGGTGCCTCCATGAAAACAACACAAGGTAATACTTTATAACAAGACACATTTTTAAAATACAAATATCAAATCAATTGCTTATTAATGATAATTTAGTTACTAAATTATATAATACCTTTTAGGGAATAAAGAACCAAAGCTTCAATAAAAGAGTGTATCCATACAAACTACAAAAAGGCAAAAAAAAAAAGAGGTGAAAACCCCTTGCAATAAATGCGTAATTATATAATTTCATACAATTCTAGAATATGTTAATTATCTTTATTTATGTAAGCGTATTAAAATTGAATTTTTCTTCATGGATAGGAGATTTTAGAAGATAATAAAATATAGACTTGCATCAATTTGTGATTTAGAACTGTGGTTCATTTTATTATAGTGTAGACTAAATGTGGTTGTATTTACCCATTAAAATGTTGTTTACAAGTTTAATTTACCTATTATAATGTTATTTACATTTTTAATTTAACCAATTTAAAATAACATAATATGTGCTCTACTATGTGTTCAATACAACAAATTTTGATGCAGAGTATCCATGTGTTCTTTATCAATTAAAAAATAATAAAGTATATTATGCTAGAAACAATTATATCCCTATTGATTTAAACAATTTTTAATTTGATGTGTATTATTGTAAGTATATGAAGGGGGTTTAACTATTAAGTTGTAGTATATTCATTTTAATCTAGTGATAGTGAACTACGGCTTAGAAGAGTTACTATAAATCCTATTTTGTTTGTTGTGATGGGTTGCGTAAACATATAAAGATAGATGTTGGTTGATCATACTTTCATTATTTTAATAATATAGATGTTGGTTGATCAATGTTAAATTCCTATCAATGTCTATGAGAAATGAGTTATGGAAAAACTAGACTGATTTAGATTATGATACATTCATGGTCAAGTTATAAGGATTCAATATGAACTTTTATATGCATGTGTGTTACAAAACTGGCAATAGAAATGGTACATCCATGTATAATGAGTATAATAGTTACAATATGCCTGAGCATGTACTTATTTTTATGTGTTTATATGGATATTTATAAGATTTAAATAAATTAAAAATATATATATGTGAAATGCATTATGTTTTTTATGTTACAATAAGAAATGCAAATCAAAATCACATCAATGACCAGTCTAGTAACATGTAAAACATTTTTTTTGAAAATTTTCATGTTATATCTCTAAGTATAATGTAATATTTTTAATAAATGAGTCATTTATTTTTTTAAAAATTGTAGACATTTCAAATGAGGAGCTAAAATTGATTTCTAGAAAATTATTGATTTTGGGGTTGGACGACTTATTATTTGTTGTGCAAAAAACAAAAGATATTAAAATGCATGATATAGGAAAAAAATAAGATTATAAAATTGAAAATATGTCATACTAAATTCAAGATCATTCCAATGAAATTTTGAAGGTAGCATTGTAGTCTTTTTCTCACATTAGTATTTGGTCAATGATAGAGGACAATCATTTAAGGATACTCATTTAAGCCATGGTTTACACAAGTTCAAATTTCATGTTTGTTTGGGGGAAAAAAATTTCTAAGACTTTCAATATAAACATAAATAAATTGGATGAATTTATTTTTAAAGGGACCTTCAGAGATGATTTTTCAATTTCCAACATACTGTTCATTAATTATAATTCTTATAATTGTGTTATAAATCAAAAATTGAAAATGAGTTAGGTTATGTCAAGTAGATATAGTGGAAATGGAAGTCAAAAAGATGAAAAGGATTAGAGAATCAAAATGATGTCAATCATCACATTCTTGGGAGAAATCAAAAAATCCATGCCAGCAACTGTGAACCAATGTTTAGAAAGATGTAACTTTGCCTGATTCTTTTAAGTATATTTAGCATTATCATCAATTTCATACAAATCAATTCTAAATTATTTAAAAAATAGTTAAATTAATTTCAAAATAATTGATTATAATTTATAATTAATTTAATTTGGTTAATAGTTTAATTTGATGTATAGTTGGAGATTCTTTGAAATTATTGAATTAGTATATTGACACTTGCTCATTCATAAGATCTTCCCAATGAACAATAAATAATTGTTAGGATATTTTATTATGTAGATAAACTAGATTTCTTAATATTTTTTCATCCATAATTTGTCTATTCAAATGATGCCATGTGTCTCAAAAAAAAAATATACTTAAAAGAATCAATGATCGATATGAAGGCCTAAAAGGGTGTCAGGATTTTGAAACATTCTAATCTATTCAAAATGATCTGCTGCCATATAGTTTGAGATAATTCAATTTATTTAGAATATAAAAAACATATTTATGGAGTAAATATTCTCTTCTCCACTTTAGTGGGTGTAATTTTAAATTATTTAAAATATCCCACTGAATTTAATTGAAATGATCTATGCTCAAATGGTTTGAAATAGTCTAATTTATTTGGAATAAAAAAAAATTTTTGGAGAAAATCTTCTTTTAAATCACTTCATTTTATAGGTATATGTATAAATTATTAAAATTATCCCTATTTACTCAAAATTATCCATGCACAAATGCTTTGAAATAGTCTGATTTATTTTAAATATAACAAATTCATTTTTGGAGAAAATTCTCTTCACTCCACTTTAGTGGGTATAAGTGTAGTTTATTTAAAATAGCCCAATTTTATCAAAATGATCTATTTACAAATGGTTTTAAACACTCCAATTTATTTATAATATATGAAATTTTATTTTTTGGAGAAAATTTTCTCCACTCCTCTTTACATTGTATAAGTCCAAATTATTCAAAATAGTCCAATTCATTCAAAATGATCTATGGCCCAAATGGTTTGAAACAGTCCATTTTATTTAGAACATAAGAAAAAAAATTGAAGAAAATTTTATCCACTCCACATTAGTGGATATGAGTCTAAATTATATGAAATAGTCATTAAAGGGTTAAACATGTGTTTTAGACTTGGATTATGACTGCTCCTAGTTCTTGATTTGTAATTTAGAAAGAATAGGGCAAATTTTCTCAATGTATAATGGATAAATTCTTGATAGAAAAATTCAAAGTGTGTATTATGTGTGGCTTTGATTTGTATCTATACAAGTCCATTTGGTTAATTTATCATGCCATTGACATTCTAGGTGAATGGCCCAACTTATAAGAAGGGTTTAATTTTGAAAAATATTTATTTTTAGGTGAAGGGTGGTAATATCAACCTCAGGACATTAGTGGAAATGTTATTATTTGAGCCTAATATTATTTTATATGATATATAAGTGTTAATTTAGTCTTATGGGAATGTCTAAGTAGTATATTTCACTAATTTATCATAGAAAAGAATGCTCATATAAGTGATTAATAGTAAATTAGAATGGATCAGGATCATTAATAGCATGTAGATATACAGGAATGGAAAGTGATAACTATATGGAGATTCACATCATGAAGGATAAGTGTAGATCTATATTGACATTACCAAATGTCAAATCCTAGATTTTAGTTTCTAAAGTATATTCATGTCCTATATATAACCTATATGTCGTACATCCAACTAATGTATATGTGAAATAAATGTGCCTATAAAATGGATATGTAAATCACCATATATGTGACAAATGAAATAAAAAAATATGTGTACCATAAAATAAGTCATACACATGTTCTATCTTTGTATTTTTTAAAATATTACCATAATCAATTTTTAACCTAGTCAAGGAAAACCAAGGGTAAAGGTTGAAAATTAGATGAATAATAAGGATATAGACAATAAATATCATATGTCAAGATATAGTGTGCAGCAAGTATAAATATTTTAAATCCAAGTTATATGCCCTTACTACATGGTAAATTTGTGTCTCAAAGGAGTATGTCAAATAACTCATAATAGCCACATTGATCTAGTGGGAAGTAGTTAGTGTGTACATAAATGGCCTAAGATATATAGGTATAGAATATATGTGATCATATAATTTCAATGTGTGTCATGATAAAAGAAACCATAAATAGTCAATATGGAGAGGTAAGAAAATACTATGTTGCATTGAGGTGTAACATGGCATTAATTGATAGTAATTGAAAGTTATCCTTAAGACAATTTATATTGAGATTATAAAAATTTGATACATATACAAATGATAATGGTGTCTTTATTGAGAATGGGTACCATATTGGAAACCCATTCTAATTAATCTACAGATCTAAATAAATTATTGTCTATGAGATTGATAAACTCTTTGTGATATAACATGAAAATCTAAGGAGGAAATTTTTGTTTTTTTAATTCATAGGTTTCACATTTAGGTATTCATGATGTTATGGATAACAATGATTGGATAAATATCAAATATATATTGATATTACCATGCAAAAATTACAAAATATTTATCAAAAAATGGGCTAAAATTATATTTCTCTTTAGTATGAGCTTCCCAAGAGATTAAAAAAATTGGTAGTTGTACCAAAGTTAATTATATGAGTTTATTTAATAAACATGTCATTGATGTCTTTAATTTTATATGGATCAAAAAAAATATTGGAGATAGGATATATTTTTATATCTAAAATAATGATAAAATTAATGAAATAAGGAACCTTTTTATTAAAATCACAAAGCTTATGATGTTGGTGAGGAAGTTGAGGCACTCTATAGCATAGTAATTATAAGACAGATTTATCACTAGGAAGCATAGGTAATGATCCATAATATTTGACATCTATTTTAAGATCCATAGTCTTATTACCTTTTATGTCAAACTTAGAATGTATTTATCTTATATCATAACATTTTTCATCCAAGATAATGTTGGGATTTTGAGTAATAGTTAATGTTTTTGACTAGATGGTATAATCATAGTTGATACATGCTAGTAAAGTAGAACTGGGTTGAATTGTATCGACATGTGTGGTACATTTTGTAGGACTGGGATCTATTTTAAATGTATTATACTAGATGGTATAGTTTATTGAAATTAAATATGATAAATAAATTATATTAACACTTGGTAAATTCTAGACATTATATATTTGAGTTGAAGGTCAAATTGTATCGGGCTTATTGATATAGTCTAAAAGATAAGAGATGGTATGAATGGTATCTAGTTGGTTGATAGTGTTAGGACTATCTAAAATGCATTGAATGGAATATGGTTCACTGATGTCATTAGATATATTAGTAAAATCATAAAAATATTTAGAACACATGGAGTATTTTCTAGGGGAGGGTTTACATGAGGAACATAATCTTGAGGTTTTGTATCATTATCATCATCATTAGAATTAGAACAAATATGAATAAAATAAACATATCAGTTGAAAGTAGTCATTTTATCTAGAGTTTTATAATAAGGGAGTATATCTAAGTGATGGGATTAGGCTTGGCTAAAAAAATTTAGAGATAAAAATTGATTTAGGATTGGTAATTTTCCTCAAGTAAATTTTGTGAGTTTCTTCGATAAACAAGAGAATTATATTCTTGAAAATGGTATAAATTTGAAGGAATATTCAAGATAAGATTAATTTTTAGATTAACACTAGTGATAAAATTCCTAAATCGAGGAGCATTTTTCTCAAAATGGCCAAGTTTATGATGTTGGCAAGGAAGTTGAGGCTCTCTAGTCGGTAGTAATTTTAAGATAACTTTGTCACTAAGAAGCATAGGTAATGATCCTTAATATTTGACATTTGCTTCAAGATATATAATCTTATTACCTTTGTTGAAAAAATCAAGATGTATTTATCTTATAGAAATATCTTTTGCATCTAAGTTAATATTGTGGTTTTGAGTAATAGTTCATGTTTTTGACTAGATGGTATTGGCATAGCCAATACATGCTAGTACAGGTGAATTAGGTTGAATTGTATAGGCATGCATAGTAAATTTAATATAAACATGATTAATTTTGACTATATAAAATTGGTCAATGCAATTGGCTTAAATTGAATATGATAAATAAATTTAATTGACACTTGGTAATGTTTGGTTGGTGTAGTTATGTGTTGAAGATAGATTGTATCAATTTGGATGATATAGTTTCAAAGATGAGAGATGGTTTGAATAATATTATGTTAGATAATAATTTTAGGACTATATAAAATTCTCTAAATGGTATTGGGTTTACCAATGTATTGGATATGCTAAGAAAATCATAAATCTATTAGAGAAACCATGGATGATTTTCCAAATCAGGATTAATAGGAGGAACACAACATTGAGATTATGGATCATTTTCATCATTTTTAGAATCATAAGAGATATGAATCAAATGAACATTTCAATTAAAAACATGCATTTTAGCTAGATTTTTCTAATAATGTAATACATCAAAATGTCATGATTGGGCTTGGACAACTATGTATTCATCATCATATGATGGAGATATGTTACATGCATGAGTATTTGGTTGATAATTTTCAATGGAGTTATCCTTGGTTGATACACCCATATTACTGAAATTGTGAGGCTATAGAGATAGAGGATCCTAAAATAATTTGACCACCCTAAATTCATTGCATATAAAGTCATATTTTGTGTAAGAGGCTTAATTAGGATTTTATAGGGGAGGACTTTCAATATCACCATTGATTAAAGGAATGGTTTATATTATGGTAGAATATGTAGAGGGAACCATTATAGTAAGTAAGGTTGGAGTATGGTGGTATTATAGATAGTTTTTAACTCATTAGGTTTGTCATCTATAAGAGTGAATTGTAAATTAGGATGCATGTTGACAAATTTGGGAAGAGGAGGACTATTGATATGAAAAATAGTGGGAACATAATATTTTGTTTTAAGATTAGTTAGATTGAGACCCAATGGTTTAGATATGCATCATATTTTTAATGCTTTGCATCAGGATTGAATTTAATGCATTGTTTATGAGAATGTGTAATATTTCTCATATAATGAGTCCAAGTATGACATAAAAGGAGATTGTAGGAAAGTGAAAGATCTAAAACCATGAACATGGTGTTTATTTTTGTATTCCTAATAGTGAGAGGGAAATAAATGTAACCAATAGGATTTTATTGGTTTTATCAAATACATGACATGAGTCAATTTTGCTTAATTTCAACTTTGGAAGAGCCAAGATGTTGGATTAACCAAATGGAAGTAACATTAATTATAGAGCCTTCATCCACCAAGACATTTCTTGTTAAGGAATTTTTAATGAAAAACTTAATAAAGAGGAGTGGATCATTATCATGAAAGAGGTTTTAACATTTAATCATGCATTCTTCTAGAAAATATTTAGAGATTTTATTAGAGGAAGAAGGATGATAAATGGTTTCAATAGCATGAAATTACATAGGTGTAGGCCTTCAAAAGGTTGGTTTGAAATATTTCCTTGTTTTTAAAATATTTGTTATGGAATATTAATAGGCCCTTTAGAAGGTTGGACAATAACATGAATAATGATAATAAATATTTTAAAAATATTATCATCATTCATTTTATGGTATGCATTCTATGCAAATACTTCCATTCTTTGATGAAAGTATGAGCATATTCATTAGGGAGTTGCTTAGCATTAATTAAGTTGTTCAGGTTATTTTAAAGAAGTTAATTATGTTTTAATTCCTTATCTATAGAATTGACTAAATCTTAGAGTTGTGTAAAGGAATGTTTACTAATATTGTCCCATTATAGTGCATCTCTAGTGAAGCTTTTATCTAGAATTTTAGTTGTAGCATAAGTTATGGTTTAGACCCACTCTTATAGATATTCCCAAAGGATCTAATTTTTATGGTGAGATATTTAGTCCCATCATATGTGAAAGTTGGAGAAATGTTTCCAATGTCTATGGACGTGATGAAGGGAGATAAAGGTTCATTTTGTATGTTTTGAAGCATCTTGTTGTTCATTATTAGTTGAGGTATGATGTTTATGTGGTCATCTCTAATAGGAGGAAGGATAAATTATATTTGTTATATTCATGTTGATTTGAGTGGGATAACTTACCATTTGTGAAATGTGATTTTATATTGGATAATTTGATTGTTACTATAAGCTTAAATAAGGGTCATTTGTTAGATAATTTATGTAAGGATTTGAGGTAGATCTAAAGGTGGATTAGGATTTTTATTATATTTGGTTGAAGGAGGATTGTAATATGGGGGATTAAAAATATTAGTATTGGGAAGAAAATTCCCAATTTTGGTGTTGGTTCCACCAACTATTGTAGCAGAAGAGGGAATATTATTAATGCCACCACTCTTGTTTGGATTATATATGAAGTTCTTATCATGTTTTTAATAAACTTTATTGGGTCCTCTATATCATTATTTTGGTTGATTTCAACCATATTAAATTAGATAAACCTAGAGTGACATTGAGATAAAATACACAATGAAGAGTTGTCTTCAAAGGTGGATAAATTAGGAAGAAAGGAACAACCCACGTAAAATCTGAATGGATTAAGGCTTCCTAGTAAAAATCTAAAAGGTGATGTCATGGTGATATGTTGATTGTAAAGATAATGGGGGATATAATTTATTCACATAAAACTAATAGTATAAGGCATGCCAATACAGTTAATTTTTAGAGCAAGGAAAAATGTATTAGTGGGGTTGTTATAATTGGTTTACTATGTCTAATATATATATTGTATCAAATTAGCCAATATAGTATTATAAATATTAAATAATAATGGTGATGGTAAAAATTATAGTATTTGAGAGAAAGGAAGGTTGTGAAGTGGATGATAATTAGTAATTTGAATTTTTGCTTGGGCGGGAAAACTACAATGATCATGTAGGCATTACCCAAATGCTAAAAGGGAATTTATAGGTGAAAATGTTATCTCCAAAGTCAACATGGCCCCACATGACATAACTCATAGCATTGGAATGGTGGACAATGGAAAAAAAGATATGGATTCTACTTAGAGGTAGGTAGACAAGATCAATTCTAATTTGGAAAAGAAAGACCCACATTCCCCCAAATTATCTTGGGTGGATAAGGTGAAGGGAAAAATTCTAGTGGGTCATGACCTCTCAAATTTTCAAAATTTATCAAAAGTGGAGAACAATGAGGCTTTCATTCCTATTTCTAAACCCATGGTGGAATAAGCTAACATGGAACTAGATAAACCCATTCTAGCCAAGGTAAATAGATTCTAACCTAATATTGACTCTTTTCATAGCTAGAGTAAATCTAGATAGAAACCCAAAGGATACCTAGAGGTGATCTCTTTGGCTAGGGGTTTCTTCCTTGTCAAATTTTATTTTCTAGAGGATTGTATTATGTTTCTCTTTGAAGGGCCTTGTCTCATGGGCAAAGTGGTCATTGTGATCAAGAGGTGGAAGGTAAGGTTAAATCTCAATAACACTACCATGGATGATGTTCCAATGCCAGTCCTCCTTCCTAAACTCCCTTTGGAATATTGGCACCTAGTGATTATTATAGGTATATATAGGGCTTTGGGGAACCCATAGACATTGACCAAATAACACTCTCCCATTGAAAAATGGTTGCATCTCAAGTGCATGTCTTTTTACCTACAAATAAGCCACTACTACATATGATCAAAATCAAGTCAAAATATGGAGAATGGATGCAATACATTATTTATGAGAAAAAATAATTGTTTTCCCATGTTTTAACATTCTAATCCATATGATAAACTATCCTAACAAGTTTTAGGACCCCATCATCCCTGATCACACATGGGCTAAGAAGGTGGTACCAAAGAAGGAATAACAAGTTGAATAACCACTCATAATTAGTACTCCCAAATTTTTTTTGAGTGTTTAATTGACCAACATCTTTGACATTATTATTGATAATAACTCTTTTTCTCCTCTTGATTTGTTTACTAACTCATTTTCCTTAAGTGAGAAGGTCCCTCTCAATAACCCTTCTCAAACCCCCTACCCCTACCCCTTCCCCCCCTCTACCTCCCTCTCCCTAAAAATTCCCTAGGCCCCCCTCCCACTTCCCCCTTGTCCTCCTCTTACCCCATCCTCCCATATAGATTTTATCACCCCTCTAAAGTGCATCACCCCTCCCTTGGGTGATTCAGGCCCTATCCTTCCTCATTTTCTTCTCCTCTCCCCTTCCAAACTGAGCTTATTTCCTTCTCCCCCTCCCCCTATTTTAACCTTAATTGGCCCTTCCCCTATTCTCTCAATTGAACTATTTTCACATTTCCCCTTATCCCCTTCCTTCTCACTCTTTGAGTTTTATTCAATCACCTAAGCCTGCCTCAGCCTTTGAGTCAACTCAAGAAAAATCCCCCTCTTTGCTAGCTTAGATTGAGTCAATTTACCACCTACTAAGGATACCCCTCTTATTACCCTTATAAAATCCTCAAATCCCAACAAATATTTGGGAAAATATTCTAAGACTAAATATCCTCCTTAATAATTTCTCTTAGAAGAAGGGTTTGCCATAAACTCCAAAATTAAAAAATAGGAAAAAAAATAATATTGGAGTCATCCCAAAACCAGTGGGTATGTCACCTAGAATGGTCACAATGAAGTTATAAATGGATAAATAAATAGAAAAGGTTTCTTATCAAACCCTTAAAATCCATTAGGATAAGAAGTGAAAATCCTACATTAGAATGTCAAGGGTTTAAACAACCCCAGGAAATAGAGGACCCTTTGTAATATTATTAAAAGAGTTTACCCTACTATTCTTATTATCCAAGAAACCAAAATATCTAAAACTATCCTTGGATCATGTGATATGAAAATTTGGAGAAAATCTCATGTTTTAGCTTTAGACTCTAAAGGGACCTCTAGGGGCATGGCTATTTTTTGAAATCTAGAGTATCTTGGAGGAAATCTTATATGGAAAATAAATGACTAAATTTATGTCATCTTCATAGACTTAGATATCAATGAGTAATGGATCCTCTCCAATGTCTATTCCCCAAACATCAAATTTTCCAATAATAATTTATAGTAAAACCTGCTAACCTTCTGAAGGACCTATGATATATGGAACTAGACTGTTGATAGGGATTTCAATACCCCCTTCACTCCCTGAGATAAAATATGGGGGCATATTGATTTCATATAAATCATGATGGATAATCAACTCTTCATTATAAATGTAGGTTTAGTGGATGTGAATCTAAATGGTAACTTATTTACATAGTCTAATAGAAGAATGGGTGAAAATTTGATACAGGTCCAACTTGATAGAGTTATAATTTCCTTAAACTAGGATATTCACTTTTCCAATAGGATCTCTTCCCTTCCTAAAATTGGGTTAGACCATAACCTTTATTTTCAAAGGAGATAAAATCTTGAAACCTAAATGTAGTCCCTTTAGATTTAAAAACATGTGGCTCCATAATCCAAATCTAATGGAATCCTTAAGGGAATGGTGGAAAAAACCATTCTTGATTTTAGATATGCTTATTTTGACTAGAAAACTAAGATTCCTTAAAATGAAGATGCAAATATGGAATAAAGAAGTATTCAATGATATATTCTTTCAAAAAAGGGCACTGAAGGTAGAACTATTGACAATTGAAGATATCTTAGCTATGGATAGCAAAAATGAACATATTCATTATAGGGAAAATAAATTATTTGTTAATTCTACAACCTCAATGCAAGGGAAGAAGCATATTGGAGAGAAAAGTCTAGGTGCACTTAGTTTAAGGAGGGGGAGAGGAATACCAAGTTTTTTCATCATTAGGTAATGTAATATAGAAATATAAATATAATTCATCAATTAAAAATGGATAATGGGTTTATTATTAGGGATGATGAGTACATTTCCCACCATACAATTAACTTTTTTTAAAATATTATCATACAATAAGGTCTCCAAGATGAACACCTTGTGGCTAACACACTAAATAACTATTACAAAGTTATTTATGACACTAACAATACCTTCCTCTCTAAAGTTACTTTTGAATAGGAGATAAAAAAGTGCAGTCTTTGATATGGAAGGATTCAAATCCATGAGACCTAATGGCTTCCCCCCATTTTTTCTTCCAAACATTTTGTGACATAATTCACACTAAGGTCAAGGCTACTACTAGATAATTATTCCAATCTAAAACCATCCTCATAGAAATTAATAACACTTTTCTAGTGTTGATTCCAAAAAATTAGGGTGCAAATAATTTATAGGACTTCCACCCTATCAGCCTTTACAATACCACATAAAAAATTTACTCAATAATCTTGGTAAAGTGAATTTAACATCTTTTAGATAAAATCATTGGGGAGAAACATGATGGTTTTATGGATGGTAGACATATAATGGATGGAATCATCTTAGTTTATGAAGCTATATAATCCATCTCAAAAACCTTGAGGCAAGGAATGTTACTTAATTTGGACATGACTAAAGCTTATGATCAGGTCTTATGGTGCTTCCTAATGTTGATTCTGGAAAAGTTGGGCTTTAATCAATACATAAGGAAAATCATCTAGAATTACATAACCACTCCTAAATTTTATATTATCATAAATAGGGTTCTCAAATGGTTATTCAATACTTATTGAGGACTAAGGTAGGGAGACCCCCTCTCTACATAGCTCTTCATCATTTTAGCAAAAATAGTGGGAAAGATTCTACTAAAAGCCCACACTCAGGGATTGATTAAAGGAATTTTAGTGGTAGTCAACACTGACTGTCACACATAAATATTTTGTACATGATACCATTATCCTATGGGAAGCCTCTATGGATGAAGCTAAACACCTAAAATCCATATTTAAAAACTATGAATCTATTTTGAACCATAGTATCAATTTTTGTAAAAGCTCTCTATTCTTCATTAACACTCCACTCATTTAGTAGAAAATAATTTCTAGAATATTTGAATGCTAGGTGGGAAAACTACTGACAAGTCACTTGGACATACCACTTTTTGAAGGAAAAATAGATTTTTAGCTTTAGAACCCCCTCATTGATCTAATTCAAAGGAATTTTTTAGGGTAAAAGGGACACCTTCCAACATAGGTAGGTAAATTCTAGCTACTTGAAGCCTTGATCTAGAGTATCTTTGTGTACCAAATGTTTGTATTTAGGATGTCCTCAAAGGTTGTCACCAAAATTAAACAAATTCAAAAAAAATTATTATGGAGGAGCACTGAAGGTAGATTCAAGTTCAATCTCGTCTCTTGGGAAAAATCCTATCTTCCTAAAGTAAATAGAGGGATAGGTCTTAGAAGCATTAAAACTATGAATAGGTCTCAACTATAAAAAATGGGATGGAGACTCATGAAGGAAGATAGTGAATGGGAAATAATTGTCAAGGCTAAATACCTAGAAGGGCCAGAAGTAGATGGCTTTCTATGGGAATAGCATCTTGAGGATGGATCTACATTCTGTAAATCCATCACCAACTACAAGGATATTCTCATTAAAGGCATAAAATGGAAAATTGGAAATGGAGAGAAAATTAACTTTTGGGAAGATGCCTAATTGTCTACTACCCCCCTCTTCTCATAATAGACCTAGGCCAGTTGCTATAGGGGATTTAAGTAAAGCTGGGGATCAAAATTTAAATACTATTGGGTGGGGAACAAAGGATTAAAAATTTAGAAAATACTCCCCACTAAAGGGTACATAGCTAAAGAAGTGCAAGAAATCTAGACTCTTAACTGCTCTATCAAGTAAATTCACATTCCTACATTCCCTAAGGAAGATAACTTTATATGGGCTACTATAGATAGGGGTACGTACTCGATGTCCTTAGGAAATGCCATTGATCTTAAACTAAAAAGTAAATAGAACTCTTTAAAAGATCTATGGATAAAACATTTGAATCTCAAAGTAAATATTTGTATTTTAGATGGTAGCTTAAAACAAGATCCTAATAGTGGATAACTTGGCTAAAAGAGGATTGATAATCCCCAATAAATTTCCATTATATAAAAAAGTAGATGGCTTAATCTACCATCTGTTCTTAAATTGCCCTTTTAATTTGACATTATTCAATTAGATGCTGAATAAGTTCAACATTTCTTAGGTAAAATTAGATAATATGCTTGATCTCATCAAGCAATGGAAGCCACCATAGAATATCCCATCCTTATAATTCCTCTAGTATTTAGCTCTCTCACATTGATTTTAGAGCTATGTGGAAATCCTAAAATTATAGCCTTTTCTCAAATAAAAGGCACCAGCCTAAAGGGGTCTTTCTCCATCTTTGCCAGGCTATCACCAAAAATTGGAAAGATTTTCCTCCCACAAAAAAAACCTAGGACACATTTTAGCACAATTGATCTTTAAAAACTATGATGTGGTTTATAAATTAATATCCCCCTCTAAATCACTAATTCACAAACACATAAAATGGAAGGCTCCATTTGAAGGTTGGGCTAAATTGAACTTTGATATAGATTATAAAGGTAACCTAGGACCTACAATAAGGGGGAAGATCTATATGGGATTCAAAATTAACATTGATTTCTACCTATGCAAGGCCTTTAGTAAAATAGACAAATCAACTTGTTAAAGCCAATGCAATTTTTTGGGGCATCCAACTTACCTCTATCCTTAAGATAGAAATAATCATTATGGAGGGAGATTAATTAAAAATAATAAATACTCTATATGGAAAGATAACCCCCTTCCACACAATAAAATATATCATTGATGATGCCAAGAAACATTTGAGGGGCATGCCACAAGTCCAAATTATGTACACATAGCATGAAGGAAATGAGGTGGTAGATTTTCTCACTAATATAGGAGTAGAACTCTTTATTTTAACCAATTAGAATAAAGAAGGTCATGTCCCTAAAATCATACAATCATCTATACAAAATGAGATTACAGTGGGATAAGATGATAATCAAGCTGAAACACACATGAACATCTCTCATCAAGAGATGGGATTCAAAAATTATGAATCATCATTATGAAAAAGTGAGGTGGATTTATTTACTAAGGAGGGATGTAGAAGTCTTTCTAAGTTTATTTTTATTTATTCAAACTAATCTATTTTATAACCTCGTAAACATCTTCCTTGGGTTTGTTGGCATAGATTTAAAGGGGGGAAATAAGGATCATTTAGATCCAACCTCCTTCTCTAAGGTAAGGGGCTTAAAGAAAGTCTATAAAAAGTTACAGTTGTTGAACTCATAGAAATAATGTTGAGGATTACCAAGGATGATGATAATGTTGCAAGGGATTTTGTTGTTGGTTGGAATAAGCTAATGGTGGAGATGTGGGGAATTAATATTGAGCTCATAGAGGAATTTATAGGTGAAGCCATGGGCATGAAATGTGAAGGGGTGAAGGATTACAAAGATAAAATTAAAAAGTAATAACTCCTCAAGTGCTTTTCTACACAAATGAGTTAGTAAAAATAGATAAGAAGGGTTTACCCCATGTCGATCTCCCATGGCATTAGCTTGAGGTTTACCTTTAGGTGATGATATACCTAACTCTCAAGGGTAAGTATAAAATTTTTATCCCATCACTTTTTATTGTTAAACCATTTCTAGGTATATAATATTAGTCTCCCATTTTACCTCGTAAAGTCTTTGAAATGCATAGCTCTTTCCCACCAGGTTAATGAATCTAACCCTATACTACATTAAGGACTTATATTATTGTTGATAAAACATGGAAAAACATTATGAGCTATGTAGGTCCCTTTCAGAGGTCCTTAGTCAAGAAAGACTCCTTGAAGGATGACCCTACCTTGGGATCCTACTACCCTTCTGTCAGTACTCCCCAAGCTAGCATGTCCAAAACCCCTGTTGATGACATCCCATTGAAGTTGTTTATCCCTAAGCCCAAACCAATTATTATAGATGAGGGAACCTCTATGGAGGTTTCCAAGAATGGTAAAATTCTCATGTCTAACAACATGAAAAATAACAAAGAACAATTGGATATGTTCAACAAAAAGTTGTAGTAAGCCAAGCTGAATTTGGCTAGTCTCATTCAAGAATGGAATACTTTATATAGGAAATAAAACATGTCATTCCAAAATTTCATCCATTATAACATGGTGAACTAGACTCCTATTAATTAGCCATTAAATGTGACATAGATCCTCCCACCTAATATCACCATCATGACCCTAATAAAAAAAACCTCTATAGGTACAGGGACATAAAAGGTCATGTATGATCCTCCCCCAAGATGATGCTAAAGGACCTATCAATAGTTTGAGGTCCAAAGTTTCCAAGAATAATTGGGGTAAACCTAATAATATATCTTAATATGAAAATAAATCATCATAGGGTCCCCTCTCTTGATCTATTTTTTGGTGTGTTTTGTTTCACTTTCTAAGGGGTTAACTATCTTGTTTTTTGTTGTTTCAACCTTTGTGGCCTAATAATATTTTATATAACACTCTTATGGTTCTTCGATCCTTGTAAAACTAGGTGGTTTACCCAATCAAATAAAAAAATGATAATATTGGCCTGGATGATATAATAGGATATAACTAGATAAATCTAGCCAATATAGTTGAATTTAGATTTAAGACTATACCAGGTTAGCTAATGTAGTTGGGGAGACATAAAAATATATCATTTTAAAAACATATATTAACTATATCAATTTAGCTTATGTAGTTCACAAACACATCACATAATGGTATTATTTTGGGTGTTATAGTTTGTAAGACAAGCAAGTTGAATTTAACCTAACTATTTGCAAAAATACAAATAAGAAGTATAATAAAAAGGATTTGATTGATTTTTAGGATCTCATATATACTGATCCCAATCATGATATAGTCATCACATCTATGAAATCACTAAACATAGACAATTCCACTGTACCTATGGTCACACTATCCTATCTTTTAGATACTTTGAGAGTAACTTCTCAAGGATAACTATTATTAGTGCACTACAAAATCAAATAGATGGTTGGTTTCTTATAGCTTAAAATATGGAATCCCTAGGAATTTTTTATATACCATGGGGTATGTGGAAACTAAAACCATTTATATATTTATTTAATGGATTTATTATTAGGTTATTACCCCTCACACCATGGTGGATGTAAAACTAACAATCATTTGGCCCTAAATAATAAATCTTGTATAGTTTTAAAACTAACAGAACAAAGTTTCTAGGGAAAAAAATAAATATCAAAATTTTAATTATATAAAATGTAGTGAATTTAGACATGCAAATAATATGGTATCAATTTGATCAATATAATGAAAAACTAATACACTAAAAAACACACATAATTGTTTAAATCTTGTTGATACATATGTACACACATAAAAAATATCAAGTTGGCTGATATAGTCTGAAAAAGTATGGAATGGTATTGCATTGTTTAATACCATATGTAGATAGGAATAAAATTTTATAAATTTTTCCAATACATTTAATTTTATGATTCATAATATTTGTATAACAAACTATAAGACAAACATGAAACTAATATAACCAAAGGAGGGACAAGATTCATGTCAGTTTCACCATAATGTTGGATGGGCTAGGATGATATAAATTTATCTTCTTTCTCTCAATAGATTAGGACTTGAATAAGGTTAATTAAATAGAGCTTAAGATAATTATATGATCAATTAAGGACCAATTTAAACATATATATATATATATATATATATATATATATATATATATATATATATATATATATGATTAAATTGGTCCTTAATTGATCATATAATTATCTTAAGCTCTATTTAATTAACCTTATTCAAGTCCTAATCTATTGAGAGAATATATATATATATATATATATATATATATATATATATATATATATATATATATATATATATATAGTTGGCTGATATAGTCTGAAAAAGTATGGAATGGTATTGCATTATTTAATACCATATGTAGATAGGAATAAAATTTTATAAATTTTTCCAATACATTTAATTTTATGATTCATAATATTTTTATAATAAACTATAAGACAAACATGAAACTAATATAACCAAAGGAGGGACAAGATTCATGTCAGTTTCACCATAATGTTGGATGGGCTAGGATGATATAAATTTATCTTCTTTCTCTCAATAGATTAGGACTTGAATAAGGTTAATTAAATAGAGCTTAAGCTAATTGAATAGGCTGCATAAATCCTAATTTGGTTGACCATTACACCTTACCTATTTAAAACCATTCTAACCCATATGTTATTTTATTTTCATATTTATAGCTGTAGTTTACAACTATTTAACTTTGTTGAGGCCTAGTGAGAGCTACATCCTTATGTCATAGGCTTAGGCTTTGGAACTCTTTCCTATTAACATTTGCATTATAAGTTACTATATATATATATATATATATATATATATATATATATATATATATATATATATATATATATATATATATATATATATATATATATATATATATATATATATATATATATATATATATATATATTCTCTTAATAGATTGGGACTTGAATAAGGTTAATTAAATAGAGCTTAAGCTAATTATATGATCAATTAAGGACCAATTTAATCATATATATATGATTAAATTGGTCCTTAATTGATCATATAATTAGCTTAAGCTCTATTTAATTAACCTTATTCAAGTCCTAATCTATTGAGACAATATATATATATATATATATATATAGTAACTTATAATGCAAATGTTAATAGGAAAGAGTTCCAAAGCCTAAGCCTATGACATAAGGATGTAGCTCTCACTAGGCCTCAACAAAGTTAAATAGTTGTAAACTACAGCTATAAATATGAAAATAAAATAACATATGGGTTAGAATGGTTTTAAATAGGTAAGGTGTAATGGTCAACCAAATTAGGATTTATGCAGCCTATAGTTATTTATGGAAAGTATAAGCAATATTATAGATACACCAACTTATTTGGTAAATATTAAATATGGATACACATATATTAATTCAAAAATAAAAAATCAATGTCTAATCTACTAAGTAAATAAAAGATAGAGTGTAAGCATAGAAATACTTACCTTGGGGTGGACCTGTCCACACTTCAATATCCCCCTTAGCTCAAGTGCAGATTTGGAACAAAATGTTGTAAGTTGAATAACATAGAAGTTTGGATGAATTCCTAGACATACTTAGTTAGGAAATCCCAATGACTCATCCTATTAAGCTTGAATGACACCACAAGGCAAGATTTCTCAAGGTAAGGTTCTAAGATAGTAACCCTCCTAAATGGTACTTACAAAAAAATACTAGTGAAATCAGAATGAATGAATGGTATATAATATGATATGAATGAAATATGACCCCTATATATAGTGTTTCAATACCCAAAACCAACATTAGATACTAAACTGATGGTATCAACCCTGTAGATATAGTTATAATATGTCAGCTTATATATAATGGTATCAATATTCGATATAGTACAAATATCAAAAAACATGCTCATAATTATATTGGTGTTGTCAATATAGTATAATAAGGGTGAAGGAAAAAAATGGATGGTTTATCCAAGTCAATATTATAGGATTTAGGGAAGCTACTGGATACAAGATATGGATGTTTTTACACTTGGAGGATGTTAGACTGATAGTAGGATGTTAGACTGATAGATTAGAAACATCTCTTATAAAGTAACATGAGTATTTCCCATCCCATTCCCATTGCACCTTTTAATGCATGTAATTAGGGATATTTATGCGTCAATAATCCATTACAAGAGAAAGCATCAATAAATGATAAAGTAAAAAATAATGTGTATAGACTATACACTAATTATGATTATATATTTAATGGCAATAAACACAATAATTTGAATTCAAATGGGCCAATAGATATTACAACCACTTGCTTTATAAATTTACCAAATGATACAACGATGAATTAATTAACTAATTTTTATTTTCTATCACTCAAAAAAGATGCCATAGGATATGGATATGCTTAAGAAATGATTGCTCACGTGATTAGATTTGAAATATGGGTTGATAGACTATCTAGACACTACCAACAAATTCAAATAGATAATATAATTTATATTTTTGGAGTTTACCAGTAATATTTCTATGAATAGTAAGGGTCTAAAAAAATGTATGAGTATTCTGACTACACCTATAATATGCTTTTGTATGTGCAAAATATTTGATCTTATGTGATAATGCATGTTTTTTTTTATTTTTTTGGTCTAAAACCCTAATTGTGCTTGATTGATCACAAGATACCTTAAAAATAAATTATTACTTTGGAATGGAAAGGCTCCAACTACTCTCTACTAAATGGTTGAAAATTTCCTTTGTTTTAATTATCTAAAGAGGGCTCACAATTACACTTAATTATCCCATAAATTATCCCATATATGTGAGTGTGTGTAAAATCATGAATAATTTAGAATGTATGCACCTATTTGATATTTGACATTTATCACCATGAAATTTTGACCTCTTTGTATTCATATTTGGTAATATGAACTTGTCTAGTGTTGTTGCTTAGATATTTTAGATGTGTATACACATTTTGAATAATGTTCCAATAAAGTTAGAGATGATATAAGGTATTTTTATGTGATTTCAAGATGAATAGTATCCTTATGGATTATTTACATATAAGTGACTCTTCATTAATTTTTTATACAATAGAACCATGAAAAGTGTATAGGGTAACCTAATGGATATTTTCAAACTTGAAAAAAATCCATTGAGGACCCCTAGATAATTCTAGTAGAGAGACACCGACGGTAACTATCACTATCCAGGTTTACCAATAGTGTCATAAAAGTGAATTAAGGATATAAGGTATGTAAAATGTTTATCAATGATTTTGAATGTGTTTCTATATATACAACCTTGATCTTATATAAATATGTCTAACATATAGAGTTGGCTAAGATATTGGATGGGTAAATTGATAGAGGGAAGTGTGCTCAAGAGTTAGATATATGTACTTTGTCTAAGTGTGTTAAAATATGTTAATTTAATGTTTATAAAGTGTTTAATAAAAAATTTAGGTGTATACACCATGTTTTTTTTATTATGTTAGGTATAGTGAAAGAATAGAAACTAAAGTGGTTTCATAATGACTAGCTCCAAGTCATGTAGGAAAAATGTGCTTAGTTGAGGTTTCAAAAAAAGGGGCCATCATAAGGGCATTAGTTTATTTATGTGTTTTTCATACATGTTTAGGATTTTATTAAAGATATATATACATTTATAGCATGGGTTTACACAATACAATATTTAGCTTCACCTTTATAATTTTGATTCATTAAAAGGTTGATTTATATCCCTAGATCTTGTGTTAACATTAGAGTTAGGAAAAGCACACTTTGTTTATCATAACCATATTTTTACTTTTAAATTTATGCTCTAAAAAAATGGAGAAATGGTATGTAATATTTTTTTTGAAATTATTATTAATTTCAATCACGAACATAAAACTAGTATTTTGATATCCTTATAAACTACCAAATTCCTAGTCAGCTTTCCTTTGGTTATAAAGGAAATCCATTATAGGAATTGAATAATAGTCTTTAAGCATGTTAAAAGAAAATATATTTGGAAAATAAGGAATTTTTAAAAATTGGGAGAGTGAAGAAGATACAAAGATAAAAAAAAATGTGAAAAAATGTTCCAACATAGTGGTGGAGTAAGATTCCCATTGGGTTTACCAGAATGCATCATGGTCAAATATAGTTATAAATATAAATATCTTATAATATAGGAAAAAGGGGGAATATGGTTAATAATTTATGTTGGAAATTTACAAGATATTTTTATCATATGATTCCTATTATACCTTTTTACACTCACTATCTTGATATCTATTCATTCTAGCCTCCTTCAGTGATCCTTTCATTATTTTATGATTCTCCTACCTAGTTTCAGGGTTTGGCCCCAGCTAACTCAATCCTAATAAATTTATTTCTATTTTGGATCATGTGTTTAAAATTTTATCATCCATGCCTAAAGTAGTTGTAAACATAATGACCAAGATCCTCATTATTTTATACATGAGTATCCACTTTGAAACTTAGTGGATTATGCATAGGTGTCTCATGAAATGATAAGCACCTTGTGTGATTAGATCAATAATATGCACCAATTTTAGGTGTTGATATCCTAGTGGGTAAGGTCATAAAATGCTTGATGTTATAACCCCTTTATTCAGATGATCCTTACCTATATATAATCTATTTCTTTTTTATCAATGTTTTTTTCCCTTATCATGGCATGTGGTGTATTGTTAATAAGAATTGACTAATTCTCAATTTATCTTGGTTTGTTAGGAACCTTGTAGTTTTACATGACATGTTATAATGCAAAGTCATTGGTATGGTTAGTTAGGATTTTAGATCATTGATTTATGTTATTCCCCTAAGTGAATGACTTCTTGAGTCATGTTTATTTTTAACTTATCTTGAGTGTCTATTTAAGTTATTACTCCTTATGGGATGTTTTCCCCTATCTTAACTAAGCTATCATTGATTATCATACAAATTTCCTAAAATGCCTTAGATTTTGATTATAATTTTAACTTTATCCTTTTTTAGGTGACAAATTCCAAGGCACCATATCAAATATGACCTAATTCACCACATTTGGTGATTTTTTTTTAAAAAAAATTAAAATTTTATAAACTCTTCTCTGTCATAAAAAATTTGTTGTAAATCATGATTATTCATGTGAACCAAATACAAATTAAAAAAATTAATGTCTAATTGAATTCATTTCAAAATATATCCATGAATTGATATGGGTGTGAAGGTTTTAGGGTAAAGATCAAAACAAAAAATGTAAAACTCCCCATATTTTCATTTTTC